>JAWRVZ010000055.1:1515000-1850000 GCA_037043235.1 Rhodeus uyekii | reverse complement strand
CCCAATCTATTTTCTAAATGCATGTTATTGATTCATGTTAAACGACTCATCCATGCACATCAGATTTGTTTTTTTTTACCAATATGGATCGCGGTCCACTCACGGTTCACTTCCTGTCGCTGATCTCGTCTGAGGGGTAACACGCTGTAGCATCCCGCACGTTTTTTTGTGATTTTGTGAGCAATCTTTGTGTTTGCATTGTTGGAGAATATAATTTAAGGTTTGTATCAAGAATCGAAGGTGGTTTTTATTGTGGTGGTTTCACATATGCCTTTGTTGTTAGCAAACATATACACAGTACAGTGTATGTAATTTTTTTTAGATGAATGCCGATTGCTTCGTCAAACAAATCACGGCAACACTGTTGTGTAAAAAGACACCAAAAACACGAGCATGTACATTCTCACGTAATAACTCACATCATATATCACATCAATAAATGTTCATTTTTCGTTCTTGCAAGGGTTGTTGTCTTTGGCGCTTGCAATATCACTCTGACAGCTGGTGCTGATAGGCTGTCTGACCTGTCAATCATGCAAGAAGACGTGATTGGCTGTGCTGCCATGAGGGCGGGCTCTTCTCATCTCATCCGATGATCAACACAACACACTTCTTAAAAGGAATTTTTTTATAATTTTTTTTTTTACACAAAACCCAAAACCCGCGGGCTATATGAGTGTGCGGATTATCTGCTTCTGTGGGTTATACGTGGGAAAATCGGACATATATCTTATATGGGTTATCTCGATAAACTGTTATCTCTATGCTTTTTTGCAACCCCCGAGGCCGTCCACATAACAAACTCCACTGTATTATATAGCATTGATTTTTCTTCTTAATTCGGTTAGGTGACTTAATCATTGTCACCTAACCATTGGTGACTTAATCATTAATAGTGTAACATCACGTTTCCATACATGTAACCTTCCTAGCACCAGGTGCCTTTATCATAGGAAGTTGGAGATATCAAGTAGCAATAGCCACATCCGACTCTGAATGGAACGTAGCAATAGCATTTCACAGGAAGTCTACCTGCCTGAGGTAAACCTATTTTCTTTAGAGCTCTTCTGAAACTGCCTTTCAAAAGAAGCACTCTATTTTAAAATGTGCCACAGAAACACAAACCATCCACAATTATGCAGATCAAAGTCAATTGGTAAATATCATGTCCCTCTCAAAGAGCTGTGGCATAGATCGGTACGCTACTCTCACACCTTGAATATTTTGTTCGCGGGACTCATTTATCATCAAACTCTTTGAAGATCAGCAGGTGAGGAGGCTGCCAGGCTGTTTAAAATGCAGCACTTGCCTCTAGTTTGTCTGCGTGTCTGACGTCCTGTTTGCTTTTAACTCTGGCATCAGCCTAGGGACAAAGCGTGCAGCTTCACATTTAAGAGAAAAAAATCCAATGAAATCAGCCTTGCCAACACTGGAAAATAGGAAGATATCAATTTTCACACAGCCTTTTCATCTGTGTTTAACTTTTAAATAGCCATTCTTTGTAATACCAGAAGCCATTCCATTATTTACAAAAAATAATCTATAAAACATCTATCCGAACATATAATATAAGCTTTGGTACATTGCCTAATTCTCAAGTTACAGCTTAAACCAGGTTTGTATGATGCAATCAATTAATACATTTGTTACATAGTTGACATGGTTTCATTATGATAACTTCAACCACATGCCCTCTCTCCAAAACCCACCACATGTCAGCCAATCTGATGTTGACAAACACTAACAGGCATATTGACTGACTGAGAGAGGGGGGGGGGGGGGGGGGGGGGGGGGGGGGGGGGAATTGGCCTTGAGCTGTCACAGAGCATTATTTCTCAAGACAACCATTGTTAGGTAGGGATGATTTATTTGTAGAGTTTAAAAAATAATGACTTAAAGCACTTAAAGCCTAATTCTCACCAAATATCACCCATGAAATGACACATAACATGTTTAAAAAAGAAGATCATCATCAAAAACATGCAAGATTTAATTAATAAAGTGTAAAATATTTGTACATTATTGACAATTTAAATTCCTGTTTTAATGCAGACACGAAATATAAAATCTGCATTTGTTATATTAAAATGCATTTAAATTTAAATTATGTTTATTCATTTAACAGATGCTTTAATATATTTATTTATTTATAAAAACACTTTCATTTTATTAAATTCACTCAAATTACACACGCTTTCTACATAAGGAACTGAACAAAAAAAAACGATTTAACAAAAAAAGAAAAAGAAACATGCAATTAAATATTTGAATGTATTGACAGTTCAAATTTTTATATACTACTTACAATATAATACATGATTATATATTAGATCCTACTCTGGTCCCCAAAATTTACCAGAACCTTATTTTGAAGGATAATGCCAACCTCCATTCCCAAACAGCATTACAAGGTTGAATAATGTTCCTGACAAGGAGAAATGCACTGAAATCTTTAAACAAAGCAAAAAGGAGAAAAAGGTACCGCTGGGCAGTGATGTCCAAATTATGACATACTTTTGGATTGAGGGTTGAGGGTCAAATTCTCAGAGGACTCCAATCTGCCAGGTCTCAATTGAGGCGGAACCAGTGTCCCTGCTGCAGAATTACCCTCCAGACCTGGGCTGTCAGCAACAGTACATTCAATTAATTCTAAACCATATGGAACCTCATTACAGCGCTGAGGTTTGGGAAGAACCTGAAGCCCTTCGGTGTACACTACCATAACTGTCACTTTCCTTTTTGAAGGATGTCAAATGAGCAAAAGTCTCGTATATGGCTGTCAACTCAATAGTGCAGGTGACACTTGTAAGGTCGAACAATGCTTATCTGAAATTCTAGGTTACATAGGTACACAGTTTTAATTCTTGTGAAAGAATCAGGAATTAATATAGTTTGTTGACCTTAGTTAGATTAGATTAGAGTTAGATTAGAAATAATATAATTAGAAATAATTATAAGTATATAATTAAAGTATATTTAACTTTGTTTCGTTTAAAATTCTGTTTCATGAGCAGCCAACAAAACATTAGTCAAACTGAGCATAAAGATTTGATGAGGAGGTTGTGATTATTTAAGTTTTTCTTTCTTTCATTGCATCATCTTTTATCTATATAACACTAGCTATTTCAATGTAGATTATGAAAGCATTTGAAAAGAGATTTGGAGAGCAATGAGCTATGATGCAACAGTCAATCGACTAAAATATAAATACTCCTATGCTCAGCCATATATATATATACACTGTATTTAATATTTCAACAATTTGGTCACAGTCTTACATATGTAAAAAGAAAAAAAAACAGACTATAAGTCATTTCTAAAACTGAGAGACTACTTAATGTGCAAAGGAGCGAAACCTTTCTTTGACAGTATGAGGTTCAAAAATAAATGTAATACCGACTATATTGAAGCTGGAGGAAATTCATAAAGACTGTCTGTGGTGATTTAGTTAAAGTCTGCACCAAAGAAGGACAATTACATCTTATAAAGTAGATGTCTGTATATCACAGAACACGAAAATCAATAGGCATTCATTATCCAAGACACAGGGGGCCAATGTCCGCAGGGTGAAAATCCAATCGGCCTCAAACTGTTACAGCAAAAGATTTACGCCTCTTCATCTGGACTTTCAGAAACAGTACATCACCAAACATCTGACAAACAAGACAACAGACAACTTGTAGCTGTAGTGCTTCAGATTTTACTTCTATATCATAAAGCTTCTGTTTGATCCACACACCACAGGCAAAAAAAAACTAAAAGTGAAAATGTTTTGTGGCTGCATAACAGAATGGATTATATCGTTATTATGAACAATTCTGCAATGCCTCGGTCCAAAGGGAGTCTAACTCAAAGCAGTTTTGGTTTATCCTTGCCGTTATCTGTGAAATTCTGTATGGGCGACATCGTCCCTCAAGATTTTAGCCTGGTGAAAAACAATTAGTCATGGAGATCTTGGCAACAGTGATCTCAGGAAATGTGTGATATTTGAGAAGCTGATTATGAAATCACCCATGGGTTTTCAAAATAGACTTAAGGTTTATTAAAAATCAAAACCTCATCTGCCTGAGACATGATGAATTTCACCGGCTGCATTCATATGCCAGCATAAAAGCCTTTGAAGTGCACTCTCCATCAGATATCAGATATCCTGTAGTAATTTCTTAGATGCTTATTGAGAAGTTACTCTCTTTGTATATTCAATTTCTGAGGATACATTTATCAATTTTGGATTTGGGACATTCCTTACCAGATGCTTTAAACTAGATAGAGATCTACAATATCATGAATTAGCTTGTCAAAAATAAAAAAATCTTTCACTTTGACCTAATTGATATTGATAATCTTCATAATCTTTCTGCAAAAAAAAAAAAAAAAAATGTAGTCATTGATGCTGTTCACCATCATAATTTATATGCTGCCCTTAATCTTATAAAAAAACGAAAAGACATTGCAATTAATTTCAATTTAGCATATGAGTGGAATGAGGGACTGAACTGAGAAGTGCTAATGGAGACGCTTTAATTCAAATTCAATAATACAACATGCTTTCTTCCAGATTCTCCATCTAAGACACCTTCAAAAGCAGGTCAGCTCTTAAACATGTTTTTACCCTCTGCCTCCATTCCTGCAAGACCACAGACCCAAGTAATGAGACGGATATCCCATCCCACCAAGTTGGCTTCAATTCATCTGGGCGGGAATACCCCAATAAGGCTTCTACAAACTACTCACTTCAATCTCCGGCAACCATTTCCAACTTATCAAGACCCATTACCTGCCTGGTGCTCTGAAGGGTCAAGGACAAGCAAAGAAACATTGCTTGTTTATTCTATAAGGACAACCAATAAAGCAGACAGCCGCTAGCAAGCTTTCCCCAAGTGTGAGAAGAGAAAACATGGTGAAAGATTGTTTTCAGATTTTATGATTTTGATAAGGACAATTGATATAATTGGTTTCAGAATTTCCAGATTAAATGTGTAAATGTCACTATAGAGCAGCAATTACAATACACTGTCCTGAAAAATGTAATGATGTTCACCCAAAGCCGAAAGTTCTCACATCATTTACTCACCCTCATGTATTCCAAACCCGTAAGACTTTCTTTCACCTGTGGAACACAAAAGATAGATTGTCAAAATCTGGTAACAAAACACTGGAGTTTTGGTTCATTAAAAAAATTAAATAAATAATATATATACACACACAAACAGTGGAACCCGGTTATGTCGACGGCCTCGGGGGTTGCAAAAAAGCGTCGAGATAAACGATGATCGAGATAACCAAAAGCCAATATGATGATTTGTTTGATGAAGTGATCGGCATGCTATAAAAATGTACATACACTGTATATGTTTGCTAACAACAAAAGGCAGCAGAGCAGAGATTGTAACGGCTGCTTTGATTATGTTGTGAATATACCTTTAAGACGGCGTATGCTGTTGTGTGCACACTGTTCTGGTGTGAGCGGGCACGGGGAGCAGAGTGTTTTTGAGTGAGGAGAGAGATGGCCGCTCTACTGCTGACTGTTATATAGCATAATCTATTGTTTCTATTTTCCTTCTTTTATTTGTGATGTTTGTCGGAGTGTTTTCTTTTTCCTGGTTTGTACTTAGACACTTTACATGTTTGAGAAGAGTGTGCTGGTACGAAACCCATCTATAAAGCTTGTGTGACCAGTTTAATCGCCTCGAGTTTTCTTTCGTTTCCATTTAACATCTGGGCAGTCGTCAAACACTCTGACAGCCGTTACAAGATTTACCAGTATACAATAAAAACCACCTTCGATTCTCAATAAAAACCTTTAATTATATTCCCCAACATTGCAAACACAATTTCGCTCACAGCGTAAACGGTCACAACACGCATAAACACATTCGTTCATAATACAGTCAATTCGCTCGGACACAGTTCTGCAAAGTATTGTACACACGGTTACTATGGTTTCTTTACAAAGTCTAAAATGCTTTGTTGCTTTTCGCTTTTAACGGTCTGCCTGAAAACAAACTAAGCTTCTTTCATTAACAACCTCTTTGTCTATGTCAATGTAATCAGGTAATTCCTGGACAGGAATATAAGATAGCAAGATAGCATCTGTAAGGCTTGATTTTTGCGCACAATAATGGGTAGAGTGTCATTGGAGTGTGCGACCATACGGACCGTGATGCAGGTGCAACGCGAACTCGGTACGATCATTAGTCACGGGGATCGAGATAACTGATGTTAAGTGGCGACTTTGTCCCTCTTTTGTGCTCGAGATATCAGGGTTCGGCAACATAAAATAATCAACATAACCGATAAGAAAATGCTAAGTGGGTTCCACTGTACATATAATAATTTCCTTTACGTTACACAGAAGGATGAACTAAATAATGAATGATGCCATGTATTGCAGTGATATCAGCAAATTAACGGCAAAAACTAAAATAAACAACCATGAGAGAGTGCAAACTAATAAAAACTAATCTAAATTTTAAAGCCAAATTCAAAATAAACGTATTAAATCAATAATCAACCATGAACATTTTGACTATTAGCAAATTTCTCTAAAACTGCAAAATAATAATTGATAATTTGACTGATGACCTATTTAGACCTATTGATGGGCAATACTGAAATGCAAAATTATCTTCCAAACACAACTTTGTAGAGCAAAGTCTCTCACAGATTTCAATAGCAATACAACAGTGTGCTTCAGTCAAAACTAATGTCTATATATATACAGTTATTGTAAAATGGAGAAAAAAAAATGGTGTAAGACTTAATTTCAAATTTTTACTCAAAAATTGCTAGTACATTTCATTAAGGAAACACCATATAACACCGAATTAAAGACCAAATTTTGAAGTAGAAAGACTGAAATGGTATTTTATTGTAAAGCATACTCCAATTATCTTTGATTTATTTGAACCTTCAAATAACTTTTTTATGCAGGGTAGGAATTATACCATATCAAGGTCATTCATTCTTATGATAAAGAAATTGTATTAAACAGTAAACAACATCTAAGAGGGGAGAATTAGAAACAAACAGTATGTGCCACATCCACTAAAATATTTAAAATATGTTTCAAACTTTTTTATACAAAAGCCTGCAAATATTTAGGAGTTTGCTTTGAAACCGGAGATATTTTGTATACAAAATGCATTTCCTTACAATTGTTTTATCCCACTATCTTCCATAGCTTGAATTTGTAGACATGCCCTTCCCCAAGTTTTGTTTGCTATTCATTGTGCTGCAGTAGCAGTGGATTCTCCCAAGATCCAGAGTGGCCAAGAGAAAGAAAGAAAAAGAACAAGATATGCTGGGGAAGAGGCGGGGGGAGTATGGTAGCAGTAGCCTTATGAAGGAGATGCCTGAGGGCTTTTCAGAGGAGTCCTACAAACTTCAAAGTCTCTTTCCTTCCATAAGAAAGGCCATTGGGGAGTTGGCATCAATTTTAAATGATAAAGAGAGAGGTTAGGGTGGGAGTGAGTGAGTGAAAGCATACCAGAATAAAAACCAAGACTCTTGTCAGGATTAAAATTAGTTGTGTTTGTACTGAGATCGAGTTAACTGTGTTCGTTCCACAGCTGAAGCATAAGCACGGATAACCCTTTTGGCAGTGTGTCCAGTGGAAGCCATCATGAATGCATACTTCGAAGGAACACAAAGGAAATACATACATTAAATACAGTGGAGTTCACTTATCTCGACTCACGGTTAACTCGTCAATACTATTATGTCGACGTTTTTGAAGTGGAACCGCCAAACTCCCTATTTGTCTAAGCATTTTCTTTTCGGTAATGTCTATTATTTTATGTCGCCGAAAGCTAATATCTCGAACACAAAACAGGGACAAATTCGCCACTTCACATGGTTATCTTGTGACTAATGAGCGTACCAAGTTCACTGCGCATGCGCTGAGTTTGCATTGCACGTCGCTCTGTCAGTGACGCTTCTCTCACAGTGCAGCAGCACTCTCTGAAGTGAAAGCACATATCGTTCTTACGCTTCTCAACGAGCAGCAAGTGCTGCCGTGGGTCCCACCCACATCCCAAAGCCTCATCCGCTTCTGTGTGCACATAAAGCCCGCCTTCTCTGACTTGATTGGTTTTCTCAAATATTTTTACATATTGGTCAGTAACCGCTCGTTACCGACCAATGACTATGAGGCTTAGATAAACACACACACACAAACCCTGCTTCTGTACTGACGCGCGCTCGCTACAGATTGAAGAACCCGGTTATTAAAAGACGGGACGAAGCCAAATTTGTTGAGAAAGCACATTAGGCAGGCAGAACGCAAGAAAGTATGAAATCTAGTACAGCGTGATGACCTCACGAATATGTTATGACTGTTTACGTTGTGAGCGAAATTGTGTTTGCAATGTGTTTATCTCGATGCTTTTTTGAAACCCCTGAGGCCGTCGACACAACCGTATTCCACTTTAAATGTTACACAAACACATTTAGTTCAATTTATATATACTTGTGTATATTTATACAATTGGAGAGACAACAGCAAGATAACCCCCAAAACGGAATGATTTTCCAGATGGTGGCCACAGACAATTGTTCTCTCCTTATTCTTCCTGACTGATTTGGTTTTAGTTTGTGTTTTGTTAGGGTTCTTGTCACTGTCTATAGCATGAGGCAGTATCTGCAACTCAATTAGATTGCACAGGCAGTCCTGCTCCTTCAGAATGGTACATCCATATGTGCCTTTGCAAGGTTTGGTGTGTCTCCCAGCACAGTTTCAAGAACATGGAGGAGATAACGGGAGGCAGTCCATTACACAAGGAGAGCTGGACAGGGAGCGTAGAAAAGCAACAACCCACTAGCAGGACCGCTATCTATTCCTTTGTGCAAAGAGGAATAGGAGGAGCACTGCCAGAGCCCTCCAGAATGACCTCAGGCAGGCCAATGATGTGCTTGTTTCTGTCCAAACTGTCAGAAACAGACTTCATAAGGGTGGCACGAGGGCCTGAAGTCCCTACTGGGGCCTGTGCTTACATCTCAGCACCATGCAGCTTGATTGGCATAAACACTATTGACTTACATTATGAGTTGCTGAAATGAACTTTATGCATGTTGGATCAGCCTATAACAACTTTTTTCTTTTACATTGATTTTTGGTATGATTTTGAATCTAGCCCTCAGTGTCTTGATGATTTTAGTGAATATGTGACTGTTGTCACATATTTTTGTTCTATATTATAAAATGTGTTTCAAATTATAGAATGTTTTTAAATACAGATTTTCAAATTGAATATTTCATTCATTGAGATCCAATGTGTGATCTAAGTGTTCCCTTAATTTTTTTGAGCAGTATACAGCCCCATATCATTATTCCTCCTCCATGAAACTTTACGGTTGGCACAATGCAGTCAGACAAGTACTGTTCTCTTAGCATCTGCCAAACCCAGACTCGGCCATCAGACTGCAAAACAAAGAAGCATGATTTGTCATTCCTCAGAAAACGTTTCCAATCCTGCTTTACACCCTTTCATCTAACACTTGGCTAAAACTTGGTGACGTGAGGCTTGTTTCCGCCACACAGTTTTTGTGCTAATATTAGCTTCCGGTGGAAGCTTGGAACACTTTAGCTATGGAATCAGCAGACCGTGGTAACTGAGAACTCCATGACCCTGCTCTGTGACTTTATATGGTATGGAGTTGCTACGGTTTAAAAATGCTTCCACTTTCTAATAATACCACTTACAGTTGAACATGGAATATCTTGCAAAATTGAAATTTCACAAACTGACTTATTGCAAAGGTGGCATCCTTCAATTAGAATAGATAAATGTACATAACAAACGTACGCATCAGAAAAAAAATATGCGCACTTTATATATATAGCCCAATGTATATTTATTAAGACCCATTCTTATAAACAAAGAACAACAGCCAGGATAGGTATACAGGACACGAGAGGTCATATACCTGTGCGGTTTAGATATGCCATTTAATCTAGACCTTCTCGGCTGACATGGCTCAAGGGGAACTTAGGAAGGCAGGACGTGGAGGTGATTGCTATGTTGTATAGCCGGTGGATAACGGGAAAGTTCAGAGCTCATTTAAGAGACTTAGAGACCTTTTCACCTTGTGCAATGCACTGGGTTCTGGATGACAAATGAGCTCTTTAAAGCACAGTGTTTTGCTGCTACAACAGTCCCGCCCCCTCACTCCACCTTTAGCCATTTATCATTCACATCCCTGCTTCACCAATATGGCCTAGTTCATAAATGGTGTTCAGCACAATGGGGAAAATAAAATAAAGAAAAAGCAGAATATATCCAACTTTGAGCATTTCTCATTGATTTATTCTAGAAACAGTCTGTTACGTACTAATCTGGAACTGAACACACTTGTAAACAGTAGAAAATAGGACAGCTGAGTGGAATGTCAGTGTTGTATTGATGATCTCTTGACTCTTTGAGCTGAAAATAACGATGCTCTGATCAGCAGAAGCATTTTTCCATGTCTCGGTTTATTTGATCAAAACTGATTGGACTGGGGAAATGAATCCGGCTGTAGCTTTGAAAACAACCTGAAATAATTGTGCTATTCTCCGGAGTTTCATGAATGTTTTGAATGCATTTAACAACAAGATTTGTGCCCAAAGGATATTTGCTCGTTCAATCATAAAATGTTTGTGTAGTGGAGATAAATAAAGTCTATCGAGTGGATGGAGTGTTCCTGTACATGATAGCAAATAATAACACATCTGCAGGTTCCTGTGAGAGATGTAACTCATTCTCAGTTGTCTCCAATGCAACAGATTACATGTCATAAATTTAAACATCTCCTTCTCTGTTGTGAAAACTAATGAGGGTGATTACACATGAAGCTGAAAAAAATGAAATGATTACTCCTCTGAAATGCATAACAGAATTCATTTACAGAAATTTCGCCCGCTTTGAGGAAGTAATTGCATCATATTTGAAGAAGTCATCTCATGCTCATTTCCTCTCAAGTTTCATTTTAAGTCTAGTCTTTTGCACTACAGCCACCAATTATACTGTTCCAGTACATGAAAAATACTAATATACATGTGCATATTGGATGCAAGTTAATTCACAAGACCTCACCTGATTATTGCAAAGAATTATAAACCTTTATCAACATTTGAGATTTATTTATTACTATTGGAATATAGTTAATTAATATTTACTCATTTTATCGGTTCTGAAGACATTATATGAGTTTATTTAAAAAAATATTTCATTCTAAAATGTGTGTACACAGAAAATTGACAAACACTGAAATTCATTGCTTTTGTCTTAAGTTGTATTTTTATATATACACTTTTATCACATTTTCTCTTGGGTGGGCTCCCTTTATGTGCCATATATTCTGTATACTCCATATTTGTGCCTTGTGATGTTTCATGTACTTTTTCCCATTCCTTACGTCAGTGTTTGAGATTGTTCAGGGATTTCAAGAATCCCCACAAGCAATTTGTTGTGGGATTGAAATGGTCTAATGAATAGACCCCGAGTCAATTAGACAGAAGCTGTTTTTCTTTGTTTTGCTTATTGGCCTTGGCACTTTGAATGTACATCTTGTCATCCAATATTATTAAGAAAAAAACAACTAGGGACAAATAAAGCATAAACAAGCATGGGAGAAATCACTGACATCACACTCTAACATTGTTTCTTCTAATCAGTGCTATGATTTCCTCTTGTTTAGTTGTGATTAATATTAATCTAGTCGCTGGCTACATACAACATTCTGCTTGTGGAGATCAACTGTTCCCTTTCAAGGGAACTTGTGCTGCGTTGAAGACACTGTAGGAACACTCTAGGTGATTGGGTCATAAAGCACATGTGAAAACGAACCAATGGTGTGAAAGGAACAAGTAAAACAAGTAAACTATAAGAGGCATGCCAAACAAAGCAGCGTCAGCTTCTGTTTCTTTAGTAGCACTACATGTGAATAATTTCTCATTTGGTGTGTTTGACTATTTGAAAAAGAAAAGTAGATATAGCAAGAATTAAACATTTTAGACTTTTCCACTGGGTTTGAAAACAAGCTCTGTGGTTATTTCCACCCAGGGGGAAGTGTCGGTGCTACAATTATCCAGCTCAGAGGAGCTGGATATTGCTGGCACCGATGCTGAAGATGAAGGTTCGCCTCTTTAAACTCCAGCCTATAAGGAGATGGTGGACGTTGTGACTCACAATTCCCAGTTAAACATAAGACTGGCCAGCTGAGAAGCTGGAAGAAACCGGCCTCCTACCGAGGAAACTATAGTTTCTTAGTACTTCCCATAATCACACTATTCCTCGCTAGTAGACCATAAGAGCATGATTAGGAGACCTGGATGGGGATGAATGACTTTCTTTTACCATACAAAGATATTAGTTTCGGGAAGCCACCAAACAGACGACGGCATAACAAAATCTCCTCTCCAGCCGCTTTCAATCAATCAATCAAATTTTATTTATATAGCGCCTTACAACAGCCAATGTCAATGCCTCGTTATATGGTGCTCATCTCTTCTCTGGTCTCTCAGGAGGGCATTGTGCCAACCCTGCCACCTAGTGTGCTCTGGATTCTGTGGTCTCGGGTGAGCCCACATCACAGTGTCTGTACGGAAATTGATTCTTCACGTTGGCCCAGCTCACAGACTCTGGTCTCTCACTCTCAACTGAGTTTGTTGAGAACATTCACCACTTCAGAGCTCCCTCCACACAGAAACTGTTCTTCATGGCGCATGTCTTGTCAGCTGGACCCAGTTGACTGTCCTGTTGGTACAGTGCTGGAGTTCCTGAAAGAGTTTTAGGACTATTCCCATGCGCTTTAAAGGCTTATGTGGTGGACTTCGTGCTTACCAGATTCCTTTGGGTGGAATGTCTTTGAGAGAAAACCCACTGATAATATGTTTCCTCCATGGCACTTTGAGGCTGAGGACTGCAGTATGCACAAGGAAACTCTGGCCTGGTATTTGGCCTTGTTGCAACAAGGCTTATCCCTGGTTCCCTGAGAGCCTATCTAAGAGGTTCCAGCCAAAAAGGTTCTATGACCTAGACTTGGACCCTACACTAAGGGCACAGGTGTTCACATCAGACAGTCACTTGTCATTACGGCGGCGTGGGCATTGGCATTCCCACAGCACCTTCAACGCAATGTGAGATCCCTTGAAAGGGAACATCTCGGTTACTTGAAGAGGGAATGAGACGCTGCATCACCCTGCCATATTGTCTACGTGCCTGTCACCGACTACTTCAGCCACTTAGAGGCTGCCTCTGCTTTGTTTGACATGCCTCTTATAGTTTTCTGGTTCATGATGTCACCTGCCTCTGATGTCCTTTCACACCATTGGTTGGATTTCACATGTGCTTCATGACGCAATTACGCAGAGCGTTCTCACAGTATCTTCAAAGTAGCGTCTCGTTCCCTCTTCAGGGAACCAAGGTTATACATGTAAATTAAATTAAATGTAATTTAATATGTGTAATTTAAAAATTAAATATACAAATTTTTAAGTTCATAATAAATTATGATAGAGAAATCATAATAGATTTTTCCTGCAATCAATCCTAAACTAACCATAAAACCCAACCCATATCTCAACCTAAGCATTTCGATTGTAGCAGGAAAAAATAAAATAATAATAATACTATATAATAAGGTTAAATTTGTCAGCATAGGATAATGTTAATTACCGTATTTTCCCGCATATAACCCGCGGGTTATACCAGATTTTACAAACTCCACAGGGGTGTGCGGGTTATATAAGGGTGCGGATTTTTTACACGTAATAATATTTCAATATATTTGTTACGTCCTTAAGGAGGTAACTTTTTTATTTGTTACGTCCTTAAGGAGGTAACTTTTTTTTTTTTGCTGTATTTTCTTTCCGGTTTTCTTTCTTGCAAGGGTTGTTGTCCCTGGCGCTTGTACTATCACTCTGACAGCTGGCGCTGATAGGCTGTCTGACCTATCAATCATGCAAGACGACGTGATTGGCTGTGCTGCCATCAGGGCGTGCTCATCTCATCCGATGATCTTAAGGGACGTGCTGCTGCACAGCGGGAGAGACTACTTTATCTTTTTGTTCTGATTCTGACTTGCATAACAGTACATGTATTCGTCCTGAACCATCACAGTATAGATGTCACGGTTTGGTGAATACAGTCAGAGGACAAATACAGTCAGTCACAGACGATCCACACAATAATCTTGGGGGCACAAGGTAACACCACTAAGGGAAAAAAGAGCAGAAGAAGAAGAGAGTGTATGCACCAGCCCAGAACAAGAGTTTATATGGCACCCAAGAGCTTGCTAGTAGCCTATAAGCTGAGTTTCGATTAATTTTTGTGAAGTGCTCCAGTAACTTCACGCAAAGGAAACCGGGATGACAGAAAGTGGCATCCTGTTTGTTTTCTTTATATTTCAAAAGCAAATGTTTTTTGTTTTTATTGTGCACACACATAAAAATGGACTCTTTACAGTTTCAAATGATGTCTTACTGTTATCTATATGACCATAAATTATGCCATAAATGACAGTATTTTAAGTTATTTCTGCTGTTATAATGAGACAAAATAAGGTTTTCTTTTTTGTTTTTTTTTCCTCAGCTGGTTAAGGGTCTGCCCAATTAAAAAAAATTGTGAGGGAAATTGGGGAACAAACTCCCTCATCAGCTCTAAAGGCCATGGGGAATAATCTACTTGTATAAAAAGTTACAGAAAAACTGTCCAGATGGAACTTCTAAGGTAATTGCACACAAGATATCCCCAGTGATTTGTGATTCAGGTCAGTAATGAATATGCTTTGATAACTTCAAAAAAGGATTTGACAACTTAATTTTGCCTACTTGGTGCACAAAATTAATTGCATACGATGGGTAGTTTGTGTACGATGAAATAAATACGTAATACTAGTGAATATTGAATAGAATATAATAGCTTGAAGTACCTAAACAAAACTGATATTTTTGTGTTTTACTGCGATTGCGTCACGCAGTTTCATAAAATTCTCTACACCATGCACACTCCCTACATTACCCTAACGAGAGACATGCAAAGACCTTACACGAGTTCACAGCCTTCAAAGCACTTGACATTGCAAACCTTATGTTTTTTCATATTTCTCAGCAGATGAATTAATGATGTTTCTGCACTGTTGATTTCACTTCTCTTCTAAAGCAGCAGAGTTGGGGAAATATGACAGTATGGTACGTGATATGCTTTCATGAGTCTCAACTCTTAGGAACATATGATGGCTGTATATGTGGATTTCTTGAGGATTTCTGTATTTCAAAGAGGTCAAACATGGAAAGCAGCCCATGTGGATTTAAACTAAAATGTGAAATGCAACTGTTTAACATTAAAAGGATCACTTCAAAATGAAAATGTATTTACCCACCCACGTCATCCAAAACCTATGACTTTCTTTTTTCTACTCTGTCAAAAAAAATTGTGCGATTTACTAAAAAAATTATGCTAACAATATTACACATATTTTTGAGTATCTTTTAAGGCTTGATTTCTTTAACGGAATCTGCCTGAATAAATCATTTAAAATCTAAATTATTTAGTCTGTGGCACAATGAATTTAAAATTAAGTGTGTGATTTAGAGTGAATAAAAAAACTTTGAGTTTTGTTGTATAATTAAAGGAATGCATGCTGTTAGCATAGCACAAGTAGAAAGAAACGTGTTGCAGCACTGGCATCGACAAAGCTAGTGCTCAATGAACAAAGAAACATGCTTCATCTTATGAGTTCATATAGTTCCTAACTATAGTTCGTAACATAACCATAAGCTCAACTCTTCTGGACAATGTTAACGACCAAAACTTCAACGTAACAAATGTCATCTTTCGAATGTCAAATATAAATGATCATTTAACATTAACAGATGTTTCCCTTTACTCAAAAACTTTCACTTTAATTACATTTTTATTCTCCATTTCCATCCATAAGCAAAGCATGCTGGGAACTAACAATGCTATATCTAAATAAAAACGCATAATTGAACTGATTCTCAAATAAATAGACAGCCTTCTTTCCTTAATTGTGTCAGCTTAATCAGTTCCTCAACTAAATCCTCAAACCGTCTACGTTTCCTTAAACAAAATTTGGAAAATGTATCTCTTGGTTTTATTAGTGAAATGTTCTCAATATTTTCCATACAACACTGATCCACAATTTTATTAATAAAATGATGAGATGGACGATTCGGAAATTCACTGTATACTGTATATATATTATTTTCTTTTTCTTCTAATGATTTATAATGAGTGATTTATAATTACATTTTTGAATGACTTATTTTTATGTACAATTCAGTCTATCGCCAATGTAAGCAATTATTATTTAAAGCCTTTACTTTGCTTTTCTGTGTTTTTCCATAGAATAATTATGAATATTGCCTGTACTTCTCACCAGATAGAACATGCTATCAGAATGTTTTGAGTCTTTCTGTTGATAGTTGGAGCCTGAGCCAACTTCAACCTTGGAGAAGCTGTATGTCCTGTGTATCTGTGTGTGCATTAGTATGCTCTGATACGGATCAGTATTGGTAAGGTGATCAACTGGCACCATAAGGTGACAGAATAACTTGTTTTTCTCGACAATGTGACGCCTAGAAACGCATTTCTGCAACCTGGAAGGAGACTTTATGCGTAAACCAGAGGCCTTGTTGTCAACCATATGTTCGATGAAGATATTTATAATAAGTAATTAGATAACTAGTGTTTGCAGGTTAAGCTTTAAAGCAAAATGTCAAAAGTATAGTCAAGATATGTTTACCGCAGGTTCTATTTCATGCATTAATAAAAAATATTATCAATCCTCATATGAAAATCTCAAAGGAACAGCGATTAGACTTCCGGGTTCTTGCCTGCTGCATACAACTACATGTTTGTGGTAAGAACTTTTCTCAAAGCAACGTCAGGTTCTATTGATTTTTTTTCTTCTTCACAGAACACAACACAGTTCAAAGGCTGTTGCAATTGTACATTAGGGGTTTCCCTGATCTCTGGGTAATAGGGTAGGCAGATGAATTTCTACAAGAGCAGTGTCACTGACACTAATCACCAGTCATTTAAATAGACCTTCTGAGGTGAGAACGTCGCCTTCACACAAGTGCTGAGCTAATTAGAGGTTACAGGACAGATTCCTGCTGCTTCCAATCACACAAAATGGCATTACTGCATAGAAACCACATGCCTCCAAACAGCCCAGGAAGTCTGGAAACAAGTTATGGCTGAGGTTTATTGAAGGCAATAAAAAGATGAGTGACAAGTGCCTGTTTCACAGGAATATTTCTTCCGTCACTGGAATAGATCTACAATTCAATAAGGTGCTGCCGTTTGGTGCAAACTAATGAATGATACTCACAATGAGCGACAATAACCTACCTGGAAATTGGTCTGGGAAACAATGAGCCAAAATAAGGGAATAATACAGGGATGAAAAATAAACAAATAATACCAGTAGCTGCTCTATTGGTGGGGGATATTGGAAATGTCAATGTGGGTGAGGAAGAGAGAAAAATAATTCTCTATTTCTCTCTGGGGACTTTCCAGATTTTCTCTCTCTCTCTGTGTGTGTGTGTTTGTGTGTGAGAAGTGAACGGCTGATGATTACCATCAGGTACTAGGCCTGCGACTCCAACTGATACCACCAGCAGCAAGGGAAATATTGCCCGTTCCTCACTCAAAGATAAGCCTAAAAATTCTGAAGATTTGTACACTACTTTATACTGTATTATCGAGTTTGACAAACTTTGCGAGAGGGGATATATATATATATATATATATATATATATATATATATATATATATATATATATATATATATATATATATATATATATATATATATATATATATATATATATATATATACATACATACATACATGTTATATATATATATATATATATATATATATATATATATATATATATATATATATATATATATATATATATATATATATATATATATATATATATATATATATATATATATATATATATATATATATATATATATATATATATATATATATATATATATAAAATGTGAGCTTCTTTAAGTAAATCAAATTCCAAACATTGGTGTTTGTGAAGTCCTTATTCCTCCATGGTTTTTCGGAAACAGTTTGCAATGGACAGGGAGGTGAATTGGTCAAAGCAACACTTACAGTGAACTGTGGTTAAAATACAACATATACATATTTACTTTCTCTTACACATCATGGTCTTCATATGTTCACTATAATGATTATAAGAGTATATACAATAAACTGAGTAATGGACTCAATAACATACCCAATAGTTTATTATAGTTTAATATATAGTTTTATAATAGTTTATTACTAGAGCTGAAGAAACTAAGATAAAAAAATAAACAAAATAATAAAAAACACTTTATTTGAAAGTGAATAAAATTAAGGGATATTAGGCAAACTTAAACTATATTATATAATAGCTGTATAGCTATGCTTGATTCATTTTAGTTTTACCATGCATTTTGCCAGCTCCAGCTCAAAAAATAATTTCAATTTCATTATATCCAAAAGTATGAAAAGAATATTCTGCAATGCACTACCTGTAATCCATATTCATAATACCTTTGCTGGATTTTGAATAATGCATGTTGACATTTATTGGCCTTCATTTAGACAGCAGAATATTTAATGCAAAAGTAAATTTTGCTTTCTCACAGCCAATTCATTCTGAAAATGAGGGTCATAGTTTTACAGGCAAAAGACACTGCCGACCAATCACAGTTGACGCTCATTGCTGCTAATACAGAATCACAACAATGCTGAAAATGGATCAATATCCCCTGATAATTACAGAGATTTGAATACACATGAATATGCTATGAATGAATTTAAATCTCCTAAACCATGGCTGTGTCTTGTTATTGTGCGTTGGGAGAAGGCGATTACAAGACCAAAACATGCTGGGAGACATCATAGTGGCATCTGAGAGAAAGCTCTCAACCCCATGAAGTGCAAAATAGGCAATATCTTCAAACCGACAGATGCAAAACTCATTCAGCGCCATGTGAGAGATTGATCATCAATGGGAGAAACAGTTCCTAGCCAACATGTATATTTGATATGGATTTTTTCTTTTTTTTCTTACATCACAGTAATTAATTAGCTAAGGAAATCTAAACACAAGTACAGTGGTGAAATAGAGTTTGCCCACTTCCTGATTTCTTATTTTTTTGCACGTTTGTCACTCTTAACTCTTTCAGATCATCCAACAAATTTAAATCTTATCTTTAGTCAAAGATAACAGGTAAAAACATAAAATGCAGATTGTTATTTTAAGGGAAACAAAACTACATGGTCCTGTGTTAAAAAGTGGAACATATCGTAACAGTGGTTTATCACACCTGAGTTCAATTTCTCTAGCCACACCCAGGCCTGATTACTGCCACACCAGTTCTCAAATAAATCACTTAGGGACCTGCCTGACAAAGTGAAGTAGACCAAAAGATCTTCACAAGTTAGACATTATGCCGAGATCCAAAGAAATTCAGGAACAAATGAGAACGAAAGTAATTGAGATCTTTCAGTCTGGAAAAGGTTATAAAACCACTTCTAAAACTTTGGGACTCATTAAACATTTAAGTGCGACAAACATGCAAAAAAAAAAAAGAAATCAGAAAGGGGGCAAACTCTTTTTCACACCACTGTATATAGTATAGGTTTCTAGATACATTACAGTTGTGTAAAGGACTGAGGCACAGCATTTACTGTAGAATTGTTAAAGGATGCACACATAAATACAACGCATTTATGCGTTTCATGGTACACATAAATACAACGTAAATAAAAGCACACTGACTGGTGTTTTATTTGTTTAATGTGGATACAGCAGTGTTTTTACACTCTAAACTGGTAGTGATTCAGCGGCAGATTAACGCTCCTACCTCTCTCCTTCTTAATTAGCTCACTAAAATGATTTCAAGCTTAATTGAATGTCAGATTATTATTGCATGACAGCAGCTGTTTGAGGACAGGAAGACGAACAGCCGACGTGATTTGGAGTGATGGTCGTATCTCAGCCCTCTAGGATTAGTCAGGCATATGTGGAGAGGAGCGTTTTCACTGTTGTTTGCTAATGAATAGCTATGAATGCATGGTCATACTGTGAATCTGCACTGGCAGCTAATTGAAAAGTAATCTCTGCTCTTTATCTTTATACAGCCAGTCATCCAAAAGTATTTTCAATATTCTCAGCTGGCTGCAGCCAAAGGCACCCTTTACTCTGAGAAAAGAAAAAAAAAAAAGAGTTACTGTGATTCAAGACTTGTGTGTGTGCATATTTATTATATGTGTGTGTGCGCACTAAAGTCTTGAATCACAGTAACTCTTTTTCTATATATAGATCTTCATGTTGCAATATTCAAATAAAGGTTTTAAAATATTAAATGGTGCTATATTCAAATAAAGGATTTAAAATAATAAAAATTTTAGAATGTAGGCTAAGTTATGTACTAGAAACTTGAACCGCGAAGTGGCGAGGGATTACTGTACATCATTCAATCTAAATCAGCTCGCAAACATTTTTTTATTTCTTTTGTTATAAAGCTGCTATCTCAGTCTTCAGATGCCAGGAATCAGTTGTGGGTCTGTTACTTCTACATTTACACCTATGTGTATCTCTCTTTGGACACTCATCCACTTTCCCTTGATTTCGATCCCAATCTCGGCCATATATATACTAGCAGGGATGATTACCTACAGCCCCACACCTCAAAAGCAAAAATAAAAAACCTACAGCAGGCAGTGGGGGCCTGACCTGATTTACTGTTAATGCATTTTAATACAGGCAAGTCCCCGGTCTCCTGCAGAGTCGTCTCTGGGAGTGGGGAAAAAGGGTTCTGCTGTGTATTATCATTTCATCATTTATTCATGCTGGTCTATAAACAGAGGGAAAGAGGCAGGCAGAAGCGGTTTGGCAACAGAAACCTGAAAAAGACACCCATTAATGTAGGAGACATGGGGAGAATCAGGTGATGTCAGACACTTTACCTTGATACGAAATTGATAAGGATTTATTTCAAAAGGGGGTTTAAACTGTGTTCAAGACAGTTTCATTTCAGACAGAACAGAGGGCCGCTCCAGGCCATGCTCTGGCAGAGCCAAAGAGCAGTTCAGTCATATTTCTGCCCCAACATGAATAAGTACCTACTATAGAATGACCCCTGGGATTCATACAACACATTCCCAAAAAGCCTTGCTTAGATTTATTACATCAACAAGTGACAAGCATTTAAATTTTTTTAAGTTTCATTATTCATAGAACTCCAGATGATTTTAAAGCTTTTGACTAGGGCTGAACAGATTGATTTTAAATTATAAGAAACTGATCCACAAAAAATATTGATACATTTAGGGTTTTTTTGTTTTTTGTTTTTTTAACTAAATTGATTTTGTGTGGGGGAAAAATGTTGTTATTGCAAATAGTTAGGTTGGATAGGAACCAGGTTGTTGGTGCATTAGATATTTATGCACTTTATGTCCTGTGGTGTGACAAATTAGGTTTTCAAAGTAAAAATATGTATGTATATATATATATATATATATATATATATATAAATAAGTGTTTTAATTAACAATAATGCAAAACTACTTAATTTAATTTATTGTCAAATTACAAGGGTCATGCATGGATTTTTACCTTGAGGTCAATTAATATAAATAGAGTTTTTTTACACAAATAAAACAACAACAAATACATATATGCAGGTAAAACATCACCTTGTTTCCGATACCGGGATCTTTCTGAAGTCTGTACACTTATGATGTTAATATGATTTTTTTTTTTTCTTTTTTTTACATTAAAAAAGTCACAATTTAGAAATGAATGGCTATTTCCTACCCTGATTTGAATGTTTTTTTGAGGGCTGTTTCTACTGTGAGAAGTTAGTACAAACACCCACTGCTGTGATTGGCTGACATCTTTCCATATTAAATATTACATGTAGAAGTTTTGCATTTTGAAACTATTTTTATAGCAGAACGGCAAATCAAGAAAAAAAACTGTCATTGAAAATTGGAATTCTCAGTTCGTGACCTCTTTAAACTGGATGCGTTTAAAAGGAAGATTCTTTCACTATTCATTTATCCAGCTGTCGACAGACTCAAGTGCGTGGAGTATGTCAGAAACTGAAATCTGTATGCTGTATCCAGTGTAGACAGCATCAGTGTTTATAATGGGTTCTACATGTTTTTGATGCAACACTCACATACAATAAGCAAGTGTCAGCCATTAAACGACTGAATGCCAGTGGGCTGGACCTATGGTGCATTGATGTCTTACACTGAAGGCAGTAACATGCAAATGTATTTGTAAACGATGTTTTTTGGAGCTTGGTCAAATAAATGTTTTAGTTATAATGAAGAGGATGTTTTAAGCTATGAAACTTGCAGGATGTTTTAATGGTACAAAGATCTCTTATATGTCAAAGCATCAAGGCAAATCAGAGCAGTGTTCGATAAGGACATCAAACATCATATGGAGTTATTTCATACCACTAAATAAAGCGACGTGACAATATAACATTAGTTAGAAATCTGTCTGAACTAGAATCTTAGAAATAAGTTGTTTAATGATTGAACATTAAAAAAATAATCATTATCATAACTGTTATTGAAATAAGTTGTTTAATGATTGAACATTTAAAAAATAATCCTTATCATAACTGTTATTATCATTATAAAACCAAATGTCCTTTAAATAATCCTAAATGTCTAATTACACTTTTTGTCCTTAGAAATCACAAACATGTTTAAAGCATCTGTAAAACTGGCCTTAAGAATTAGATTGAAAACATATTATAAGTGGTAGCACCTAATTGTTGACTTAAAAACTAATTGCTCTATGTTTAAGCTAAAAGCATGTGCTTTAATTTCTATAAATTAAAGAAAAACTATTTGCACAAAAAAAAATAAACAAGGGATCCTTTTACTTCAGGTGCGGAGCTAAAAGAATACTTGAGGGTTGCTGGACGCATGCTGAATCCAGTAAACTGAAGAAGTCTAGTAAAACAATTTTTATTTTATAAGTTGCAATGTGCAAAGTGTTCTATAATATAATTATTCTGAACTATAACTGTATTCTATGGAATATAACTAAACAGTCTTCATGTAGGAGTGTATATAGATTCACAGGATACTCAGTGTATATAGTATATAGACCCAGAGATCCATAACTTTTGTAGAGCATGCAAGTATTTGAGAAGACAGGACAAATGACTGCCAAGGTTTAATCAAACAAATATGACTGAAAAGCTCAGTCTGAAGTCTTTATTAGAACTTGGTTTCAGGCCAAAAGCTATTCCTTTGCATGAATTCAGATCTCGAGTCCCTTATAGGGGACAAAAATGAATTACAGGGCCTCAGAACTCAGAGACCACAGGAAGCCTTCTGTCACAGTGAATTAACAAAGTGATCAACAGCTCTAACTAGTAGGATGAATGCGATAATGGATCAGTCTACAACGTGACAACAACACGACACGATTCAGAGTAGAAGCAATTCTGTGGATTCCTAGAAAACACCATTTTCTTGATGGAAAATGATTCATGCGTTGAAATGAATGATAGGCTTTTATTCACAACGCTTCTTAAAATTCTTCTCCATGAAGAAAAAATACCTGCTATTCACGATGGATGCATGTACAGTATAAGAAGCTTTTCAACCAGAATTTACATTTAAAGTTTTTTTTGTGGAATTTGACTTTAGCACAAATTAAAAAGCATGAACATAAAGCATAGATCTGTCACGAAGCGAGGGGTGTGCGCTGCAGGTTCTAAACTGAAACTCTTTTTATTCACAAAGAATCCAAAATACTTTAAATGAAAACAGAAAAGGCACACGTGCAAAAACTTGAAACTAAAACACTTGAAGCAAGGCATAAAGGAGAGTGCATCCACACACACCAACACAGGCGACATTAATTCAACGACCGACAAAGACAAGGGAAACACAAGAAGGTGTTATACACAAGTGAATGGACGCCTGGAAGAACAAACGATTAAGTGATCACACGACAGGTGCAGGAAGAGTAACACTGACCTTACAGACAGGAAGTGCACAGATGACACGACTGACAGGAAGTGACAAAGAAGACCCAGATAGACAGTATGTGACAAAGAAGACACAGACGGACAGGACTAAGTGTAACAAGGTCACAATACATTCCACAAATACAGACAAATAATTATCTATATATAATTTAAAACACAATATAGAGACTAAATATTATAAGTTTGTGCTGCTCAATTGCACAAAAATATACACAATGACGGGCTTAAAGGCACCACTGAGGACTGTGATTCTACATCTATTTTCTGTTGCTATTTTGTTTTACTTCATGTATTTTCTTTACTTTATTCATGTTTAAATGTCAATTTATTAGTGCATTCAGCTAATAACTGTTGTTAATGCTCTGACATTTTTGCTTTCACAATGCTGTTAGTTTTTATATAAAAATCATATTAGTAATATAAATATATTAATATTAATGAAAAACTTCATTTTTATAATCGAATAGTTAATCAACTATTCACACAATTAAGGTCCTATATATCAATTTCAAACCATGCTTGTTTATGGAACTTTATAAAAAGGGTTCAATTTTAGTACTAAAAGGGTTCTGCTACTGTTACAGATCGAAGATACACACAGATGAGGCTAAACATAATGACCACCTGTCTAACATGCTGCTGGTCCTCCCAGTGTTATCAAAACCGCAACCATGCCCACAGAGGCATGGACTCTATCAGACCCCTGATGGTGTCCTGTGGTATCTGGCTTCAAGCAGTTTCTAACAGATCCTTTAAGTTCTGTAGGTTATGAGGTGGAGCCACCGTAGATCAAACTGTCTAGTTTATTCTTGGTGTTGCGAAAGACACTTGTCTTTGTGTGAGCGTGCGGCTTTGAGTGTGCTTGAGCCGTGCGCTCTCCTTTACACATGAGCAATCCCAGCACTTCAGTCTAGTTTGGTTTGGGACGTTTATGCCCTGAGTGTTTGTTTTTTGGTTTTAAGCGCACGAGATGAGCATTCATGAGCAGCTCTGTCTTGTTGTTGGACTGTACTGTTTCGAGTTCGATTGGGCCTTATGTGCGCATTCATTTTGTCATGTTTTGTGTGAACACGCAGCTTATTGGTCTTCTCATTAAGTCTCGTTTTGTTTGACCACGTCGCTTTGTGATTGTGCTTGTTGGCTATGCGGTTGTGTTTTTGTGAACCTTGTTACGTGATTATTGGTTAATTTGCCCCACCTGTCTTCCCTCGTCACTCTCTTTTATTTGCGGTCCTGTGTCAAATCACTGTCAAACATGGTGTCCCCTTGTGTGAAAAGGGCCTTGGTCCCTCCCTCCTTTTTTTCTGTATGATTAATAAAAGCCCATTCCTTCTGCAGTCTTCGCTTCATCCCATCACCATAGTCCCTGGCACAACCCACAGATGCTCATTTGGATTCAGATCTGAGGAATTTGGATGCCAGAACAACACCTTGAACTCTTCATCATGTTCCTCAAACCATTCTTGAACAATGTGCAGTGTGGCAGGGCGCATTATACTGCTGAAAGAGGTAACTTCTTCCAGGGCCTATAATTTGCAGGCATCAGGGATGCCTATATACATATAGAAATAATATTTGCATGGTGTGATGTCTGCAATATATTTGTCAATGACGTTCAGGATCTGTTGCGCACCAAAAACCCTGCAATCATCTTGCCAGTCATCTCTTCTTATAATGCTTTCGGTTTTTAAGTGTAGCTTCCATTGTCTTTGTTTCTATAAAAAATTAGCAAAATGACAGTGGGGGCACTGCCGCAGAGGCAAAGTAATGTAATCAGTGTATGCCCGGACACTGACTACCGCAACAAGACTAGACTTCAGCATATTAGAATGATTTCTGAATGATCATGTGACACTGACTGTGGAATATTGTTCCCGTATTTAATAAAATAACATTTATTATTTATAAAAACGTTTGTGATGCTTAATATTTATGGAAACTGTGATATATAATATATAATGTGATAACCTTTTTATCAGTATTCTTTGAAAAATAGGCATTTATTTGAAATTAAAATCTTTGAACATTTCACCATGTCTTTACTGTCAATTTGATAAATATATCAAATTGCTAAAAAAAATAATCATCTAAAATATGACTAACCCCAAAACCTTGAACATTAAATGTATAAATAATTGAATTTTGCCTTATTTGAAAATAATTTGAAAAACCTGAGCTAAATGACACTTTTGATAACATCTGTAATGCTGCTACAATTCTCTCAGCTAAACAGCTTACACAGACCTCTAATGAATCAAACAAAGTCAAACAGCCTGCACTTGACAGCTCTATGCGAAGCAAAGAGAGCACTGCCCTCTGCTGTTTCCAACCAGTTTCTGTTGCGTGTTCGCCAAACAATCTGAATAGGCTGTGACCCCAGCCCTTCCATTATTTGATAAGGCATCCGAGGAGTCCGGACTCACAGCATCACTTCAAAGACTACAAAAAAAAAACACTAGGCGAACTTATCTCATGTATTTGGCACATATTACTGCTTTTGTTCAAATAAACAAGCAAGAAGTGCATTAGTGCCAAGCCCTGAGGTCGATGTTGAAAAGCGGTGCAATATCTTTGCCTAAAGGAGATGCATACCATGCCTTAAAGGACTATGCATACATGCATACTATGCCTAAAGGAGATGTATTGTTCCTGTTCTGACAGCTGAGTTTTGCTTAGTCAAATCCTGCACGGTCAAAAAAAAAAATGCTTGAGAATATAAGCAGCCAGAGAGAAAAGTATTGGAAGATTGTATTAAAGAATATAAGATAAAGACAGTCTCAGAGCTAGAAGGACGGAGATGAGGTGAATATTAAGCAACACTGAGGCTTTATGTAATGTAAGACTGTGCCAAAGCTCTGCCTCAGATGTTGTCGTCGCCATTCCACCTAAAATTGCTCTCATCATCGTCACCTTATTTGCTCAATTGGTATAGGAAGAATTTTTCAATAAACATGCCATTCTAACCAGCTGGACTGCCTCGCATTGCGGGTTACCAGGGGAACAAAAATTCAGCAGTCTGTTTCTATGGCGAGCAAACACAAGCCTCAAGGTTACCAACATTAAGGAGTCTTATTCATGTGGAGAGGCTCAGAATATCTGACAGTTCAACTGAGCCTTCTATCTCGAGCCTGTCTGCTGTCTTTTTCATCCCTGTACAATCCATCCCCAGAATGACAAGAGAGGTGAACAACAGTGATGGCTGAGTTCCATTGCTCCTCTGTAATGACAAGGCACAACAAATCCCACACCTGAAAAAAGTAGACCTGCTCCCATGAAACTATCTGCTCGGATACAAAGCTGAAGTACAGCTTCTGAAAATATCTGTATTCGGTGGATTTCTCAGCTTTTCGCCTTTCCAATAAAAATGTTCTCTGTCGTACCCGGCCCGGGAAGAGAAAAAAAAACGATTTCACAGACGCAAAGCCTTCACAGGGTTCTTGATGCTCCAAGTCTGCTATCAGGCACTGTGAGCTATTCGGAGAACACGTCATGGCATCTAATGAAGACAAAAGCAGAGGTTTGGGGAAGGAAGGCGTGGGTGAGGAAGGTTAATGTTATATTAATGGAGACCTCCACTGTCCTTGACAAATCATGTGGCCCGGGTGACCCTTTCTTAGACTTTAACTTCATGACAAAAAGGCTTATGCATGCTTTAAGCCATTTATTTTACTCTCACGTAGTGCATTTTTACCGAGGTTGTGTCTGTGTGTCAGTTGTTTTTGTGAATCACGCTGTTTAATTCCGATATTTAGTTATTCAGCAGGGACTTGGTGTTCGTGTTTGGGATTCACACCAACTCTAACGCAGTGTTTGTAGCGAGATCCCAAAGCAGCCCAATTTTCAGGATGTTGTGCTGTCAAACCAAGTCCCAAGACACATGAGAACCTGAGATTTTTATTGCTCCCGCTGCAGGTTCAAACAAAGTTGAGAATTATGTTTCTATAATTAGTTGACTCTTATTAACTCATGTATACAAACTGTAAAAGAAACTGTTATTTTGTAATAGAGAAAACATGAAAAGCTGCGTTTCCATTACGCTTCAAACTGCGCAACTTGAAATTGGGAATTGACAATACGGCCCAATGGAAACAGTTTAGTTTTAGTCAAATTCCCATATATTGCAAAAACAAAACAAAAAAAGGTTTTTATGCTCACATGAGGTGTTTTTTCAGGCAATTCGAAAAAGGAATACTGCATAGGAAAGGATCATGTCTGAACGGATGGATATGTTTGAACAGAAGACAAGACTGAGGTCAACATTAAACTCAAAGGCAAATGAATACTGATTTTAAACATCAAATAAACCGCACAATTTTCAGACCTTGAGGCAGACAGAAGGAAGAAACATCCAGAAACACCTCATATGTGACCACTTTCATGCAAATATAAGGGACTTTCTTTCCCCTAATGCTTGGATAACACCCCTACAACTCCTTCAATTAAAAAAATAATGGCTAGTACGGTGGCTGCAATTACGCAAGCCTACCAACATCCCCTCACATGATTTTTAGAATGACTTATTAAAAACTGTTTGTCACAAAACATCAGTTAAATGGAAATGACGCAAAAGGTTTTGCTTAAATCTGTCATGGAAACCTGGCTATTGACATAAGTTACTCACCCTCATGTCATTCCAAAATCATATGAATTTGTGCTGGGATCTAAAACATTTTGAAGAATCTTTTCTTTTTTTCAGGATTCTTTGATGAAGAGAAAATTCATTTAATTAGAAATCTTATATTACATTGCAAATGTCATCCCCATTACTTTTGATCAATGTAATACATCCTTTGTCTCATTAAAGTATTTACTAGTTTGAAAACCCAAACTAAAGTTATATAATACATTTGTGTGATTAAAGGGATTATCACTGATAATCTCCCTTCAGTGAGCTGTTAACTTTCAAAAAGAATTACTGACTGGCGGTAAAATTCTTTTCCTCATACTAAGCTACTAGATAAGTGTGCTATTCAAGTCTTCTGAAGTCATGTGTATCAGTTTTATCAACCTGATCTCACAAGAAAATGTTCAAGGTGGCAATTTCAAATTTGTATAATGTGAATCACACAAAAACATGTGATTATTAGGGGGGGGAGTAAGCATGAAGGGCTACCCCAAAAAATTCCTGTCACTGGGGTGCTTGCAGATTGTAAAAAAAACAAACATATGAAATAGATCATACATCTTTATACAAATTAGCCACCAATTTGTCAAAATGTAAAACGTTATAGGAGCACTGCCATCTTTTTAATTAACTATAAATTAAAAATTAACTAAAATGTTTTATGGAAAAGAACTGCATCAAGATTCTTCAAATATTCTCCCGTGTTCCAGCCCAAAAGAAATGACAGAATATGGCATTGAAACCAGTTTCGAGTGAATAAAGATACACAAAATATTCATTTTGGGCTAAACAATTTAAGATGCAGCAATAAAGTATTGAGAAAAAAAAGATTTATTACAAAATTAAAGTACAGTAATACCTCGGTTTACGAGCGACTTGGTATACGAGCAAATCGGTGTACGAGCATGGAGGGTCAAATCGGTGTACGAGCATTGTCTCGGTGTACGAGAAAAAATTTCCCTCACCCATGCGCAGTTTTGCGTCGAAAAGATCCCTTTATCACCCCTAAATTCGTTCATTCTCTCAGTGTCTCTCAATATGGGTGCATCATTCACCACAGTGCATTATTTTATATGTTGTTGTGAATATGATTACATGTGAATATGATGAAACTTTATTAATGGAGCATGTTACCAACACCACACATTGCATACTAATGAGACTCACATGTGTTCACAGTCCAACGCACCCAATGACGTTCTTAAAGGGTCATACACTTTAAGAGAACAGCATACTATAACAGTTATAACTCTGTACAGATCATATACATAAGTGATTTACAGCGGTTTTACCTCGTGTTGTTGCATTTATTGTGATCGCTATTCTTCACGTTGTAATATTGTTACAAATGTTGAAGGAACTAGTTAATCTGATGTGTTTAATAAGTGTTAAGTTAACAGTCTTGTCACTTTAAGAGGGCGGGGTTTCAGTCGGCGCTAGAGAGAGTGGAGTTCTGAGGGATTAGAGAGAGCTCTGAAGCAGAGATAGTTTTGATTCTTCTGTTATGTACGGCGTGGGTTGAAGCCAGAACCGCAATCCGATAGTTCTCAATAAAATCTCTGAATGAGAAGGAACCTGTCTGGTTATTAAAAGAAGCAACGCTACAATGTAGTGAAATATATAAGCAGTACGAACGAATTAAAATAAATAAGCAGGAACGAATTAAACTCGTAAACCAAGGCATTACTGTATTTACAATTTAAATAAACCTTTTTGTCAGTCACTTAATTTACTATTTGGACATGTAGTATAACCTCTAAGCTTTATGTAAATCTGACTCTGCACCACAAATGTACTTGGCAATCATTATGCAAAATGACATTTACTCTCAAAATCACATCTTTAACCTCCACACTCGCTTTCACTCTGTCTCCATCTTGCATGCACAATCCAATTTCTGTAATACCTAACTGTATGTGATGAAGAACCCAGGCCAATAAGCTTCATTGATAACTTGCAACTGGCATGACAACTTTGCCACAAAAGTGATGAAAATATCACTGTGCCGCTGCTGTGTTCGAGCTTTCTGACAGTGCCGCATCAGTCACCCTCTTCTTAGCGCTGTTACTCAAAAATATAATCTTGTTTTTTTTTTTTCATCAGTCCGGGCGTAAAGTAGGCCGCTGTGATAGAAATTAAGCTGTTGACATGACTGCTCACCTTCCTTATCCAACTCTCTGACTTTTGGGAATACACTAGCAAATGCAGACAGATAGAGCACAGATGGATTGTCTAGACACCACAGCAAAACTCTCAGTGCATGATACAGCAATAAGCATTATCGTTTAAAAAGTGCAATCAAAAAATCTTTACACAGTTGGTAATACATTCTTAGAAGTCATGAAACCACCCTTACGTTTATCCCTACTGAAAAGTCACAATACATTCTATAAATACACAAAAAATATTCTGTATCTATTTAAAGTTGAAATAAATAAAAACCCATTTGCTTTTGTGCTCTACATATATTATAATAAAAATGCCACTTTTGCAATAAACTTCTATACTTTGACTTGACTGATGCACAAATATCCCACTTCTTCCTGAACCCAGAAGTCTCACCCAAGTTATAGTGAGTGGAATTATTAGCATTTCTGGTCTCCGATGTTTCTAGTCAAATTAGTGCATTTTATGAGCTGATAATGTAATGTTAAATGTTAAAGTCATATCGGCAGCCATATTGCGGAAAGCAGTGTTGTTTCAAGTGATGCGAGAGAAACGGTTTCCCAGGATGCCAGACAAAGAGAGAAACTCTCTCAGAGGCTTTGTACACACCCACAGGCACTCGGACAAGGCACGTGATTGGTTCCCAGCACGAGATCGACCATTGAGAGCACGAGTGGATGTATCCCGTGAGCTGATTGGCTGATCCTACTTCGCGGATTTTCACCAATCGCGGGAGGTTCCGCTCCACATTAATCGTGATAAACAAGGGATCACTGTATCGCAATTGCAAGTCTTTTGTCAGTGCATCACCCATCACATTATAATGAGTATGTGGATGACAAAGCTGCCCAAAGTAAAAACAGATGGGCACTCATATCCTACAAAGAGATCCCCAGATCAGGTGAAGTTTGGAGGGTTTTGGCCACAAAATGATAAGAGCACACATATACCTTTTACAGCGAGTGTTTTAACTTAAGAGATTATTTTCTCTTGTTAGTCTTAGGCCACGTCCACACGAAGCCAGTGCATTCCCTATCCGATCATAAACACGGCGTCGGCGCAAGAAATATCAGCATCCACACAAGACCACTAAAAACCGACTGAAAACGGTGTAGTATATATGCCAGACCAGAATGGGGCGCTGTAATTCTGCCACAGATATACACTATACACAGAGAAGAAGACTTTGAGAGCATGCGCACTGTTGTTGCTGTTCAGTGTTGCCAGATTGCTAGTTACCTTTTGGTCACGTCCGACCGGGAAAAAATGCATTGGGCTGATTGATAAAATTTGGGCTTGTTTTTGATGCATAAAAATCGCTCAACATTTTTCATTATTTATAAGAGTACGCACTTTGGGCTGGTATTTTTTTAAATGGGAGCTGGAAATCTTCAGTCCAATCTGGCAACACTGTTGCGGTTACGTGTGACGCAGCCGACACGTGATGTGATGACATCGTCGTTTTGACAAAATATACGGATTGGCTGTCCACACGAGACTGCAACGGTGTCGCTCTCAGATCTATCCACTTTAGGACCCGGTCTCAAAAGAGAGCGGATTCAGTCTCCCAAAACGCCGGATCCGTGTGGACAAAACGGCAATTCGATAAAAAACGTATGCGTATACAGTGATACGCGTCTCCTTGTGGACTGGCCCTTAGACATCGTATACAGACACTCTTTTCAGATTTGCTGGTACTCAAAATACACACATTCCAAGAATTTCCTCAGTTTATTGCTGTTGTTGTGTTAGATAACAACAGCACAGCTTATGTCCCGTGCCCATTTTAATGTTTAGTAATCTTCAAATAGTTTAATTTAAACAGTTACTCTTCTTTTACCTTGTTTTGAACCAATGGGTTCTTATGGAGACCGCAACAAAACAGCATACAAACGAAAGTTAGAATCCATCATGGCAGCACTCAGGAAAAAAGTGGAATGGTCCATTACAAGTTTCTCAGGCCTGATCTTGGAGCCATTTAACACAACAGATTTAAGGCATCACAACAAGATTAGATTTCACAGTACACTGAATAAAGTAAACCAAAGGTATCTGGATGTCATACTTGTTTACAATAGATTTTCAATGTGTGCACCCATAATTGCTTAAGGACTAATATTGCCTACAAACCCTTATGGCCCAGAATGCACTCTAATAATTGCAAGCATTATATCAGAGATGGTCTTATTATTGAGAGATAAGAGGATCTGTGGCTCTACCATTGGAGAAAGTATAATTACTAACTTGTATCATGTGTGCAATGATACCACAATGATCACATTACAGTCTTGATGCCACTGAATTGAGTTGTACAACAGTCAACTACTACTTGCAGATACATAGAAATGAATGAGTTCCAGTAAACTTAATCCTACAAAACTGTCTTTGACTCCTCTTATAAAACAGCATTTTTTCAGTTAAAATACATCAATTCAAAACAAATGGGTAATGGCAAACATGTTAAAGATTAGCCAACAGGCTGTCGAAATTATTAAATTATAAGCTGTTTTCCCACAAACGCAGTTTATTCAGTCTAATGAAGCCTCTTCTTCATTGAAATCCATTTAAAGAAATTTCCCCTGGTCTCCATCCCTGAATACTGCAGCTTAACGGGGTTTTATTTTGGGTTTTTTTGCTAACATTGGTGTATTGCTTTAAAGCGGCTTTGATTATATAGCTTACCCGAAATGCTGTAATGTCTTTCTCAGTCCATCACAAACACATTCAAAACGCCAGACTGATAGTCCCTTGAAAAATAGCGTACACTACAATACAAATAATTAGTAACACATAAAACAGTCTGAAGTCCCATCCATGGATTTCAATAGGTTTTGAAAACCAGGGGTCATCTAACCCTTGTTGACAATTTTCAAGGGGTCATAATCAGATTGTCCTATCTTTTATTCAGAGAACTTTAGTAAAATAAATACTTATTTGACACTTGAAAATAAACTAAAATAAAGTTAAAGCCATTTTATATTTAAAATACAATTGACAATATTTATCTTTGTTCTTGCAAAATTTGACCATTTTTACAAAATTCTCCTGCATCAAAATGATCCCAAGCTGCATATCTGGTGGGGTCAAAAGTGGGGAAAAAAAAAATCAAATGTGCATCAAAATGCACATTCCCATTTAGCAAGTCCTCCCCTTCACGTCATTTCTGAAACCTTATAGAGGGTGTGCTTTGGGTACATTCAGAAGGCTTAGACAAAGTGTTCATTAAACGGTATGGTTTTTATTCAGAAATATTATTTTCTCCAGTCTTTGGTGAAAGGCGAATTCTTTAAAAAAAAATCAGCAGCTTTAGAGAATATCCTCTCGCATGGAACAGATGATGCAGGAGTACACAAAAACAGTTTAGAAAGCTGATATAAATGAGGATATATTGCTTTGAATATACAACACTAAAATAAACTCAATCCACTCTCCTCAACAATAACGCCAATGCAAACACCGTCTACTACAACCCATGGTTTGGTTTCACTTTTATAAGAAATACAGCCGCCCGGTTTCAAACCCGTCAACACTGGATCGGGCTGTCAGAGTCAGGTGGTTCACTGCCGAAGTGAAGCAGTGTGTTTGCTTCAAACGTCATTTTCACGTGACTAGTGACGTAATGACACAAGCTCCGAAGCAGTGGTTCATTGCAAGGACCGTTCGAGTTTGAAGCAAGCTTCGGAGCGTCGTTGTCAGACGTAACATCATTAGACACGACTATTCAGAGAGCATTTAAGCAAAACTAATGTGAGAGCATAGCGTCAACGGCAAAGCGGCGACAGTGAGCACATAAGCACAAACTACTGTACAGAAACCCCAGCGTCAACAGCAAAAGCGGTAACAACTGTATCATGAGAAAAGTAGCAACATCCCAGGAATAATTTATTCAATTACTCGCCGAAAGCACTTGAGAAGCCAGAGATGGAACATCCAGCTTATAAAACCTGGCGAAGGTGTTGACATACCTCTAGCAATGTAGGATCGCCATCCACAGCCTGAAGCCAATCTTTGTATAACACTGACGCCCCCGGCATAGTATTTGAATGACAATAGTCGAACGGAACGGTCAAATGCGCCATTTGCAACTGCTGAATGAGGTTCCTCGCGCTTCTCACAGGCGGCGCTGACTGTCATTCGTCAATTTACAAACGCGGAAGTGCCGACCGTTGAGAAATAAAAAGATTTCGGATGGATTTAAGTAAAGAAAAAAAGAAAAAAGAACGAAGTGAAAAAATAAATAGAGACGAAAGACAAATTTAATGACATTTCAATGACTTTCTTGACAAATTACAATTTTCCATGACATTTCAATGATTTTTCAAGACACTAAAAAATTCCCTGACTTTTCCAGTTTTCAATGACAGCTACGAACCCTGAACAGTGTTGATAATTGATCATCATATTTTTAAACATGATCATTCATATTTGTATATATATATATATATATATATATATATATATATATATATATATATATATATATAGTTTAAGAGTAATTTCTGGGTCTAGGACAAGAGTAAACAATAATTAACATAAAAAGGAAATACGTCTAAATAATAATAAATGTGAACCAAATATGTCATACGTAATTGACTATTATTCGATTTTCTTCTATTATCACAAATTTGTGTTTATAATTATTTAAATATATGAAGGTTTTACAATTATAAACATGATAATAACATCTGTTTTGTGTCGCCATTATTAGTTAGATTAAAAAAACACTACAAACTGAACTCGATCAGGTTTTTGAAAGTCTCAGCTCTAAACTTGTACCCAGCTACCCGTTCAAGAAGAGTGGACTAAAACGAGCAAGGAGTGGAACAAGAGGAAAGTTAAGTGTGAACGGATGGGAGTTCTCTTTTTATACCAATTTATATGTAAATCACAGTAAATTACCAGCCATATGGCAGTCCTCATCTACAGTTCTCCCGAATTCATCCATGCAGGAGGGCAGCTGAATGAGGATCCATCAACAGCTAGATTGCTCTGACGATGTGTGTTTGGCAGGCCAAGAATTGGGAGATGAAGACACCTGGAATGACTGCAATGTCTATACATCGCCCTCGTGTGGCTTTAAGTGGAATCAAAGCGGGTAACCATTACTGAGTATTTTCTCCTTAAATCTCCAGTGAACCAAAGACAGTCTCAAAATCGCGATTTGAAATCGCAGGTGTTTCTTACGTCACAAACTACCTTTGACCAATCACGTCTTAGTGCGGGCATGTTTTGCATACCTTAATTATGCTGCGAATCTCGAGGGTCATAAGAAAAGCCAGGTTATCCCGGTGTATTTTTCTGTTAGTATGAAACAAATTAAGTTACTTTACCACCAGTTATTTTATCTATATGTCTTTCTCCACTGATGTTCTGAATTGTTCAAAGCTTTTTTAAGGATGCTGGTTGATAGAAGGCGGCTGTTTCTGACTTCCGGAAGTTTTAGTTGGTCATGAAACCCTAAAACAATTTTTTGAGATGTTGATTGCACTTCAATGAAAACAGTGCTCTTCTGGTTTAAAAAGCAAAGTTGAACCAACATCACGAAAAGTGAGATGATTGACTGATGTGGATGGAGTATGGCGTCAATGCCATTGGTTTCTGAGCCTATCTATGCATTATTCATTTGAATTAATTATTTTAATCCACTGTATTATGCATGAGATGGCAATACAGTGGAGAATTCAAATGTCACAAAAGACCACTATAGTGCAGTTGGTTTACCTCTCTTCAGCTTTCCGTTTGGACATGTGTTGTAAGTGTACATTTCCTCAGTAAAGTTGTTTGCGTTTTCAATTAATTATAGGAAAATTGAGACCAAAATGCATTATGTAAATGTAAGAGTTTTTTTTTTTTTTTACTATATGCTTGTTTGTAAAGAAGGTTGGGAAATAATAACTAATTTCTGCATTCAATACGACTGTCACTTCACATGCTCAGACCTTAAGAATCGGAAAGTGAACTAATCATTTCGGTAACAGAGCCTATGAGGCTGTTACAGGATAATTGAATTACTCTCACCCAAAGAATCCACAGATTACCAAATTGTTTCTGTTTCCTCTACAGAAACTATGGGATGTTTTGCATGCGCAGTCAACACAAAATTAACGAAGATCTATAAAGATTTAAAAATACTTTAATTAAAGATTTGTTCAAAATGAACAAATTGTTCATGATCAATCCATGACTACGTGGATCCCAGTGTTTGAGGCACGTATACAAATATGCCATACAATGGTTGATGCAATGACTAGCGTATAAGAAGGCTGCCTGAGAGAATCATATCAGTCATCATATTCGTATTGTCTGAAGGAAGATGCCCAAGCATGGCAGAAGCATGGCAACACGAAGCAGCACCTCCTTTCCTTTCTCAAGGAACAGGGGTGACATTAATAACCCTAGATGTTCCCTTTTGAGGGAACTTGTACACGGTGTCACCTGCTGATGCTATGGGGATCATAGGCGGACTTACCATTAGGCAAGTGTAGGCAATTGCCTAGGGCCCCCGAACCTACAAGGGCCCCCAAATAAAATCGTGATTCTGTCAACAACAAAGCATCGCGCACTTCCACTTCCCTGTCAACAACCGAGCATCGCGCTCACAAACCGCTACGTTTTCTACCAGACATACAGGCCTTGATCGGACTTTTACTTTCATTTTTCGGGAGGGGAGGGTTTTTTCAAAATTTGCCTAGGGCCCCGTATTTGCTCGGTCCGCCACTGATGGGGATGCCATATGCCATGCTGACCAATGCCTGCTTGTTGCTCTCGAACTACATGTAACAATCTAAGCCAGGGGTCGGGAACCTTTTTGTCTGAGAGAGCCATATACCCTTTTTTTTTAAATATGAAGCTGTGAAGAGCCATAGTCCGAAGCGGTCGATCTGTCGACCGGGGGGGGGGCGGGGGGGGGGGGGGGGGGGGAGTTGGGGTGTGCGGCGCGATGTCTCTGTCCTCCAAACGCGAAAGTAACGCGGGTGCGGCGGCGCGATCTGCCTGTCCTCCGAACGCGGAAGTAACGCGGGTGCGGCGGCGCGATCTGCCTGTCCTCCGAACGCGGAAGTATCTGTCGACGGGCGGCGGCGTCAAAAGAGCCATATGCAGCCATCAAAAGAGCCATATATGGCTCGCGAGCCATAGGTTCCCGACCCCTGATCTAAGCACTAAAGCTCAGAGGCCTTACCCCCGAGTCATTATCCTGTCGGCAGATGAGTGGGCCACCAAAACAGCCTGTTTCTTGGGATATAGTAAGCATTATAGCTCACTCTTCAGGCGAGGAATGACCTCACTTTAGACCGCCTAGATCTGTGTGTGACTTGATGTGCCTCATCCCCGGTTCTTCAGAAGGAGAGCTAGCTTTAGCCACAATCTTTTCACTAGGAATTTGTTCCTGGAAAGGACACGGACAGTCTACGAGGAGCTGAAAGGAATGAAAAGAGGGGTGAGAACTTAAGCAGTGACCCCACTCGATCACTCCCTTTTTTTTCTCCTTAGAGTTCCTTAGAAGGAGAGCTTGCTTTATCCACTCTCGCATTTTGCTCCTCTCCCCAGGAACTTGTTCCTGGAAAGGGAACAGAAGATCTAGCAGGACCTGAAAGAAATGAAACAAGGGGGTGAGGATTTCAGCAGCGGCCCCATTCAGTCAATGTCCTCTTTCTTCACTACACCCACTGGTCCCCGATCTGTGTACGACCTTCTCCGATTGCAACGCCTTTGCTACCTACCTATTACAGAAAAAGGCGCAGATGACTTAGTTGGCTGAAACCCGCCAAGGGATATGCTTCCCGAAGACAGCCAACTGCATTCTCACCAGTGCCAAACCAGTGCCAAACAGCCCATGGGGCGAGACAGGATCATCAAGGAGTACAGCTTTATCTGTCTCCTTGATCTCTGGCAAGTTAAGCCAGAAATGTACCTTTGTCCCCACCATAGCGCCATGGACCGGCCAATAGAGTGGGCTGCCTGCTTTTGTGGCCATACACAGTTCAGAGACTGCTTCAGGAGATAAACCCACTCCCTTATCCAGGTGTTTGTGTAGATCTGCCTGGTAAGCTTGCACTACTGCCAAAGTGTGCATAGCTCCACCAGTCTAGCCACCAGTTAACCAGGTAACTCATTAAAATTCCTTTCCACCTGACATATCTGGCACAAAGACAAAAGAACCAGAAGCAGAAAGCAGCAACAGCTAGAAGTATCAAGTAGCAACTAGAAGCTGCTTGTCGACACTGGACGTGACAAACATTGTAGACAACACTACTGATTATAATGGGTTTTATTGACTTTTGTTGCATCGCACTGCTTGTGTCCATTTGGAGACGTGTTACGTTTTTATACTCCCCAAATAATTTAAAGGGTGAGGGTTAGTTTGCAGCTTTGTCATACTAAAGTTTCCAGCCAACAAGAACAGCAAGCATTTACTTTCTGGTTTGTCTTCTAACTTTAGAGCATATCTCCTCTGCGCGCTATAATAATTGAATGAAGTCTCTAATGAAAGAAAATCAAACTCTAAGAATACCTACTTATTATTGGCTCTGTGCACTCTGCTTCCTACAACTCAGTCAAATAAATGATGCGGAAAATTAGAGCACCAAAAAAAAAATCACAGTGATTTACAATTACACAAAGTAACCTGAATAAAGCTGCTGGTGTACAAATGTAATTCTAAGCAAATGAAATAGATAGTGGAGAAAATTGTGTAATTTACAATAGACTTTTTACTTACTAATATTTCCTGCGATTTCTCATCAAAGTTGTTAGACCTCAATGAGCATTGCATAATGCTTCTGTGCTGATTGACTGACATTCTGCCACATTAATCATGTATCCTAACAAATAAACAGGGTTTCATACCAAGCACACAAGATCAATAATGTGTATTAAAACGGTATGAAAAGGTGACAACATTTCTGTTGAAGGAGAAAGGACAAGATCTAGAGTGACTTAAATCAAAGTTAAGGAGGCAGTATACTTCACACCACCACATGGCAGCTACCTCATTTAATCCTTACTTTAAGCCCTGGTAAAAATAGAACATGGAATACGAACCATCTAGTACTGCTAGGAAGATTAGTAGAGGATTATTTGTCCATTTAGTCAGATAAGTGCATATTCTGTTAGAAGGAAGGATTTGTGGAAATAGTAACCCTGGCCATTATGTCTCTACAGTTAGTAGTTAAGATCTTATTCTACACACATGATGAACTAGAAGACTGCACTTTCAAATATGTGTTAAAGTGTGGTCACATTAGCAAAATTTGGGTGAGATTTCGAAGGCAAAAAGCTAAATTGTTTATTATAACTGGTGTAAAAAAAGTCAGTAATATGATTTACTGCACAGTGTGAGTGTTTGGGTACTGAGGTTGCTGGGAACATTTGAGTTGTTTGTTTCTTGTCTTTTTCTCAGGGTCAGCACCATAAATCCCTCTGTTGCCAAAACTGCATTGACTGCAAATAGGAATGATGGGTTGAGAATGCAAACATGAATTATTGCTAAAACTGGACAGAGCTTATCAACAATCGTTCTTGTCATGCCAGGGTCAAATTTCTAATGGATAAAAGACTGGGTACACTAAAACTTTGGTAGAGATGTATTTATATGGACAGGTTGCACTGCTTATTGATTAATGCAACAAATTAATCTTTATGGTTTTACATCTCTGTGTATGTGAGTGCATGCATGTACACTGAAATGTAAAAAATATTTTTAATATACTATACTTCATTCAATTTTATTTTGGATTAAGACAAAATGTTCAATATAATCATTTTGGGGGAATTTTTAGTTTTACCAATTAATTTGCAATCTGAACAAAACCGGTTTAAACCAGAAACCATGGTTTTCTTTTGATACTGTTCACTGGTATTGTGTCAGTTTCTGATGCTTATAGGACAACTCAGTTTTTCTCCAAATACTGAAGTCTGATTCACAGCCCACCGAAACGGACAGGGCCGGCTTAGGTCCCTATCTCTGCTTGCCTGCCTTTGGGCCCTTGTCATCAAATGCCCCCAGGCTATGGCCTCGCAGTACGACTTCCATTCTGTGTTAGTATCACGGCGCTCTTGAATTGGGTTCCCCAAAAAAGTCAGAAACTGACACAGTGCTAAAACAGTATTTGACGAAAAGAAACTGTGTCAGAAACTGACGTAACGTTCGTTCCTTTTATCTCAGGGAACCAAGTTTACATTAATAAATGAAAACGTTTTTGATTAGACCAATATAACAGTGCACTTATATAAATGTAATTGTTTCACTTTTTCAGTGTAACTTATGAGCAAAGAACACTCTTTTTAACCCTTTTGCTTTTCATTTTATTGTCAGTGCAACAACAATTTATTATTTGTCACTTTATTTATTGTCACTACTTAAGCCCTATTTAATAGGACTGAGACCTACAACTCTCCAGGCTCTTTTGTACAAGGCTAAAATGTAACTGCCTTGCATGCCTTCACTGCAAGTTGTCTGAAGACTCTACAAATGGTCAATTAATAGTGATGTAACAACAAGATCCAAAAGTCCCTCTACACTGTGTGTGTATTAGACCCTGCACTGGCAGCTGCATAAAACGTTTAATGGAACTGTGGAAAGAGTGTACAGAAGTGCATATAAGTAACTGACATGACTGCAGTGCAATGATCCCCTGAGGATTAACTCAATAGAGTATGCTGAATCTGAGGATGTAATGCATATTTCTTAATTGTACAGATGGTCTAATGGGTCCCAAATCTTCAACCATCTAACTTCCACCAGGGAAATACATTTCAAAAATGGAGATAATGACCATGTGCAGTATATACGATTATGTTGCAGCTTAACTGGAGCTGTTAAATGAGTTCCCAGTGGATAACTGGTGGATGCTCAGAATTCCATTAAAAACAGTGTTGACACGAGAATACATGCTATATATATTTATATATATTACAATTTAATGTTGATGTCAAAAGATTAAAAACCACTGAATGCACGAGCGCTGGAATCAGTCTCCGCCCCCCTCCATAAAACACTTAGGCTACTGCAGATGATCATGGATTAGTGAAAGCACGCGCGTGAGAGGAATCAACTTCAGACTCGTGGACTGCCATCAAAGAATGTAAGGACAATATTTTCACTGCTTTTTATTATCTTGTTACCGTCACTTTGACAAAAGTTAAATTTTACAAATGAAATATGGCAGCGTTGGGGTCGTATTAGATTAAACAAACAAGAATAAATAGTTTACCAAATAGGTTGTAAGTATAATCAAGTGAAAGTTATGCTTTTAATATGACTGCAGGCTTTTATAACAGGCTATCATTTTGTTATAGATATTTGGCTAGGCTAAATAAAGTTTGTTAACATGAAAAGGTGATTAGATAACGTGCTGGGGGCAGGATGCTTGAGGACAGCGATCGGATCAGATCACAGGTCAGTTCCAGTCGACATTAAGCCGTCAACACAGGGTTAAGACAGAAGGCTCTTCCCCTGTCACTTGAAATGTAGCGATGGGGTCAGGGGTTTCATCAACGAAACCCCCATCCACACCTCCGGCCCACTGTGCCAAATGTGGGACGACGTAAGTTTGAATGGGGTTCTGTCAGCAGCTGCTTTTTATGTATGTTTACCGGTATTTATGTTTTCTAATTTCAGCCCAATGTCTGGAAATGAAGAGCGTACTTTTATTGCCATCAAGCCCGATGGAGTGCAAAGGGGACTCGTCGGAGAGATCATCAAGCGCTTCGAACAGAAAGGGTTCAAGTTAGTCGCTATGAAGTTAATCCAGGTAAATTAAATTAACCTGTTTAATCTCAGTAGTTTATATTGGACTTGCCTTTCCTTTAGATAGCCAATTTAATAATAATAATTTATATAATAAAAAGTAAACATGAAGAGGAAAAAGGTAGGGATGTATGGGAACAATGATAAAATTATTATATGCTATTATGAATATAAAAATATGTAATTTTATTTACAACTATACAGGTTTCTATAACACTACAAAACACTACACTACTTTTTTATTTTGAAAGCTCATTATAAGAATATAATCAATATAATATGCCAAATTATTTTCAATGGCACGTGTGTTCATGTATGTAGGTTTCTATATATATATATGTGTGTGTGTGTGTGTGTGTGTGTGTGCCACTGAAAATAATTTGATTCTCTGATTGTTACATTTTTACTATATTACTTAACAGATCAAAAACTTAAATTCTATACGGTAGTTTAGATTTTTATTTGTCTACAATTTTAGAAAACTATAAAGAAAATCTATTTTTAGTGAGGGAACTTCAACTCTCTCAGACACAGAGACCTTTTGGGGTTAAACCAATTACTAGTTCCTTTAGGTATGTAAAGTTGCACCTGCTATATATAAATTCTCGTGTGACCATCTCATTACAGTAATCATGACCTCAAAACTTTCAAAATGAAGATTTAGTCACAAAAAATGTTAGGTCAAAGAGGCATGTGGGATTCACGAAACTCTTTACACTGCTGTATTTTCCGCTTGTCTTCAACGCAGGCCGATGAGGATCTTCTGAGACAGCACTACGGTGACCTAAAGGATCGCCCTTTCTTTCCTGGGCTTGTCAGTTTTATGTCCTCTGGCCCTGTGGTTGCCATGGTAAACCTATTTATATTTATTTTCCCCAGAGTGTGGCTCAAGGGCGCTTTGAATTTAATAATGTTTCTCCCTTATTGATAATAAATGTTCTTTCTGCAGGTGACTGTACTAACGTTATTTCTGTGGTATATTTTTAGGTGTGGGAGGGTTTTAACGTTATAAAAACCGGCAGAGTAATGCTCGGTGAGACTAATCCCATTGACTCCAAGCCTGGGACTATCCGAGGTGACTTTTGCGTTCAGGTTGTCCGGTAAGCACTCATTCTAAAATATCACATTGACGACTTTTATTTTAAAGGGCTCCTATTATGCTATTTTAAAAGTTTCCTACAACAGATTTACATGCATCTAGGCTCAAAAATCACTTTAATTTTATCATAATATACATTGAACATTACTTCGTTTGTCAAAGTATCTAAAAAATTGTTTGTTCGAAGATTCAGTCTCTCTAAACCCCTCCCATACTAATAAGAGCCTATACTCTTTAAGAATATTTTAAAATATAATTTTGCAGTGTTACAAACGATTTCTGCTCTTTTCTTCAAATGCTATTCTTTAGAAACTTCAAAATCTATTTTTTCGATTTTATTACTGAATCGACTTGAATTCAAGAGCGTCATTGTGTCATCCATTCACTTCACTTAATCCTTTGAAAGGCCCTTGCAAATGAACTTTGATTTGAACATCAAATAATCCTGAAAAAAAAAATGCATTACAGTTTACACAACAATATTAGGCAGGACAAGTGTTTTCAACATTGATAATAATCAGAAATGATTCTTGAGCATCAAATCAGCATATGATCAGAACGGTTTCTGAGAAATGTGACACTGAAGAGTGGAGTCATGATGCTGAAAATTCAGCATTAATTTTGAATCATAATAATTCACAGTATTACAGTTTTTACTGTTTTCAGTGAAATAAATGTAACCTTGGTGTGCATATGAGACTTTCAAAAACATTACAGACATCTTACCTACTACTAACTTGGATGCATGTCATTTTAATTTATTTACATGCACTAATTATTTGCTAATATTAAATTGCTTTCTATTCAGGAACATCATTCACGGCAGTGATTCTGTCGAAAGTGCCAATGCTGAGATCAACCTGTGGTTCAAACCAGACGAGATCTGTGATTACGTCAAATGTCAAGACAGCTGGCTCAATGGCTGAACACTTTCTTCTTTTTCTGCACTTTTCCGCTTTTGATTAATTCCCTCCACCCCCCTGGTTTCTGGTGTTTGTCTTTACAATAAAACAAGAAATTCTGCGAGTTTGAGTGACACTTTCGACACATATAATTCTGTTTAAGATTTTATTTTTATTAAACATAATACTTCAAGTAGTTCAAATGGATGAATTAGAAGCCTATTTATACTTACTATACGGTACTCATGGCCCCATTCAGGCAACGAACCATGTGTCTAGTTTTTGACAGAGCAATGCCACACAAAGCACTGCAGAAAGGAATGAACTTGGGAAATAAAGTACACAGTGCCCATTTAAATGATACTGAAGCACCAGCAGTGCTGTTTTCATAAAGTCCATTAAAATATCATTATGTCACATAATACAAAATCTATAATGCTAGATTGCTACTTAGAAAAAAAAAAAAGCATGCAAGAACAGGATGGTCTGGTCTTCTCGCAGTGATTACAAATGCGATTCTTTTGAACAATGTTGTTTACATCGAACAGTTAGAGAAAGTCTCTTTCAGTCAAGTACTGGTTGTCTTACCAGTGTACAGTACATGCAGAAATAAATTGATACAACAAAAGATACATAGTGCATACACTACATAAACGTGTTAAAAGTGCACAAGAGTCACAGAAGTGAAAAGCCTTTCAAGACTTTAACGCTCCATTTGAACACTTCTTGTCCTATAGTTTGGTGAAATTTTGTGTTTTAACCACATGGGCCCCAGTTTATTAAAATGCAAGTTCCCTCTTGGTCAGCCGAGCCAAAAAAAATTGTGCTTTGCAACAGTTTCTATTTTTGCCTGTCAATTTCAACCAGAGTGACAGCATTTACAAAGAGGGACTGTCCCTTTTTAACATGACAAAGCAAATAAATTATCATTCTGGTACAAAAATATATAATAGATGTAATCCATACTACTTTTACTCTTTCCCAAAACACAATGGTTGTCAAAATATACTATTGCTCTATTATGTTAAATAATTTTCCTAACATTTTAAGATCTATTTGAATTTTTACGCTAAGATTGAAACATATAATGTACAGTGCAGCACTGAATCTGTTGGCAGGACATGAAATTTCAAACATACTTGGTCCATGAGGTTTGGGTCATTACCCGATGATGTCCGCTGAGCAGTTTTCTTGGTTATGTTTCGATTAGTTGTATTATTGCTTACTTTTGAACCAAATAAATGATCCTCTAGTCTACAGAAAACATAATTGAAGAGTGATAAATCCCAACCATTTGAAACAGAGTTCAGGTTGTATCTCACTTAGATTTTATACCATATGTCCATTTGCTAGAGGCCAACTGTGAGTCTTGATCTGAGCACAACAGGAAATTAAAGTGTCTCTGTTGGAAGAGCTTTAGTACAGTAGATCTAAACAGTAAGTGCTTGCATTCTGCAATTTTCACTGCAGATATCCTGTCCGATCAAACCGAAGACGCAGAAAGCAACAACTTGGTAAGAGAGAAGTTAAAGTTCCCAAGTGGATCTTTTGTGGAAATTGTGGATCCACCCAACAAGTGCATGGGTATGTTAAATTAGCTAATTTAATTCCACTGTTAAAACCAATACTTGTAAGCAGGACCACCAAGGTGTGTTGTAAACAAAGTGTGAGAAGTTAGATATTGCATGTCTAAAACATCCAGAAGCTCGCATGTGAAGGCCCCACGCAAAGGTTATAAGAACTCCAGTACATCAATCCAACATGGCTTCCAGCTGGTCAGCAAGATCATCGAACATGTTCCCTATATCATCAAGAATGTTCCCAGCTGCCTTCACGGTGTTAACCCCCCTGAGAGAGAGAAAAAGACCAAAAATAAAGTTGAGAAGGAGCATTTATCATTTATTTGAAGAAAAACGTTATTTATATTCATGGCTAATATTACCCCCAGTTCCTCGATTATTTTAAATAATGAGTATGCAAGATTTTTATTAACAAGGATGATCAAAAGTAACAATAAAGACATTTAAAATGTTACAAAAGATTTCCTTTAATTTCCACAATAATTTTTGTTCTTTTGAACTATCTATTCAAAGTATCCTTTAAAACCAGTGCATCACAGTTTCCACAAAAATATCAAGCAGCACAATTGTTTTCAGCGTTGTAAAAATTAAGAAATGTTTCTTGAGAACAAAAAGAATTAGAATTATGTCACAATGAGGACTGAAGTAATGATGCTGAAAATTTAGCTTTACCATCAGATGAATAAATTACATTTTAAAAGATATTAAAAAACAAAACAGTTATTGAAAATAGTAATACGTATTTTCCTGCATATAACCCCGCGGGTTATACCAGATTTTACCAACTCCGGAGGGGGGTGCGGGTTATATAAGGGTGTGGGCTATGTCACACATTTTTTACACATATAAATATTTCAATATATTGGTTACTGCTTTTTCTTTTTGTTCTGATTCTGACTTGTGTTTGTTTTCTTAATGTTTGAATTTCACGCACAAGCACTGTGTACCGAGCCTGAAGAGTTATGGATAATTGACGTCATGCGAGCAACATTCGAAATGTGAAATTACACAAAAAAGTTCATAAATCTATGGGTGCGGGTTATATAAAGGTGTGGGTTATACCAAGAATTGTTTTACACAAACCCCCAAAACCCGCGGGTTATCTGCGTCTGCGGTTATATGTGGGAAAATACAGTAATACTTCAATGGTAATAAATACAGCCTGGGTCTCTTATGATACTTCTTTCAAAACATTTATATAAAGAAAATATACCATGAGCACTAATGTATTACTAAATTAATTTAATATTATGCAATTAAAATATAAATGACAGCCTTAATTAAACTGTCATTTAATAAGATACAGTAGCATACTACAGTTTAAAATGTTTTTCAATGTCTAATTTTTTACTTATTTTTTTAAAATAAAAGTCTAATACATAGTATACAATATATACTAATGAATATAGTCTGGAGTGGGTTTACTTTATGTAAAACATATTGACTGTGAGAGTTTATCCTTTATTAGCATATGCTACGCTATGAACTAAGTCTGTTTAAAATGTAAAATAAGGTTCAATGCAGACAGATTGACCAGCAACACTGCTGACAGTGGATTTGTTGTGATAAAATAGGAGGGGAGTCAAATTAAAATCTAAATTGTTGAGACACCATCTGTCTCTGTCCACGAGATAAGGACATCAGCAATCTGTCTTCATTGCAGCCAAAACTATCAAAGAGTCAAAGGAAAAACAGGCACTAGTTTTAGGGAGATCACTTATTGCTAGATTTCCCAGCAGGCTTGTTGTGACAAGTGGTCATTCGGTCATTATAGTACCATCTGCAAGGCTGTCTCATCGAAATACAGAATTTCATCTACTATGTGAAAAAGAGGATTCAAGCTGTTTAATACTTCTTTGACAGAGGTCAGATACAAAGAGACAAAAATAAGTGGTTTGTGTTACCTTTCTGCTGGATCTTCCTGAGCCAACTTCCTCTCCACAACTTTAAGTGCTGCCTCGAGAGACGTGCTGGTTTGCTCAAGACGTTTGTGAACCAACACGTCCTGGCCTCCGGTCACAGCCTGTGGCTTTCCTGCCAGCGCAGCCTGAACTTGAGGTGCTTTGCTTGGAGGACAGTGAGCTAAAGGACTGCACGGAGGTGAAACGGCAAAGGCCACGCTTTGTACGACATTGACTGTCACTCCTGAGAATTGAAAACAGCCAAAGGAGGAGATGAGTAATAAACAGAACAGTAAGTTGGTAAGAGCATAAACATTGGTTTGCTAGTTAATACATTTAAAGTTAATAAATATAAACATGGGCAAATGCTTGTGAGAATACCAGTGTCAGGGTTCTGCCACATTCAGTCTAGTGATTTATTGGTTTTTGTAACACTACTGTAATGTCTCGTGATTTGTGCGCGCACACGGCTTTGAGTGTCGATTCGCTCGCACTCTTGTCTGTGTAGCGTGTTGTGTGCAGATTATGTTGTCCGGTCACGATTTTTTGGTCTGGTTCAGTTTCGGTCTTGTGTCGGGATTCAGGTATTCAAGACTCGTGTGTTCATCTTTGTCGTGAGCGCACAAGACGAGTGGTTCCTCGTTCTCGCGTGCTCTACATTATGTGAGTCACTTTAATCCGTCCGTGTTTGCGGTCTTGTGCTGGTTCGTAGTCGGGGTTTGTTTATCATATATGATGTCCATACTGCTAAATCTTTACACTTCCACACCAAGATCAACAGCACTTTCAACATGCATGCACTTTTCAAAACATTCAACTCTCTACTCTCTCCCCCTCCACCACCTCCCTCTACCTCTTTAACTGCAAATGATTTTGCCCATTTCTTTATTAACAAAACTGCAACTATCAGTAGCCAGTTCTCACCTCCACTCACACACGAATGTACACTGCCCTCTGAAGCCAGAAACACTCTCTCAACCTTCTCTCCACTCACTGAGGTAGACATATCTAAACTTCTCCTTTCCAGCCATCCAACCACCTGCCCTTTAGACCCAATCCCCTCACACCTTCTACAAGCCATCTCTCCTACAATCTTACCAGCACTTACTCACATCATCAACACATCCCTTCACACGGGATCCTTCCCCACCGCGTTCAAGCAGGCTCGGGTAACCCCACTGCTCAAAAAACCCACATTGAATGCATCACTCGTTGATAATTACAGACCTGTCTCTCTCCTACCATTCATATCTAAAACTCTTGAACGTGTTGTTTTTAACCAAGTATCTTCTTTTCTGTCTCAGAATGACCGGTTGGACATCAACCATTCTGGCTTCAAGAAGGGCCATTCAACCGAGACGGCATTACTATCTGTCACGGAAGCTCTAAGGAGTGCAAAAGCTGATTCAAAATCGTCAGTTCTCATTCTTTTGGATCTTTCTGCTGCCTTTGACACTGTTAATCACCAAATCCTTTTATCTACCCTCTCGTCACTGGGCATCACCGGAACTCCCCTTCAGTGGTTTGAATCCTATCTCACGGATAGGTCCTTCAGGGTGGCATGGTGCGGGGAGGTCTCCAAAGAATGTCAACTGATCACTGGTGTTCCACAGGGCTCAGTTCTTGGACCACTTCTCTTCTCCATGTACACCACATCACTGGGTCCCATCATAGAGGCACACGGCTTCTCCTATCACTGCTTCGCAGATGACACTCAGCTCTACATATCATTTCAACCAGATGATCCAACGGTGGCTGCGAGAATCACAAGCTGCCTAGCGGACATCTCGACATGGATGAAAGAGCATCATCTGCAGCTCAACCTGGCAAAGACGGAGCTTTTAGTCTTTCCTGCCGATCCAACCCGACAGCATGATTTCACTATCCAGATCAGTGCTACCACGATTACCCCTTCAAAGTCTGTCAGAAATCTTGGAGTGATCTTTGAGGACCAGCTGACCTTCAAGGACCACATTGCAAAGACGGCTCGATCATGCAGGTTTGCACTGTACAACATCAGAAGGATCAGGCCATTCCTAACTGAGCAAGCTACGCAACTTCTGGTGCAGGCCATGGTCATTTCCAGACTGGACTACTGCAACGCTCTTCTGGTTGGGCTTCCTGCAAATGCAATCAAACCCCTGCAACTGATCCAGAATGCAGCAGCTCGTCTGGTCTTCAACCAACCGAAAAGGTCTCATGTCACTCCACTCTTCATCTCACTACACTGGCTCCCTCTCGCAGCACGCATCAAATTCAAAGCACTGACTCTTGCATACAAAACTTACACAAACTCAGTACCTTCATACTTCCACTCATTGGTACAACTCTACACACCTACCAGAAACCTTTGATCGATCAACGAGCGGCGACTCGTGGTTCCATCACAGAGAGGAAAAAGAACGATCACAAGAATATTTTCATTCACCACCCCTGGCTGGTGGAACACACTCCCTGCCCTCATCCGGAATGCAGATTCCCTGTCGAGGTTTAAAAACTACTAAAAACGCATCTCTTCCATGAGCACCTAACATGACACACACATGCACTCACAAAAAAATAAAATAAAAAAAAATCCATTTTTTCTATACCCCATGCTTGTGCTACTTGTATTCAGAATGTTTGAAACTTTGTTTTGTAAGCGCTCTTATGTGTTTTTGTTTCCTTTGGACAAATTGCTTCTATATTCCTCAAACTGTAAGTCGCTTTGGATAAAAGCGTCTGCTAAATGAGTAAATGTAAATGTAAATATTACAACAGTATATAACAATGCTAAAATAACACTGGAGTCAATCAATTCTAATGGATTAAAACAACAACAACATTTTTTTAAATAAAATTAAAAGTAAAACGGGCTTAAACAATCTTCTGTAACATTAAATCTTTTGTGACATTATACATTTTAATGTCTTTTATGTCTTATGTCTCATGTCTTTTCTCACTTTAAATAATAGCCTAAACACATTGCATTACCTGAGGTTGCTGCAGTAGAATGGCGTGTAGGTTTTGAAGGTGTGGGAGGTTTATGTGGAGAGCCTGGTTTTGGAGAGAGGCCAGATTTATAAGGATTTTTTGTCAATCCACCATTCTGCATGCGTTGCGAGACCATCTCGGTCACAGTGGTCCTCTCATTTCCTATTTGCGTGCTGGTACCCTGACCTTTCATCTGCAGTTCTTTGGGCTTGTGTCTCCTTTTAACAGTGTCTGATTCCTTTAAGTTAAACTCAGGCACCTCAAGAGACAATTTGAAAGATTGTGCTTGCTTCAGAATTTCAACACCAGCCTCAGACTCTATCTTAGCAGGTGCCATTTTGGTCCTTTGTTTGATGGTAACTTTGCCCTCTTCAGCAAAAGGTATGCTCTCCTGTGACGATGTTGTACCTGAACATTGCTGGTTCCTCAGAGGGCCGATATTTTCATCTGCATTATTTTCTCCGCAATACATTGAAGATTCACTAGTGGTCCTCCTACGGTTCCCCATATTCTTTGGTGGGGTGGCTGGTGACATGGCTTTAAAAACGGGGCTGCTGCATGTCTTATTTGGGCTTCCTGTGTTGTTCTCAAGCTTGGCTGCAATACTTCGAACACTTCCCGCACTTTCGGTTTCAACCCCGCTTGTAGTTACCCCACTTGGGGCAGAGCTCAGTCGCTTTGGAGGGGGAGGAGGAGGACCTTTCCTCTTGGCACGTATGGCAAAGGAATGACTGCGGCCCACTTGCCGCTCACTCAAGCCATAAGGCGGTTGGCTGCGGCCAGGTTTGCGAGTAAGTGTGGCATAAGATGCCACATTGGCGGAAGTTGTCGTAGGGGCTGAGATGTCATCTTCATCATTCTCTCCATCCGACATAGCATAGCGTGAAAGACTTTGAGTTCGCTTTTTGGATCTAGATGTGTCTCCGTTTGCCTGCTGGGGTCTGATTGGACCTGGACCTGGACCCATTTTAGCATTACAGCTTTGATGCTGCAGATAGCTGAAGCCCCTTTGAGGAGGAGATCCATGATGGGGCTGAGAGGGAGAAACCACCGGTCTGGGTTTGGCGAGGACAGGTGGGTATGCAAAGCGTGCTATTTTACTATTGATTAAGGGCGGTGTCCTTGCTGGACTGCCAGTTAAGGGGTGATTAGATTGTAGCTGCAACACCGGCACCATTTTGACGGGTGATATTTGGCTTCTATCCTGAGGTTCCATAATGGCATATTGTTCCTTGCTGGGACTGCTGTCCACACTGCCCAGACTCTCTTGTGAGCGGCTATGGGGGGTTACCGATGCCATCGGGCGTTCTTGCGACCGTCCTGACCCTCCTGATCGCGTACCAATGCTTTCTTGACTAAGACGCATGGCTGTTCCACTGACGTTGCTGAGGCCATCTTGGCCTGCGCTGTAACCACTTCGAGCCATGGCGTTTTGTAGCTCAACGCTCAGCTCGCTGTCCTGGAAAGTGAGCATCTTTGGTGATAGAGGGGATGAGGGGCAGTCTGAGCTGTCGTGGTGCTCAATGGCCACCAGCTCGAGGGTGGGGGGAACTCTCCTGCGCTGTAGCATCGCCTGCCCCTCGGCCTGGTTTTTTCGAGCTTTCTGAACATCACTGAGCTTTTTAACAGCAAGCATCAGCTTCTTCTGATGGCCTGTAGACAAACAATATTAATGCATACTTTTAGGAAAAACTATTTTGAAAGAAAAAAAAGTGGTTTTGATCTGGTATATACCTAATGTGAGGGCGACATTTAAATCTATTGACACTACCATTCAAATGTTTGGGGTAAAGATAGAAATTAATACTTTTTTGTAGCATGGATGCATTACATTGATCAAAAGTGACAGTAAATACATTTATAATGTTGCAAAAGATTTTATTTCAAATAAATACTGTTCTTTTGAACTGTTTTCAACGTTGATGACAATGAAAAAACTTGTTGCTTCAGCACCAAGTCAACATGTTAGAATTATTTCTGAAGACTGACTACACTGAAGAGTAATGACACTGAAATGTAATGTGAAATGAAATGTACTACATGAAAAATTACATTTTTAAACGTTAAAATAGGAAACAGCTGTTTTAAATTGTAATAATATTTCACAATGTTGCTTTTTCGCAATGTTGCAACAACCTTGGTAAATTTGATCAACCATTTTGATAAACAACCTTGGTGAAGCAACTTTTTTTCAAAACCATTAAAGTAATTTAATAAATAAAAAAACATTTGAATGGTAGAGTGTCGATCAATCCACTTACCCAGCTTAATTATTCCAATTTCCTGTAGATCCTCCCATGTGATATCCTGCACTATGCTGATGGAGTCATATCCATTCTCTGCTAGATTTTTCTGGTACTGTGGCAGACCAATAGCGCTGAGCCATTTCCCAATATCAGACTGAAACAAACAGACTGTATCAGACATGTTTTATTTGGTTAATCGACAATGCTTCTGATGGTTAAAGGGTTAGCTCACCCAAAAAATAAAATTCTGTCATTAATTACTCCCCTTTTTGTTGTTCCAAATCCATAACAGTTTTGTTAATCTTTTGAACACAAATGAAAATCTTTTTGATTAAATCTGAGAGCTTTGGAGAGACACATTGACAGCCTTCGCAACAACCATTTTCAAGCTCTAAAAATGTAGTAAAAACTAAAGACAGTGACTCCAGTGGTTTAACCTCAGTTTGATGAAGTGGCACACGTTCTTTGTTTGCACAAAAAAAACCAAAATGTATCACTTTATTTACAAAATATTAATCTCCAATGAGCTTTCACAAGAGCACCACGATGCATGTATGTTGTTAACACGATCAGATATAGACGTTAGAGACTAATATTTTGTAAACTATGTTTCAATTAAAAATATAAATTGTGTTTTTTTTCAACACAAAGGTAGTTGTGTAGGCTACCAATGGAAGCAAAGCAATTTCATTAAAATTGAAATGGATTACATTTCAGATTAAATTAAAAATACCTTCATTTGTATTCTAAATATGAACAAAAGTCTTACGGGTTTGGAACGCCATGAGGGTGAGAAATTAAGGGTGTACTAACCCTTTAAGCATATAAAAGTCCATGTCTGTGAATTTAGCCATTATTAACTACTGTTAATACTATTAACTATGTTTATTAACTACTGTTCTCATTTATACAGTGCAAGTGTGTAAACTGTTAATTTGAAAATATAGCTTTGAATTACTGGAATGTAATCCGGCAACCACTCTGGGATATTCAAGTTGCTAATCTCAATAGAGATCTTCTTGCGGTGGCCAGGCTTTGTAACACCAATAGCAGTGAGATCCTAAAACCATACAAAAAAAAGATTGATACACTCACAAAATTAATAGCTTTCTTAAAAGCATCTCAGAAACCTGATTATCTGATGTTCAGCTTTGATATCTATTAGATGCAGTAGTGAATACTAACGCGTTGTGCTAGAAATGCAGCAGGATACACACAGAAGCCTGTGTGCTTAAATACTGATACACACACAAAAAGATGGCTCACCTCAGGGGTCATTCTGCTGATTGTGGGCACATCATAACCAGCTGTGAGGAAATTCGATGTGTACTGCTCAAGCTGAAACTCACAGAGCCACTGGTAAATAGCCTCAGCATCCTAATACAAAGAAATGATTGAGCATTACGCATTAAATAACAGAATCAGCCAACCTGATAAGGGCCACAGTTCATTTAGATGTGAAAATGCTACTAGGCATGCAACTGAAAACAAGACATTTCAGATGATAGCGTATTGCTACTATGCTAAAGGAATACTAGGGCAACAGAGTGTTGGTAACAGTGGCGTTCAATAACAGTTCTTATCTGGTTTGCAGGAATGATTGGTTGGAGATTGGTTGATGGCTGGATGAAGACAGCAGGAGGATATATGGGTGGGTGCCCTGAATGCCCTGAACAAAGAGATCAGGATGACCTCCTTGGACGAGACGAGGGAACGAGAAGATTTTGGACGGCCTCCTTGGCTGTGATGAGGGTATGGCAAATCTCCTTGGGGGAAGTTACAGGCATGTGTGCTGCCCAAAGACACATAATCGCCATGGCGGTTATTATTAGAGCCAATGTAACTTTGGCCTCAGTAATTGCAGGATCATCTGGGACAAGAGAGGGTTCTTGAGTGAGCTTGTGAGCTATAGGCCTTCTCTGGACTTTGGTCTGGGGCTGGAGCCAACGTGTGTGTAGCCTAGACACATAAGAAGGGCCATGGCCATAATGATCAGCACCACGTTTTCAGGAGCTGATTCTGAGGTCCAACTCACCAGGTGGGAAAGTTCAATAAACTTGTCTTCTGTCATGCACGTAAAACAGGTTTATTAGAAGATGAGGTAGACAATTTGCGATGTGAGCAGGTGAGTGAAGAGGCCAACAGAGCGATGGTAACTGTGGCATTCAATAACAGTTGTTTTTTTCCTGGTTTGTAGGAGTGATGGGTTGGAGATTGCTTGATGGCTGGATGAAGACCTGGATGAAGACCTCGGATCGATCCGAGGGTAGGCTCTATATTTCCCAGGTACATGTTGTAATGATATGTGTCGGGTAAGTGTTCAAGTAAGAACATAATCAAGACCAGACCAAGATGAGTGTCTGAAGCAAGCTTAAATGTGGTGGAGCAAATGAGGATGAGTGATGGCATGTGTGGATGATTGGAAAGAGTGTGCAGGTGATCATGGGAATTGTAGTTGTGAGGTGACAGGTGAAGTGTGACCAACTATTATTGGTTTTATATAAGTTAATCCAGTATGTACTGTAAAATCTATTAAATAAATGTAAATAAAATACTACTAATAATAATGACTTAGTACAGCATAATTTATAATAATATTAATAGTTAATTAATATATAAATAATAATATAAATATTAATTATTATTATCATCTTATCACTATTATCCAGTTGAAATGAAATGTCAAATCAAGCACATTGGACTATGAGTTAGTCTCTTTCTTGAAAACAAACGATTTGTATATGGCTCACAGAATACATTCTATATACTACATTTTAAAAATAATGTATACTGTTGTATAATATGATGTTCTGCCTTACCCTGCAATCTAGATGCTGTGGATGAACGACATGTTGTTCTCCGGGTCTGGAGCTGCTCAGTGGAATTCTCCGTCCAAGAGCCCCTAAAGCGCACACACACACACACACACACACACACACATTACTGTTGGTCATAGACTTAGCTATTGCCTTTGGCTGTGGAGTATGGACTCACGGAGCAGTCTGTCATACATGTTATTGTACCTACATGTTAAAATTCAGTGTGCTGATGGAGTACATGTTTCAGCAGAAAAGAATTTTCTCCTGTGACTCAAGGCACTGTTTTTTCATCATTATTAACAATGGATCATGCCAGAATAGCGCAATCGCTGACATTTAGAGATGAGGATTTAAGACCTAAGGCTGTTTTGATGAGTGATTGTGAAAGTATGTGTTCATGTGGGAGACCGACATGCATATACCTTCTTCTATAACAAACAGTACACCAAGGTGCTGTTTGGCAAGAAACTAAAGTTACAAAGTCATGAAATAATAAAAATCCATATAAGCCATTGACGTGTAACAAAGCATGATGATAAGATTAAATTTATATCTACTTTTATAAAATGTCCAGAGTGGCAATAATATGCATGTGAATGCGCATCCATTTAACTTACCTCCATAAAATAAGCTGATTTCAGGAGCGTTTCTCGATCTCATGCTTATTTTTAGATCCTCTTCTAGCCAAAGCCACTACAAAAACACTCTCTAGTGTCCGTGTCATTGATAATCTTCTCTCCCTCTCAAATTCTCCTCTATTCTTTGGTATTTTTGACTTGCCTCTGTTGTGTCCCTCCTACTGAAATCTGACACTACATAGTATCAGTCTTTAAGTAAAAAATGAGCAGGTATGAGCAGGTATTTTAAGCTGCCCTGCTTGCGTCTTTATTGTGGTCTTGGGAGGAACGTTTTCTTACTTTTAAACCATAATAGATGTATGAGATAAATGGCTAATTTAATTTTAAGAATAGAATAATTAATGAACAGACAGGGCTGAGGTGACATTTGTATTACACCATTTAAATTTTTTCATGGGCAAGACACAGCATGCAGACATGCTCAAGGATATTACAAATTATAAGAGTTAGCTAGAGGAGAGTGCAAAAGTCTTTTATTTTTGCTTTGTACTTTCAATGAGTGTCTTTCAACTTTATTATACAGAAGCCCTGAAACACATTTGGGCACTTAAGACACACTTATCTATTCAATATATAATTATAGAAAAATATTAAATCTTGTAATATAATTTTAATAAACAATAATTTTCTTAGAAAAGTAAGTTCTCAAACATTCTGATATTTTAAAATGTGATTTATAGTGTATGTATGTTTATATATACATATTTTCCAACTAAGTAAGTCTTTTGTATCTTTTTATTAGTTTCAATTCGTCACGTCTGCTTGTACTGCTTGGTCTCTTGAAGACAGTGCTGACCTGAATGAGGGTCCATCTGTTTTGAAGGGTCATGGACTTGACTGCACTGTTCCACCAGTTCTCCAGCAGAGGGAGGCAGCTACATGTAGGAAAAACACAACACTGTGTCAAATTTAACTCAACAGCTGTCTGGCAGAAATAGCTCAGAGCTATGACTACAGAGTGTGAAAGACTTCACACAGAGTGTCTAATTACTACACATGAATATTAATTATACTTATCAACAAGAACATAAATGAATATCTCTTTAATTTCAAATGTAAGACTCCATTACAGACTCAATCACTGAGAATATTATGGGTAAATCACAGCATGAAATCTACATTAAGTGTGCAGTGGAAAATTAAAATGCAATAAACGCTGCAGTATGAGTAACACTATGCTCAGCTGCATTTAAAATGCAGAGATTATTGCGTTACGTAATATATAATATTACATAGTGGGAATAGCACTGTGATAGAGATGAGAGCTATGTTCCCTTCCATTTTCTATTTGCTGGACCCTTTGGCTACATGCACTACCGTTCAAAAGTTTAGGATCAGTAAGGTTTCTTTCTAGGATATTAATACTTTTATTCAGCAAAGATGCACTGAATTGATCAAAAGAGTGACAGTAAAGATAAAAGGTTATAAAAGGTATATTAAATATGTATACAGTAATACCTTGAGATCCGTAACTTGAATTGCTCGTATCTCGTTAAAAAAAAACTGGATATAACATGTTTTAATTCCTATACAGACATTATAGAAAAATGATAGTATACGTATAAGGATTCCTGTGACATAAATAAATGGCTTTAATAATGAGTTCTTAACTTTGAGACAGACGATACAGTAGCAGCATGTGTGGAGGAGGAGGAAGGAGGGATTACGTAGATAACGTACATTGCGTAGATAATGCAAGCACAATACGGAAGTGTATTGTTTTTCCCTTATAGTGTGTTGGAACCTCATATTTATTATTATTGAACACGCATAACTTGTGCTGCTCTCAGCTTAATACTTGTGAATCACTCGACACCCCTGGTAACCCCCACTGTAAAACAAGGTGGCCCACTAGTGCTGGAACACCTAGCATCTGCGTCTCTCAGCTGTTCATATCTCAAATATTTACTCGTATTTCAAAGCAAAAAATTAGCTTGAAGGCTTGCTTGTATCTCAGAATACTCGTATGTCAGGACGCTCATATCTCAAGGTATTACTGTGTGTATATATATATATATATATATATATATATATATATTGCTACATGTCAGTCATCTCTTTGTCTACTTCCTGTTTCATCCTGTGATCTCCCAATGTGTTTCCATTCACCTGTCTAATTCCCTCCTTCAACCCTTATACATTTAAAACCTGTGTTTCCTTCGGTACCTGTTGAGAGTTATCCGTACAATGGTGTGTTTTTCTGGTCGCGTCCTGTTTCTGTGTTCATCCTGTTTCTGTATTCAAAAAGTGCCGTTTGTTTTGTATATTTAAAATGTTTTTGTTTAAAGTTTATTATTAAAGTCTTTTCAGTTATTTCCTCAGTTATTTAAGTTGGTTCCCTCATCCCTACACCACTGTGACACATATAATATAATCAGCATATCAGAATGATTTCTGAAGGATCATGTGACACTGAAGACTGGAGTAATGATGCTGAAAATGCCGTTTTCCATCACAGGAACAAATTACATTTTCAAATAAAAACCGTTATTATAAAAGGTATATTTAAAAGTATTATTAGGAAAACCATACTAATACTGTGTTTGACCCCTTTTGCCTTCAGAGCTGCCTTAATTCTACGTGGCATTGATTCAACAAGGTGCTGAAAGCATTTTTTAGAAATGTTGGCCCATAGTGATACAATAGCATCCTGCAGTTGATGGAGATTTGTGGGATGCACATCCAGGGCACGAAGCTCCCATTCCACCACATCTCAAAAATGCTCTATTGGGTTGAGATCTGGTGACTGTGGGGCCATTTTAGTAAAGTGAACTCATTGTCATGTTCAAGAAACCAATTTGAAATGATTCAAGCTTTGTGACATGGTGCATTATCCTGCTGGAAGTAGCCATCAGAGGATGGGTATATGGTGGTCATAAAGGGATGGACATGGTCAGAAACAATGCTCAGGCAGGCCGTGGCATTTAAACGATGCCCAATTGGCACTAAGGGACCTAAAGTGTGCCAAGTAAAATTCCCCCACACCATTACACCACCACCACCAGCCTGCACAGTGGTAACAAGGAATGATGGATCCATGTTCTCAATCTGTTTATGCCAAATTCTGACTCTACCATCTGAATGTCTCAACAGAAATCGAGACTCATCATACCAGGCAACATTTTTCCAGTCTTCAACTGTCCAATTTTGGTGAGCTGATGCAAATTGTATCCTCTTTTTCCTATTTGTAGTGGAGATGAGTGGTACACGGTGGGGTCTTCTGCTGTTGTAGCCCATCCGCCTCAAGGTTGTGCGTGTTGCGGCTTCACAAATGCTTTGCTGCATACCTCGGTTATAACGAGTGGTTATTTTAGTCAAAGTCGCTCTTCTATCAGCTTGAATCAGTCGGCCCATTTTCCTCTGACCTCTAGCATCAACAAGGCATTTTTGCCCACAGGACTGTTGCATACTGGATGTTTTTCCCTTTTCACACCATTCTTTGTAAACCCTAGAAATGGTTGTGCGTGAAAATCCTAGTAACTGAGCAGAAATGTAATACTCAGATACACAGTGAAGTACTCAGAACGGCCCGTCTGGCACCAACAACCATGACGTTCAAAATCACCTTTCTTTCCCATTCTGACATTCAGTTTGGAGTTCAGGAGATTGTCTTGACCAGGACCACACCCCTAAATGCATTGAAGCAACTGCCATGTGATTAGTTGATTAGATAATTGCATTTAATGAGAAATTGAACAGGTGTTCCTAATAACTCTTTAGGTGAGTATGTATATATATGTACGTATATATATATATATATATATATATATATATATATATATATATATATATATATATATATATATATATATATATATATATATATATATATATATTACACATTAATGTTTTAAGTGAATTTATGATCAAATTAATGCAGTATTCATGAGCACAGAGTCTCAAAATAAGATGACTGAAAATAACGTGCTTTGCCAAAATTACAAGACAAATAAGATATTGAGAGCACATAACAAAAAGGCTTCTGTGGGCTTCTTTATTTAACAGTCATTATTTTTTCCCTCTGGTGCCTTTATGAACCATGAAATCTATGTACTGTGATGGCCTACCTATCTCAAGAATTAATCAGTGCTGCATATTTCTCCTCACAAGTATTCTCACAGCTTCAGTTCCCAAAAGAAAATCAATGGACATACAGACAGAAAAACAAAATATCCAGCTTAAAGCATGTGCTTAAACTCCAACCCTAATTAAACACACTTATACAAACTATTCTGGGTCTTCAAAATTACTATGCTGTGTCCGAAATAGCATACTGTTTTATATTTTTTATACATTATGAGTATGGGTAGCATGAATCAAATGTTGTTACTGTCACGTGACATACAGTGCCTACTGTTTTTCGAATACTATGTGTTACATAGTACATATTACTATGTTGGCATACCATTTTTCGCGAACTATATAGTAGGTAGGCTTTCGATTTCGGAAGCAGCGCTAATGAAGAAAGCTACAGGCAGATGAGATTGGAGATAAACTCTGCAAGAAAGTGGATCTTGAAGGCCAGAGTTGCCCAGCCCTTGCTTAAAGGAAGTACTAGATGTGTGTGAGAATGAAGCCCACCTTGTTGGAGTCCTGTACAACAGAAGGTGACTGATGGGGTCCACTGTGTGGAAAGTTTCCCTCAGTGCTCTGTCCACTGCCAGCACTGCGACTGCTGCCCATGCTGCCTGCACTCCCCACACTGTTCCTGTCTCCTGATGGAAAGAAAAAGGAACCGACAAAGATAGGAGAAAGAAAAAGAACAGTTGGTGAAATACTGTCCCATAAAAACACACATTTTTTACACACTGGCAAATAAATAGAGGAAAGTTTTTTTGCACTGTGACCTTGAACTCCAGCAAGGTCCCTCTAGACAGGGGGGATGTTAGGAACACAAGGGAAAGTTGAGGAGGACTAGTGTGAATCAAGGAACGTGAATAGCAAACTGATTGTAGGCTGACACACGTAGGCCAAATATAGCCTAAGGGAACAGGAACCATGTGAAACAGCTGGGGAAAACTTCGACTTCACACAAGAGTCACTGATGTGCAGGCTTTAGGACCAGGTTAGGGAAATACTCGAGACGAACAAGGGCCCGGGGAAACTCTTACCATTTAGAGAGGTCCTGAGGACCCAAATATCCTCTGGCTCTTTGGGACTAGCTGGCTTACACAGGGCACTGGGACTGTCGGGAAGCACACCTAGCAAACACAAACACTTTAAAGGGCCAGAGGGGGAAACTTTGGGAGTCTTAAGGCCGTGACACACTAAATCGACATCAAAGAACTAGCGGTGATGAAAGCAAACTGTGTTGTCTCTTCATGTCGTGTACTTTTTTTTTACTTGAACACAGCATAAAGACTACAGTGAACATGTCTCTGCTCCTGTGTGAGAGGGAATGACTGTCTATTTCAGCTGGTGGAAGTAGCCTATATTCCTCATCCAAAAAGGGAAACAGATAGTAGGACTGCGGATTATACAAACTGTAAGTAGCGCTCACTCTCCATTTCAAATATGAATCATGTAGATCATGTCTTGCTTTCATCATTTTTCTTCTCCTTGTCAGGGTTCTGCCACATTCTATCTAGTCTATCTCTTGGTGTTGTGGCAGAGCTCTGACACTACCGTAATGTCTTGAGTTTTGTGTGTATGCACGCGGCTTCGAGTGTTCGAGTCGTGTGTACTCTTGTCTGTGTAGCGTCTTGTTTGCGGTCCCGATACTTTGGTCTGGTTCAGTTTCGTTTCGGGATTCGGGCATTCATGACCCGTGTGTTCGTGCTTGTCGTGAGCGTGCGAGACGAGTGGTTTCTCGTTCTCGTGCGCTCTATATTATGTGAGTGGGCGCTGTTTTGGGCTTTGCTTGAACCGCGTCCTCTCCTGTCTGTGTGCAGTGTCGTCTTTCATGTTGCATTTTCGTGTCACGTGCAGTTTGGTTTTCACCAGTTGTGCGCTGTCTTTGTGTTCGTGTGAACACGTGGCGATGCGCGTCCACATTGGCTGTGTGTTTGTGTCTGGTCATTGTTAACCCTACCCACCTTGTTTCCATGTCATTAGCTTGATTTGTCCCAGCTGTTTCCTGATCAATTGATAAGATCCTTCCTCCTGTGTGTATTTAAGCCCTTCATGTTTGCTGTCCTGTGTCACGTCGCTGTCTTTCTTGTCGTCATGCTGCTTGTTCCTGATCCTGTACTAGTTAAGTCCCGTCAAGTTCTTTAGTTAGGCGGTCTTGTTTTCCCCCCCACGGGTTAGTTTTGGTTTGAGTTTTTTTTTTTTTTTTTGTTCAATAAAAGCCCTAACCTGCACAATTGAGTCCTCGCTTCTCCCCAAACCTGACACTCCTACAGTGGCTCGCTAAACTAAGAAGCCAATAAGGGGGACCGTCTGACCAACTGCTTGACACCGATTCAACATGCTCAATTCAGCCAGAAAGCCACCGATGAGATCCAACTAATGCCGACGAGCAATGGGGCAGAACATCCCACAGAAAATGATCTGACAACCAGATGTTGGCTTGGTGTGTTATGGCATTTAGAGCTCAGTTCCAAAATAAGATTTAGACTAGGAATCACGTGCATTTGGAAAACTTGCCTAAATGTGGCTATGATGGGTTAAAGTGCAGTTTATGTTGTTCGCATGGTCAGGGATGGAGGACTTTTTGCTCTCAAAGATGCTTGAATCTAACTCTTGAGTTTGCAGGCATGTATGATTGAATAAATCCCTAAGTGTCCAACTCTCACGCTACCTGAATGCTGATCCAGCCCGTTGTGTTGAGTCAGTACAGGACGGGTGGATGAGTATAAGGTATAGGAGTCGTCAGTGTGAGAAGTGAGATGAGAACTGTGTGAGAGTAGGGCTCGGGACAGAATGTGATGTCTCTGGATGGGTAGTGAGGCCTGCCGGGAAAGAACGCCCCCTACGGACATAACAATGAAACACAAATGAGGCACCATGGACAAATGAAACATCATCCTTGAGAAAGATGATTCAATTAGAGACATGCTTCAAACAATATAAACTAAAAGTAGCTTATGAAAATTTGTGGTCAGTAAATTTCTTTTTTAAAGAAATTAATTTATGCAGCAAGGATGTATTCAATTGATCAAAAGTGAAAGTAAATACATCTTTTATAATCAATTTCCATTTCAAATAAATGCGGTTCTTTTGAACTTTCTAGTCCTCAAAAATTGCCAACAAAATTATCAAGTAGGACAGGTGTTTTCAACTGATAATTATAAGAATTGGTTCTTGAGGACCAAAGCAGCATATTAAAGTGATCTCTGAAGTATCATGTGACACTGAAGACTGGAGTAATAGCTGCTCAAAATTCCGCTTTGCCAATTAAATGACATTTTAAAATAGATTAGCATAGAAATCAGTTATTTTAAATTAATATTATGTAATAATTATAATAAACTAATATTTTAAACTATAATTGTGCATATTAATGTATTTTTTATCAAATAAATGTAGCCTTGGTGAGACATCTAAGACATCATATAAATAATAAAATAATAGTAAAAAAGAAAATGAAATCTTTAAAAGAATTGTTCACCCAGAAATGAAAATTCTGTCATCATTTATTCATCCTCATGTTGTTCCATATAAACCTGTTTTTCTCCATGAAATAAATATAAATTGGGTCTAAAACAACATTGGACTTTCATTATATGAAGAAAAACCCCAAAAACAAAATATATATTTTTTGCATTCCACAGAATAATAAAGTTATACAGAATTTTCATTTTTGTGTCAATTCATTTTTTCTCTCCATTTCCTCTCAACGTTCATTTGAATAATTGAGACAGACCTGGGGAGGTTTTAGCAGCCTGATGAGATAAAATAGGTGGGAGAACCACCCCAGCACAATGAGTTAAGTGGTTGCCTCTTAATCTGGCTGTTTTGCCTCCATCATGTCCTCTTCAGCAGTATTGAAGCTGGAGCTTAGAGTGGAGGCTAATTTCGTGCGAGCAGCAGGATGTTGACGCTGTGACATGACAGAATGCTGAGTCTGCCGCTGCGCTTGCTCTCACACAGAAAAAAATATCAGACTCATTTCAGGGAATGATTTCCTGCTCAGGGCCTAGCTATCTAAGGCCAGCTCCCCCTTTCATGGAGGCACAGGGCTCTAAAGCTGATCCGCCTGCCCCCAATATGTTCCTGTTAATCCCATTAGAGTGTGTGTCTGCGTGCGCCTTTATCAATGGACTACATGTCCACATGTCTATACAAGAAGTTACGAGAACTGCACTAGTTCAGGATGTATTATTTTGATATGCACACTATGGGATACAAATGTCAGAGCACATTTAAAATCAGGGATTCACATTCTATTTTAAACTTGAAAATAAAGAAAAAGTTTCAGGATTATGAAAGATTAAATTTTTTTTTATTAAAGATAAGTCTGCACTACTTCTAAAAAACTTATGCAGCTCTCTTTTTCAACTCAAATCTGCTCTCAAAATGTTATGCTGATCATGTAATTCAAAATGAAAAAGATTTTATTGAAATATAAACATCTTTTTTTTGCAATAACTGACTATCTTTGGTGGGAAATGTAGCCAAGTAAATAGGTAATCATTCATTTGACAATGGATCCTATTTTTATAGTAAACGAAATAAATGCTTGAGTATATGGGACAATAAACACATTTTTCAAATATACCTGCTCTGCGACTAATGACCTCTACGATGGAGGGAGGAAAGAATCCCACACGGTCAGTGCCTCTCTGACTGTCATGGATGTGCCCTTTCCAACGTCCATCCATGTGCTGCTCTAAGACCTGGAATAGACCAATAAGATCACATGATATTCAGGGTCAATAGTTCTTATACCGTATCATAGCTAAACACACCATGACACGCGATAAAAGGTATATTTTCCACGTTAATCAGTGTTTTTGTCCGAACCAGCCAGCTAGAACAACAACATATGCAATGTGACTGTTTACGTGATTTATTTAAATGTTAAAAACATCTAAAGTGGGTCTGAATATCATTTTGCATGACCTTTATAGCCACACTAAAAGCATCAGTGGATGAGCTTGAAAATAAACTAAAGGATTATTTAAGGTTCAAAATGCGAACTCAATGTGGACAAATAAACAAGACTATTTCAGTCACTCGGTATGCATTTTTACTTTTATATATTAATTTTTTTACAATATTTATGAATTTGATTATGCATTTATTTACTTTGCGAGTGCCGTGCGCTTGCAGACAGACTCTGCCTACAAACTCTTCTAATTGACTGTGATTTTTTTATTGATTTTGTCTTTATGCCTACCTAGATGCGTCATGTCTGGTGTGGACAAATTGCTTGTTTCATATGTCTGGTTAGGATACAATGTTACATTGCGTGCAGATTTTATAACTAGATTTTATAATTTTATAATTATTTTATAATTAGAATTATAGATAATTTGAGCTAATGACATTTTTTTTCATTACTTTTGTGTAATCATTTAAAATAATCTCTATTTAATTATAACTCTGTGTATACCCTTCACCATTCAAAGCTGAATGACCTTTATGTAATTTTGTTTCAAATAATCCAATCTAACCTTTTTTCCTAACCTCATGGGCCAAGCCTGTGACTGTTTCCTCATTTGGCCGAACAATGCTGTAAATTATGTGAGTTGACATTCCACACATGGCAGAAGGGACCTGTCTAGCAGTCAGTGCATCTAACACTAGACACTATTAATACATTTGCTGTTTGTTTATGTGCAAGAAGTTGTTTTTAGAAGTCAATTCAACAAAAGAAATGTGCAAAAACGGCATAAACTTGTTCCTTGTGTGATTGCTTGCCCAATGTGAAGCAGAATGAATTAACACATGGACATGTAATACTGATTTAGGTTGAATCAATTCTATTATCCTACTACTTAAATTTGAAAACAATAGTTTTCTATTTTTCTAATGTTTTTTTACAGTTTAGAATTATATAAAATGTTTGACTATTCAAATTATATGTATATACTATTATAGTATGTATTAATAATTTTCATTTTCAAGTTTATGTTTTAGTAATTTTATTACCTGCTTTTTATATAAGTAAATTAAGCACTTTACTCAAAAATTAATTGTTCAACTTTAAGTAATTTTATTTCAGTTACTTGTCAAAGGAAATATTTCTAAAAAAAAAAAATATATATATATATTATTATAATAAAATTATTTATATTTTATTTCAGCGTTACTTCAAATCAGAAAATTATTTTAGTTATTTTTAGGTAAATTAAAATGAAATATTATTGGGAGCCATAAAAGCTATAAATAACATTTATTAACTTATTTTATCATAACTTGATTAATGATTTCTTTTTTTACATAAATATTCATTTGGAATGCAATTCAACACCTTTTTCCGCTAAACAATAGCATAACGCTACTTACACCAGCTAAATAGTGCGGATGGCTAAATAGCACTCATGGCTAATGGTGAACAACAGTTCATATTTTACCTCTTACTGTATTAATCATTGAGATATGTGTTAATTTACCCCAAATTCAACTCCCTAAAGTCCTTCTATTGCTGTAAGGGTACTATCTTTCATTACTATCTTTTAAAAACACCTAAAGTATGGCTCACTGCCACAAAAGCGCAGCAGTCTTTTATGCTAGCAGAAATGGACGCCTCAAGCTATCTAGACAGACAAGGTGTGAACAGTGACATTGCATATGTGCGACGCTAAGCCTCGGGCTGCACTCTAGAGTACACACACGGAACACTGAACACTGAATACTGAACAAGTCTTTTAGTGGGGGTGAAGAACCTGTTATGAAAGGAAACTAGGCTGAACACACACTGCAATAGCACAAACAACAAGCTCACAGTTCATTTGAGTCAACCATCAAAGGTTGATTGGCAAAAACTTGTTACAACATGCTACAGAATTCTCTTTAGGGAAGACCAAATTACCGTCCTCACTTGTTCACGTTACTGCTAGGTCTTATGTGCTTATGGACATGATTATATCAGTTAGAAATATGATATGTAATGCTGTGTGTTGTCTAGCATCTTAGTGCATATTTAAAGTGTTCTAAAACTGCTTTCAGCTTTACTGTTTCTTCCACTAGCCTAAACTTGTTTTGGGTTTTGATGTTTCTGTGATTCATCAGAATACAGTTATTTGGTAAGAATGCAGATCAAGCAAACGCTCAAGCACATTGCCAATTATATAGGTCTATTGCATAACGCACATTATACAGTATTAAATTAGGACACCTCTTGTGAGAAATAGTGGGGTGTTTGCTTAAAGTAATTTATTTTAGACCTACCATAATAACATCTCCTGCCCGGATGTTGAGTGCCGTGGGGTCATGGAGATTCCAGTAGTCCTTCAAAGCTCTCACCTGCAATGCTCCACTGGCATCTAATATCACAACCCAGAACAATAAATGCATGAATGAGTTAGAAAGACAGACACAGAAAAACATCCTCTACTGAAGATGGAAGTAACTTTTCAGGTCATCATATTGACCAAGGTATACTAAACTACAATCTGAAATTCTAAGAATTCAAGACTCAGATGGGGTTTGTCCAATAAAGAAGTGTAATAAGCAGAATTTAAAGCGGAGTAATGTAGTGTTTAAATAATCTAAAGCACTTAGCACATCTGAAAGTTTAATGAGGAGCTCAGCTCAGAAGAGGGATGCAAAACATCCCTCATCTTCAAACACAGCTCCTTCAGCTGTTTTAGTGGCCTTATCCAAGCGTGCACTTCAAAGACAACAAGCTGCTGGATTACAGGAGGGACAGTAGAAGGGTGCAGCTACTAAACATCCAGATATATGCTTAGAAACAGACACACAAACACGTAAACAAAACTTTTAGCTACATCTAGAGGCATGTCTTCAATTGTTATGCCCAAGGACAGTAATCTTATACAACCCTATAAGATTTATAACACAAGCTATTAAAAGCAGATTCCCAGAAATGAACACAAAACACACTCTAGATAAACACTCAACAATAAAAAGGAAATGAAGAGATAAGGAAATTAGGTAAAGAAAGGTAAAAGGGACAGCCAAGGAAAGGAAAGGAATTTTTTTTAAAGAAAGGAAACAGGAAAGGCTTGGAAGATGAACAATAAAAAACGTAATTAAAGTGAAATGTACGTGAAAAATAAGGCAAGGGAGAGAACATGGAACCACAAGGAAAAGGTAAAGATGAAGAAATGTGGTACGAAAATGGAAAGGAAAGGAGAGGAAAGAAAGGAAAGGAAAGGTGTGAATTTCAGAGTCACCTCTAAGGAGTTGTTTGATTTCTTTGCTGGCATGTGAAGTGGTGAACTGGTTCACAATGTCCAGGGCTGTTTGATTGTAGGTGTTGCGGTTATTCACATCGATCCCAGCCTAAGTGACAGATGGTAAATATGTGGATTGAAATAGGAAAGTTATTTCAAAGAAAAAAACAAAAAATGCAAAATAATACACCACGGTGCTCTGGTATGTCAAGACTGACTCAAGCACTTTACTCTGAATTGTTTTGCCAATTTTGCGGTCATTCTCAGAGTAGTTATTCTTGATAATAAATCTGAAATAAATTTGCCATAGTAGTGCATTTTGTGTAGGGACAGTAAATATGCAGATGGGAAATCAATACTGTTTCTCTTATTTTGTATGTATCTACTTACATCAAGCAATAATTTTACTACTTCCGTTTTCCCGTAGAGGGCAGCCTCATGCAGAGCCGTTCCGGATTTAGTGGTTCTGTTTATGTCAATCCCAGCTTTTAGCAGCAATCTAAAAATGAGTGATAGATCATTGCGACACATGAGCCATCCTATCCATAAGACACAAACAAAATCATGTCTTTCATAAACAGAACAGTCAGCTATTCATTACCACAAGGGTAAACCTCATCACTGTACTATGTCGTTAATACATTTCTACTTTAATTAATAAATTGATATAAAAAATATTGATTTTAGTTGAAATATGAAACTAACAAAACTATGTAGAAAATTTTCTGTTATGCCTCTAACAACACAATAAAAACAAACAAATCAACAACAAAAACTGCATAGTGAGTTTACAGAACTGAAACCCCATGATGAGTGTAAGTTCAAGACCACCATCAAGGGGTCAAAAGTCACTGCAATTTAAAGCCTGTGAGTAACAAAAACAGCCTCTGCATCATCAATCAATTTTACATTCTGAGTGTCTCTTGAGGATTCAGGAAAGCAGCAGTAGAGAATCCATTTTTCTTTTAGCTGTAATTGATTCATTCAGACAAATGAATGGATAAAATAATAATAATCAAAAGTGAAATTTCTGTCATCATTTACTCATTATATTCAAGATGTTCTAGACTTTTGACTAATGTTCTGACATCACAAGGAAAGTTAGAACTTACTGTGTGCGGTTCTGACAGGATTTTTGTAGTCTGCATGACTTCAGAAGTCATAACTTTTCAGAAGTTATAATTAAATAATGATTTGGCACATTGTGCATGTTTATATGGATGTATGAACCAATTTTAAGTTTTTGGTACATTTTGGAGACCCCTTTAAATTCCATTATATGGAAAACAACAGCCATTATATTCTTTAGAACTTCTCCTTTTATGTCCCACTGAAGAAAGTAAGACACACGTTTGGAAACACATGACGGTGATTAAATGATGACAGAATATTCATTTTTGGTTTGGCTATCAGTCAGTCAACATGACTAATAATAAGTATAATAAAAATTGGTAAATAAAAAATCTTTTTCAAAGATCAAAAGGTCTGTTCAGGATAAATGAATTCAGTTTTATAAAGACCAAGCAACTGAATGCTTTACACTAAGAAGTGTAGAGCGGGCTCCTGTTACAACTGTCCATCTTTCCCATGTTTACAAGTTCCAGCATTCCAGAAAGGCAGTGGAGGGGAGAGCTGAAGCTTGAACTTTCATATATGGTTACTGCTAGAGGAGCATGTTGAGCAGCTGACTGGCTGGTGTAACCCTATTCGGCCTCATTCCTATGCATGTTACCATCACAGCGCAGTCACAGCCCTCTCATTACACTCAGAGGGGAGGGCAGCCCAGGTCAATACATGCACACACCAACAAACGCACTACGTACACTACACTCATTCCACACTACCTTCTCCCCGCCTCACTTGCTTGACAAACATGTCAACATGCCGTCCAGCCAAAGTCTGCCTGACTGCTGGCTTGACAACACACTGTTACAAGACTACCTCCCTCCCGGCATGCTTGCATGTATATTAACACCCATATTTTCTCACCCACTTATTGCAACTGACTGACTATAGAAGTTGCATTTTAAGGCATAATAGATGTGCTCCAGATGCTATGAACATATCAAAATGTAGGAAACATTTATAATGCCTTCTCAATTTTGGAAGATTATTATATAATCAATGATATATAATATTATCGATTATATTATCGATGATAAATTAAAATTAGGTTTCCTTAATAAACAGTTTAAATGTAATAGGATATTATCATCGGATTCAGTCAAGTAATGGAAGTAAAATTAATTTCAATGTTTTCTAAGAGTTCTAATATATGTATGTATACATACATACACATATACATGTACATATATACACAATAATTAAGTTGTGAATCAGCTTCACCTGTAAATGAAAGGGACTGAAGAGGCAACAGCTAGACAAGCCCCAAAAAGGGAATGATTTTGCAGGTAGTGGCCATGAACAATCGTTCTCTCCTTATTCTTCCTGACTGATTTGTCTTTAGTTTTATGTTTTGTTAGGGTCTGTAGTATAAGACAGTACCTGCAACCCAATCAAGTTGCACAGGCAGTCCTGCTCCACCAGGATGGCAAATCCATATGTTCTGTTGCAAGGAGGATTGGTGTATCTCCCAGTAAAGTTTCAAGAGCATGGAAGCGAAAACGGGAGAAAGGTCGTACATGAGGATAAATGGATAGGGAAGTTGAAAGACTACCCAGCAGCAGGACCGGTATCTGCTCCTTTACGAGGACAATCAGGAGGACCAGTGCCAGAGGCCTACGAAATGACCTACAGCAGGCCATTGGTATGCATGTTTCTGACCAAACTGTATCTACGTCCTCCAGCTCAGCATCGTACAGCTTGATTGGCATTTGCCAGAGAACACTAAAATTCAAGTCCACCATTGCCGCCCTGTTCTCTTCACAGATAAGAGCAGGTTTACACTGAGCACATGTGACAGACATGAAAGAGTCTGGAGATGCTGTGGGGAACATTATGCTGTGTGCAACATCATCCAGCATGACCGGTTAGGCGGTGGGTGAGTAATGGTCTGGGGAGAAATATTCTTGGAGGGTCGCACAGACCTCCATGTCCTAGCCAATGGTTCTCTTACTGCTGTTAGGTACCGGGATGAAATCCTCAGAACCATTGTCATTGCCGGTACAGTTGGCCCTGGGTTCCTCCTGATGCATGAAAATTCCCAGTCTCATGTGGTTAGAGAGTGTAGGCAGCTTTTAGATCACAAAGGCATTGATGCCAATGATTGGCTCTCCAGTCAATGGAATCCTTCCCGAGACCTGAATCCAATTGAGAACTACTGGAATATTATGTATTGACGCATCCGAAGCCACCAAGCAGCACCACAGACTGTCCAAGAGTCCAGTGATGCCCTGATCCAGGTCTGGGAGGAGATCCACTGGAACTTCATGCAAGTTGGATCAGCCTGTAACTTAAGTTTTTTAAATTTTTCCATTGACTGTGGTCACATAAGTTTGTTCTTAAGAAATTATAGAATGTAAATAAAGATTTCCAACTTGAACACTTCATTCATTGAGCTCCAATTTGTGATGTAAGTGTTCCCTTAACTGTTTTGAGCAGTGTAAATAAAATACAAACGCACACACATACACCTGTTTTAAGCATGTAATCGCATAGAAAAGATGTTCCACAATAAATTTATTCAACACTTGATAAATTATCAAGAATAATTTAAATTCATTAACACTGTAATTAAAATTGGACTATTTTACCCAATGTTTATGTGCGCAACATATAATCAGATCAAGCCGTTAACTTATTAGCATGCTAATTGTCAAACTCCATTGAAATAAACTAGAAGTGAAATTTGTGAGAAGCAAGTACTTGCTGTCTATGTAAAGCACTCCAAATCATTCACTTGTGAGGTTACATTACTACCTATGCAGGTAGTTGGCAGTTCACTAGGCTTTTAAAAAGAGCTCACCTCTTCTCTAAACCAATAACAACAGTTTGAGCACACAGGCAGATTATGTAGAAAATCCAACAGGATACAAGGGGTTACAAGGGGAAAAGCGGACCTGATGATGTCTTTATGGCCATTCCGGGCAGCAAGATGCAGGGGGGTGTTATCCCTGCCATTCCCTTCTAAGAGAGCTACCACCATGTTACTGCTCAACAACAGCTGGGTCACCTGAGAGAAAGAATTAAGAAACAGTGAGAAAGCGATCTAAGACTACAGCACTTTCAGACAAAAAGTGCTTCGGTTTTGCCTACATAGGTCTAAAGAAGATGTCACTACCGATTTAAAACACAGGAAAACAACCAGCCTGAGTTGTCAGCCCAGGCATATGACTTTGTACTCCCTGGCATTGAGAATCTGTCAAATGGAATTCAGTTTCAAGCTGGGGCAGAATCCTCATGCAGCCCAGCAACTGACTCAAAATTAGACTCATTCCATCAGCCTGACTCTCTGCAGCATTTGCATTCTATAATTCCAAATGACTCGGGTAAAAGATTAAATAGAAATAGTCTACCCTGGCAAAAGTAGTTTAAGGTGAATTAAATATCTCTCAACAAGACTGCTTCAGGAAACTGTTATCAGCAAAGGCATCTCAGGCAATTTGTATGAGCTTACTGATATTCTTTGCCATTGAATGTGCACGTAATACAGTCTTCGCCAAAATAAACAAGACCTTTTTCAAGCTTTGTTATATCATGAACTCCTGCTTATAATTAAATTTGAGAATGCAGTGTGGAAATAGATTCAGCGCTATAAGCTTATACTGAGACTGGGATAACTACATTAGAAGTTATAAATGGCACAGCTATTTTAAATCGTATAAGCCATAACTATATTGATGCAGAAATGCCAAAAGCTGAACAATTCTACTACACCCATGGCATCAAGCTCTGCTGAAATATAACTATTGTGCCCACATATTCTTAAAGAGTCCAAATTTCCTGAAGAGACTCAATCACATTATATGATGATTAGATTGAATTTAAGCTTTCATTCACATATATATACACTGATCAGCGAAGCTGAGAAGCTCAATTGAACCTGCTGATGCGCGAGAACAAACCTCTTGAAGAAGCTCAAACAACATTGGTTCTCGCATGTCAAGCAAACATGCTTGAGCTTCTGTTTATGATGTGCACTTTGATGAATGTTTATATGTGAATAATAGACTGATCTGTTCATCACATAAAGCAATCGTATATCTTCAGAAAATTTTTACTAAACCACTTAATTCACATGGATTAGTTATACCATCTTTTTTTGAAGCGTCAAAGGGGTAGTTGGACAGATGCCAATGGAGGGACAGAATGTTTTCATCAGATTTAATCAAAATGAGCTTCATTTACTATAACTATCCATTTAAATGACATAAATATCAAATATCAGCTGATACATAAGCTGATATTGGATATAATTTTCACCACCAATAAACTTTTATCAAGCTGAACACAAATAATTCAAGACAATTGAATCTGAGACAATTTCTGCCCAATGTAATTATATATTTTTGTTTGTTGGTCTTGTTTAAAGAATGCAAATGGTGAGTGCACTGAATATTTTGCTTATTTGCCTACTGTGATAACGTAAATCAAGCCATCTTCACTCAATGATTGTCAATAGTGAGAATAAGCCTTTAAGAGCAAATGTTCATTGTTTAAATGATATTTGTCAGCATTGTGCAGTTAAACTGCAACTGTTCTTTTTTGGCTATACCACACTAACATCTCTGATATATGCTTTTCTGAGACCTGAATAGCACAATCAAAGCACATATTAATCCCACTGAGGTTGTATGGTAGCAGGCCAAGGTCACAACAAATGTTGTTATTATTGTGATTAATACTGAGAATGACACTCAAAATCTCCACCCAGCTCACCTTGAGTCTGCCAAATTCACAGGCCAGGTCCAGTGGGGTCTTCTTCACCTTGTTTACAGTACAGGGGTTGGACTGGTGTTGTAGTAGCATTTCAGACTGAGGAAACACACAGAAACAGAGACACAGTGAGAGGTCGATGAGCGGTGTCTGGCTGCATAAGGTTTCTGGAATTACACAATAGAAGACAATGTCAAAAGCCGTATCGGTTTTAGTCTACACATATATGAAAAGCTGAAATAGCATCCAAAAAGGTCAAGGGATAAGAGAGAAAAGCCAGACAAATAGCGTTGACTCTTTGTAAAAATTATTACGTAATATGCCACACAGTATATCCTGTGACATGATTTGTAAGAAAGGTTAGGACATTTGGAAAGGGAATACTCTGCATTTCAAGCCAAACAACTGGTCAATCTAACCTGGTTCTGAGAGGTATCATATACACTGCTAGGTTAACAAAAAAATGCATTGTTTTGAAACAAGGCCCTGGACCTGTAAAGTAATGTTATATCTTTGCTAGGGACCTCTTTACCTTGAGTATGCAATGACATGTCCTGCTTTTACCTTCAGAAAACATTTTGGCCCACCATGTTACATTTACATGATGAATAAATGCTATTCAGTGTCCATAGCTTATTATATATTCACTTTGTTTATACTTGACTTCATTATTTAATATGTTTCAATAAATCTGCCACGAAAACAAGTTATTACAGCCAACATTAAAATGTTTATATTTCAACAATGAATTGTAGTGGAATCTACAACTCAATTTTATTTGAGTGTCGATTTTTTAAATAAATGTGATTAATTGATTATTAAACAAACTTTCCGCTTTCCTTTAAATTCACTTTACATTTTTCAGAAAAAAATTCACTGGGGTGCATCACTAGATTTAAACAAACACAAACCCATAGATTTGTCAGGGTTCTGCCACATTCTGTCTAGTCAATCTCTTGGTGTTGTGGCAGAGCTGACACTACCGTAATGTCTGTGTGCGCGCGGCTTCGAGTCGCGTGCACTCTTGTCTGTGTAACGTCTTGTGTGCGAGTTATGATGTCTGGTACCGATACTTTGGTCTGGTTCAGTTTCTGTTTTGTGTCGGGATTCGAGATTTCCTTGTTGTGAGCGTGTGAGAACAGGTGTTTGCTCATTCTCGCCCATGCTCTACGTCATGTGAGTGGGCGCCGTTTCAAGCTTTGCGTGAGCCGCGCTCTCTCTCGTCTGTGTGTTATGTTTAGCACGCGGCTCATATTTTCATCGGTCGCGTGCTTTCATGTTGTTTTCGTCTCGCGCACAGTTTGGTTTTCACCAGCTGCGCGCTTTCTTTGTGTTTATGTGAAAATGCAGCAATGCGCGTCCATATTGGCTGCGTGTTCTGTCTTGTCATTGTTAACCCTTCCCATATTGTTCCCCTGGTGAACGTTAATTTGCCCCAGCTGTTTTCAATATCAATTATCCTTCCTAATGTGTGTATTTAATCTCCTCATGTTTGCTGTCCTGTGTCGCGTCGTTGTCGTACCTGTCCTATTTTGCTGCCTGTCAGTTCCTGTCCTGCCTGTTCCTGTTCTTCCAGTTAAGTTTAGTCTGTTTAGTTCTTCAGTTAGTTAGTCAGTCTTGTGTTTTCCCCCACGGGGTAGTTTTTGTTTGCATTTTATTTTATGTTTAATAAAAAAGCCCTTCCACCTGCAATATTGAGGCCTAGCTCTTCCTCTCACCCCCAACCCTGACAAGTTTGTGATTAGTTTGTGGCAATACAAACTTCTATGATTATCGCAAAAAGGGAGGGGATCTTTGCATGTAAATCAATTGGTGTGTGTTCATTTGGTAGGTTGGGTCTGATTAAAACAAACTCTGGTGTGATTGCTCAGTTCATTTTAGTGAGGTTCCTTTGAATAAGTGCAACAATGCCATTCATGGTGCAAACAAGTGCACTCAAGTACACACCAACAAGTAACATTTTTAGGGTGTCTTGGTCCACTTCCAAGTGAACTCTAGTGCGATTCAACTCAAATATGGACCAAAAACACCTAAACAAACCAAAAACAGGATTTGATGTCACAAGATGCTATGTTGCCCATTACAGTTCTGTACAGGAGTCGGAACCACCGTCTCCTTGCAGCATATCATCATTTGTGTGCAACAGAGGAATTCCTTGGACTGTTTAGATTCCTTTACACATTTAATTAGCTCTTTGTGAGTTCTCACCTGTTAAAAATACTACCATATGAACACACATACAACTAGTGCATTTAGCCCAACACATTTGAATTTGCACAAATTCCTGCCCAATCAGGTTGTTGTCACAGTCATATCATGTCTCGTCAACTTCCTCCTGTGTGATCCTTCTGTGTTTCCATCAGTTGTCACGTCAGCCACTCCCCCTTGTTAGTCGTGTCAGGTGCTCCCCGTTATCCTGTCTATTTAAGCCCTCATGTTCTCCCTTGTCTTTGTCGATTGTTGGCGTTGTAAGATGTTGGTCTCTCCGTGTGTGGATGCTTATTTCGTGTCTCCATGTATTCAGAGTTTTGCACAGTTTAGTGCCGTTTCTGTTTGTTTAAAGTCTTTTGTTTCCCCCATTGATGAACCTGCTGCTCCTCGTCTGTCTCCACACTGCACACCAGCACTTTTAAGTTACAGTTGTGGCCTTATCCTTAAGTATTGTAGATTTTAGTTCAATATTAAAAATTACAGTATTAGTGCTAAGCAAACCAGGAATTTATGTGTCACTTTCTTTTATGGTCCAGACCAAAAGAACCAAGGGGACAAGTGTGAATACAACCTTAAAGCGTACCAGACTTCATCAGTACAAGTCGCCACTATACGATGAACCATGATGTAGGTGAAATTCTAGAACCTACAGTATTTGACTCTTGATAGTGTGGACTCAGTGTAGAAAGGTACAAATTGGTCAAAAGTAGTGAGGTACATACCACCTCATAGTGTCCGTACTGTGCAGCCAGGTGGAGAGGGATCTGTCCATCTTGTGAAGCCCCATTCACAGAAGCTCCAGCTCTCAGAAGCATGAGTACAGTATCAGCCTTCCCTTGCCAGGCAGCATAGTGCAATGGACGCATACCTACAAAAGTGAGCAGAAAATCATTTTCATAGCATTTTTTTTTTCTTCACACTGGAAACTTTCTCTTATGGTTCAGTCATTTTTCTGTTAAAGGGACTATATGCAGAATCCTGAATCCTTTGTTACTAGTGACACCGGTGGCCGTTAAGTGAACTGCAGCAAACAAGTTTTTGCTTGTTCCTGCACTTGTGAATCACGTTCAGAAACTGAATGTGATTCAATGCCCTGATGTACTCACGGTGAAGTTCTTTTTAGTTTTTTGCAGCGATATACTGTTACCAAACATCCACACTGCTGAGAGCAACGTTTGGATGAATATTTTTACATAATGTAAAATAAGTCTGTGATGTCAACAGAGTGTGAATGTGAAGTTTCATCTCAAAATGCCCCACAGATCTTTTTTTTAATAACATGTCAAAATTGCAAAAAATAAGTTTTATGTGTTTCCCTTTAAATGCAAATGAGCTGGTTCTCCTAGCCCCCTTTGAAGAAAAAGGGGGTGCATTAAAAATAAAAATACAATCTCACGCACTGAAAATGTCAGAAACCATCGGTGGTGGTTTTCAGCCTTGTGCGTTCAAACTGGAATCAGACAATGATGGAGAGACTCAAGAAGAAATGATAACTTGTAGTAGAATGAAACAGGACGGTTCTGAACGGTTAATTGATGAATTTATGTAGTTGACATGGAGTGAAGTGGAGAATATATGCTGCATGGAGATTGTCACCAGCTGTGGGCACATTCACCAAATGACTGGTCATTTGTTGCTCCTAAACTGTATGATTTGATTTCTTCTGTAGAAAACAAAATGAGATGTTTATCAGAATGTCTAACTTTCTCTTTCCCATATAGGAAAAGTGGATAAGGACAGGGACATTTGTGATCACTCTTCACAGTATGAGTTTGGAATGACATGAAGGTGAGTAAATGGCAAAATGTCTTTAAATTGATACAAACCTTCAAAATACTACATGTACAGACCACATATGTAACAAAGATTATGATATATGTTCATTTGTAAATGTCGTTCTATCTAACCATCCATTCGGCCATTCATATTATTATTTTATTAATAATGATTATTTTGGTGGAAAGTGTTGATATGGGGAAAAAGTACAATTAAAAAACATTGTGGAGTAAATAAACTCATAAAAATAAAAGGATAAAAATAGTAAAAGGTCTCACCGTTACTGTCTTTGATGTCCACAGTGGCCTGTGCCTCCAACAGTAGAGACAAGAGCTCAGTGGTGCCAGTGAGAGCTGCATGATGAAGAGCTGAAAAACTGTGAAGAATGGAAAATCAAGAAAAAGTCCTGACAACTACACAAAAATAATCTCTAGGAAACTGTTAAAAGCTACTTAGATCTCTGAACTATTCGTTAAAAGTTTAACGTTTATTCGTTAAAAGAGCAAAGCATTTGTCCAAGCAGCAACTCTTCAGATTTAATTGTATTTGAGGTTTAATATTTAAATAAACTGTAAACATCAAGAATATGGTATATTTTAACATTTTTAAAGCCCTTTATTCATATTACAAATAGAACATGACAGAAATGCAGAACTCATTTAGCAGAACAATAATACATTTGATGCGAAAGAGCAAAATGTTGGCCAGTCTGGCACAGCTTTTGACACAGAGTTCCATTGAGTACAGCACTGCAATCAGTCCTGATGGCACAGCAAGAGTGCACTGCCCAATTAGCAGTTAGATCTCTGCTTTCACAGTCACTTTATGACAGGGGATAGTCCAGCTCCTAAAATATGCATGAGTTTTGGGGAACAGATGACTGAAAAATGAATAAAAGAACATTTCTTAAAACACTTCTAAAAGAACTGAACTCAACCAATGCGGACTAAGCCACATAAATCTACTCCTTCACTATATGTATATACGTTATGGACAAAATATATTTAATAAATAATTTGCTGTTCAAAATTCAAGACAGATCTAGATATATACGATACGTCGAAGGGATCGGAAGAGCTGAATTAAAAGATAATCATTTCTAAATGTGATGCCAAGTATACTTGGCATTTACTAATCTATAGGATAATACATGGTCGTGTAGTATGCAAAGTTCTAGGAACGGCTATTAAAATGTGTCAGTGCAGCTAATAAGTGTATAATTAGCTCCCTATGGTTAAGCTGATTTTTCCTTGCAGACTCAAGATTGTTTCTAGGGTTAAAACTGAATCTGGTGGAACTTCACAAATCCCAACAAAGCATGTCTGTCTGAGACAGATAAATATATAATTTGCATTAAAAATGTATCACAGGAATAGAATACCAAGATATCTTAAGACGCACTTGTCTCCGAGAGGAAATGTCCCTCTTTTCACTAGCAGCAAGCTTTTACTTTGCAATACTGTCATTCGGTGTCAGTGTGAACAGGTTCAATGATGCTCCTATTCAATGTTGAGTTGAGTCTAATAATAGAAGAGACATTTATGCAATTTATAGTGCACTTGTCACACAACCCCAGTTTACCAAAAACACCAAAAATGCTGAAGAATCAAGGGCACTAACAGAGCGCACAGAGCACAGTGAATGTCAGAAACTGCTCAAAACTGCGTAGTTTTCGTTCACTGCACACTTTAGAACTCTGCACGCTCGCAAATCCTTTCATTATCAACAAAATGTGTAGATGTATATGTATATGTAGATATAGCGAATGTGTAGATCATAGTGAGAGCAGGTGATTGACCGCTTCAGTGATTATAAAGGGAGCACTTTTCAGTTGCTTTCTAACTCATACACAATTGGAATACAAGATTTAGAAAGAAAGACGTACAGCATCAGTAGCAGTTATGAATAATGAAATGTTTTTCCTCCACAGGAAGGCCCCACAGGAGCCGGTTTCTCAGTTCTTCCCCTGCTGCTCATGAAATCGCAAATTAGCACTCATGCTAATATGAGGCCCTCAACTTCATCAAGATACGCTTTCAACTTTCTGCCACTTTCGTCTATCAAGACTAATGGGACACTCAGATTCAACATGTGTACACACTGTACAAAAGCAATTCGATTTTACCCAGCATACAGGGCTTAGTGAGTCATAGAAGCAAGAAACAAAAATTACATAAAACATGTTAACAAACACCATTACCCCGAATGTCCTCTCAAACAGCCTAAGAGAGTTTCACATTAAACTTAACTGTGAGCTCCCAGCATGCACTGCAGCATGACTTTTTTTAAATCAGATTATTGTTTACTTATGTTGTTGTTTTAAATATCATCTACTTAATGATATTTGTTGACTGAGGTTGGTTATTAAAGTGATGCATTTTGTAACAATAATGGAAGATCTTTTCTTCCAGAGTGCAGAGTTAAACTAATTATTGAAAAAAAATGTTTATACTGTATATATATATATATATATATATATACATATACACACTATATATATATACTATATATATATAGAGAGAGAGAGAGAGAGAGAGAGAGAGAGAGAGAGAGAGAGAGAGGATTCCGTGAACATATTTCATATTTCTCATTCAAACAAGAGGTTTACCAAGGACAATAATTAAGACAAAAATCTGTCTTCATCTGTGAGCTCTTTCTGACAATACATTGGGGCGCATGGCTATTAAATCAATTCAAGCGCTATCATCAAATACAAAACCTTTTTTCATGTCATCTTCCTTTAATGTACATTGGTTCTAATCTCAAATGCACACAAAGTGTAGCAGTTTCATCTCCAGACAACATTTCCCTGAGCCACAGTCCAGGAATTTTTTAAGAGTGATCAGAGATTTGAGGCTGTGGCTTTCTCAATAGTCTAAGCTTTGATTTCAAACAGTGATGGTAGCTCAAAGCAGAAAGGAATCATGGGAAGAGCCATGGGAAAACTACTCAAACCATGTCACGTTGCTTTTGACTAAAGATGAGCTGTAGTTTGAAGAAAACCTACAATACATGTAAGGTTGTGTCATATATGGAAAAGAAACGACAGAAGAATTACATCTTTATTTCTTAGACAAGTATCTATGCACCTTTTTTTTCCTGTCTGCACACAAAGGTGTTACAGCACAATGTTTGGATAGAATATATGAAAACATACAGCGAAAGCACACAAAACCACAGGTAGGCTCAGCAAACAAACACAAGTCAAGACATGGAGTATAATTTTAATATGTGTCTGCGGCACATGCAGTACACAGAAAAATAGCTTAATATAATAAAACATTATCTGTATCATTCTTACAATACAAATTCCTGGTCAAAAACCTTATTATTTTAATGCATTCTGATTTACAGTGTACAGCCTTTATTGTTATAATCTAATTCAGTGAAGACAAAAAAGCCACTTCAATAAATCATTAGTTGATTTAAAAAAAACAACATTTAAATATTGAAAGAAAAAAATCATAATTATGTAATGAGTAATTAAACCCTGTTTAATGCCAATGGTTTTATCTTTCTTGACTAATTAATTTACTAGGGGAACATTATTGTAAACTCAGAAGTCTCTACACAGAGGAAATGATAATTGGTGGAAGTATCAAATATTCAGTTATCCCTACATGTAACATTAGTCCAGGTATAATTAATTTTGATAACATCATTACTGCTTTAGAGATGGATGAGGACGCATATCTTCTCTGAGTGTGTAAACCAACAGACTGAAGGACAGCTTCATACCCCAAGCTGTCAGGGCATTGAACTCTCTCCCGACTCTGCCACCTCTCCCCTCTTCTGCACCAAGGACCTGATCTCTGTATCCCCCCCCCCCCCACCCCCTACCCACCATCAGTTATTCTCTTATTCATCCACCTCATTATGTTGTCCTTGCATTTCTCTCCTATTACATTTGCACTGCCTTAATTTGTGATTTGCACTATTACTATTTACTATTGTTTGCACTATTTGCCATCGCCACTTTTATTGTATTTTATCTTCATCTTCTGTTGTTGTTGTTGTTGTTACTGTTACTGTTAAATTATTGTTGTTGTTAACTGTATTCGCCTTGGGTCTGAGAGTAACGGAATTTCAATTCTCTATATGTATGCACTGTATATATTGCAGAATTGACAATAAAGCTGACTTTGACTTTGACTTAAATGATGCACAGATTGGCAGAAAACTATAGCTAAAATAATAAAATAATACATGTTTGTTGTCATTGTTAATTCTAGTTTGGCATGTGTTTTCTCATTAATTTTATTATACAGTGTGTGTGTGTGTGTATATATATATATATATATATATATATATATATATATATATATATATATTGTCACAAAGAAATGTAGTGGATTTCTTTCAGACAATAAACATTTTTTTAATTATTGAATAAGGGCTGACTAGTCATGGCATCAGAAAGCATAGACCACCTTTCTAGTAAAGACAAGGATGTCGACATGACAGAACAGCACATTTTCAATGTTTAAACAGGTGGGACACACACATGCAATGTTCTGATAACTCAATGCTGCACATGACCTTACACAGCCTTTGTGTCTGATGTGCTGATGTGTTTGCTTCAATCTGCTCACCAGCAGTTATAACATTGAAAAATTCATAAATTTAAGTCAGTTTGCAGAGTTTATTACATACATATTAAGGGAGACAGATTTGGATGACTCACAAAACAATGTGTTACATTTATGTACGGCGAATTGGGACACTTTTGCCATTGAGATAACAGGAGAAAGTGTCTTAATCAACCTGAATTCACCCCTGGATACTATATGTTCTGATATTAGAGTCATATCCCTCTTCTGCATGTGTGATATTGCATACAAGTTTCCTTGTTCTCCCCATTTTGGACTGACCGTGTGGAAAATTAAAGAACTTACCCATCTTGATCTTGGTAGTTCACATTCAGCCTCTTTGTGGAGCCCAGTAACTCTACAAAAACAGATGGAAATAAAAGTCAGGACGTGATGTGATGCTTTCAACAAATCAGTCAGCTGCTGAGCCCTCCATTAGAGAGGTATGAGGCATGATGATGTTACGGCATGAAAGCACTTGTTTCAAACTTTCAACAGGCAATTGTTTTGTACTCAAACATTACGTAGATTGATGGTTTGTCATATTTTTCCAGTGAGTAACAAAACATTCATTACGTGCCTATTTTGTCATCTGCACAATATTTATGTAATATCAATTACTTTTTTTGCATATAAACTAAAAAGTCAGAAAAGTATTTCTCTGTTCAAAACTGTCTTAAAGGGACAGTTCAGCCAAAAATGGTAATTCTGTCATTATTAACTTGCGTTCACGCAATTCCAAGCCTGCAAGCTATGAATATCAGAATCTTTTCTGAGCTCTTTTCCATAAAAATGTTTTTTTGTAGTAAACTAACCCATTAATTGAGGCTCCTTCATGAGATCAGCCAATGTCTACAGATGGTCTCATTATTTAACACTGTCAAAAAGCGTTTTAACAGCAATGCGGGATCCAACATCCAAATTAGGAATGATTTCCATGAATAAACTTCCCCATGTATACAATAAGGACAAGTGGCTTGCATCTCCTGTTTTACATAGTTAGAGAGTGACCACGAATATCTTTAAATGTTAAACGAGGCTCAAACTGAATAAATGTTCCTCTCTTTCCTTTTTTGGAACATGCAAACACAAAGTGGAGTGATACAGTTAGATAAAATCCAAATTGCAGCTGACGGAGTTCTTACCATCTCAAAAACCATATCTACACTGGCTATCTATTAAGGACCATATTGATTATACAAAAGCCCTAAATGGTCTTGCTCCTTTGTAATTTGTGTGTAATTTATTGTATTTAATAGCCATGTCAGTTGATTATAATTTGAATCGGGATTAATCATACCCTTATGGTTAAATTAAGCATACACCGTTTATCTTGTTTAACATATTCATTTAGTCATCATTTGCTATATACAGCAATGTAACCATTCAAATTGAAGGATGATTCTCACATCACTGTATTTTCTGTAAGCCCGTACCCCATATTTTTTAATCTCTGTAATCAAACCTCTCACTTATCCTTTGCTTTTGCACTTAAAAACATTCAAATGGTCTTATGTGGACATTTTAGTCAAAACAATCGCTCTTAGCAACAGTGATAGCTAGTATGTTTCTTTAGCATAGCGTCAAACACAATAATTTATGAGATTAATAATGTTTTACTGCCAAATCACTAAATGACATAAGTCATCTTTGAAATAACTTCTGTGGTTCCATGTTGCTTCTTATCACAGAATGAGATAATATGAGAAAATGATTATATAATACTGTGATACAGGCTATGTTGATTAGCGTTGAAAATTCAAAAGATGGCTTAAACACACATGCCCTTATGAATATACCAAAGATTGCTCGAAGAACACATGTAAACACAGATATATCATCGCAATTGTGTGTTTATCTTCATGCTTCATCAGTCAAAACTCCTCTATCTGCATGCTATTCAGTGGTAAGATATCTGATGTCCATATAAGGAATTTCCTGTAACGTCATAAGTTTAATACTTGTCCTCCAGCTTCCAGTATGAATGAAACCAACATTACATGAGTGATTAGTACTAAAGAACAGAAAAATAACACTAAAGTACTTTGCAACGTAGTAACTTAAGTAGTTTTTTTTAAGTAGTCTTACTTGAGTCATATTATTTTTCAGCACTATTACTTGTACTTCAGTCAATTATTTCTTAAATACACCACTGATGGTTTGTGCTATTCAGAAACAGTCAGAAACAGATAAACAGAGCAATTCCAAGAGGGTCCTCACCTAAAAAGTGTAAAACACACAGTGGAATGAATAATTCACTGAAAACGCAACTGGAGTCTCTATTCGTTCTGCCATCTCTGATGTAACCAGCCTAGTTTTCTTCATCGGTACTGTTATTGACTGACTGTTTCACTGATGTTACGTACTGGATCGCTAAGTTTAAACTCTTGACTTCAAAGATCAACTGCATGACGTATATTACGATAATGATGCAATTCCATGTGCTTCAGTAATTTTTGCATTATTAGCGTTAAAATACATAATTGCACAATTTTGCATGCTTAAAAATGTTGTGTTATTTGCATTAAAAAAATGTTTAATGTGTTTTACAATTTGAATTAATCACAAGCATCATTAAAACAATCTTGTAAATCACTCCAATCCATCAAGTTTACACAACTTGATAGTACCACGGATGATATCAAAGTCTGTTTGTTTTTTACATTTGGCTCCTAATCTCTCAAATAGCCTTCTTCTTAATGTTTAGAGCTCAGACACAATCTTTCTGTATAAATCTAGAATAAAAACACATCCCTTTATCGAGCACTCACATAATGCTTCTCATGAACTGGACCTGTTCTGATCCAGCTTTTGCAATGTTTTTAGGCGGTCAACAATTGCAAAAAAAGTCATATGCCAACTTGCTGGCAGATGGATACTTTGGATCGACCTGCAAATCCCAATATTTTAACATTACGCCTAAATTGCTAATTTTGTGAGCACTAGTTGTAATTGCTGCTTAACACATTTGTTGGGTCAGCTTAACATAATACATGACGGTAAATAACCACACAACATTATAGCTGTATATTACTGCCATATGGACATTTTCTGTGAATTGCTGCGTTGAATCAATAAGTATTATGAAAATATCTCTACAATTAAAAAAAAAATGTAAATCAACTGAACCATTGGAACACTGCTCGACCAATCAGATTTGTAGACTGGAACGAACTATTCTATAATGCAAGTCACACTTTATATTAGGTGTCTTTAACTACTTCCATCAAAAAAGAAGTAAAATGTACTTTTTTTCATATTGTATTGCAAAACACTAGTACTACTATTGAGGTGGAATACAGGTAAGTTTAGGGACAGGTTTGGTGTTGTGGGTAGGTTTAAGGGTGGGCTAAGGTGTAAGGGGAGGGTCAACAGTTTAATTAATTACATTTGTCATTTGTAGAGAAGAAAAGAGCTGCCTTGTAAGCACTGTAAACTTAAGCACTGAGAAAGAAAATCATACATTCTACCTGTCGCTGAAGGGAAAACATGATCTAGATCATTAAGTGAAGAGTGATGAATACAGAGCAAGACTGTCCCAAATGTCAGTGACAGTAGACAAGCCTGTCCTCGAAACAACACAGAGCAGTGTCAGCATTTACAATGAGCTCTGAGCTACACAGCATCCTGACTGCTTTTATCTCAAACGTTGAAAGAAGAATATTAACTGTAAATGTAAACAGCGTTCACTTACCTGTTAGTGTACACATAGCTGCTTGCCCCATTTTGACTTTTTAAAGTAATCATAAACATAAACCTTTCTTTGTGTTCTCACATCCTATACACTTCATCAATTAATGATCATTCACTTGCTTATAAACCTTTCCATCCAATTAATATATACAAGGCCATCAGCCTCAAAAAAGATCCACTCTCCCACTCCCAAATCAAACTGCAAGAAAATGGATCTATAACTATTTGTACCCTCCAGCATAGTGGGAGCAATAAAGATGCAATGAATTCCTGCCCCCACATCTTCTGGATTTAAACCAAATTAGAAAAAAATATTTTATTTATTGTGAAAACTGCATTTGTTATTCACTGATGATAGGAATCTACAGCTATCAGCTCACGAAAGGCAGGCCTTTCAAGCTCATGATCAATTCATAATTACATAAAAGGTTAAAAATGTAAGGATGTGTACAGTATGTGAAAAAGATGTCAAAGATTTCCTTTTCCTTATGACCATTTAAAACATTTCACAACCAATTTTAGACCCTCGACTTTAACGTTCAATTACTTTTTAGGAATCGTTTTCCATGCAATTAAATGTAAGCATTTTCACACACAATAAAAACTTTAATACACTTGTTCTATTCTTGCTGTACACACTTAAATTACTCTTGGTATACAATTTTAAAGGTTCCTCATTTTGTTTTGAATATGTTTACATACATCCGAGGTCAAAAAACACTTTAATTTTCTCATAATATACATTGAACATTACCCAATTTCTCAAAGAATCTGAAAATCCGAAGATTCAGTCTCTCTAAACCCCTCCTTTCTGTGAGTCTATACTCTTCTGTGATTCATCAGATGGCCCAGTCAGTTACGATTTGTCTACAGCTTACAGTGAGTGTCGGAAACGAAACGCCTATTACCATATCTGAATTTTAGCTCTGGAGGCTTCCTCAGCGCTTGGTACACAGTGAAACAAACGATGATGTCAGTTTTTCCTGCATCGATTCCAGCAAGAGTCCTCTCACCCTGGATTTGCAGTGCTGAAAACAGTTCTCTTGGAATGTCAAAGACACAAACCAAACTCTTCCAGGCCTCAGCTGCAACTCCAGAGTTTGAGGGCAGGTCAAAGTATATGTGGTTTGCAGTCAGCAAATTAAGACTATAGGCTAACATTAGGTAAAATTTTTACGTTGTTATGTAGGCATGCAACAGGAGTTGAGACTTTAATTGTAATTGACTAGTATCAGCATTCCAGAATCTCTTCTTTCTTTTATGAGACAATCATTTTATTTTGCCATCTACTTGAACCTTTAAAACATTGCAGACCTTTTACATTCTTAAACAGTTATTTCTCAATACTTGAAAGGCAAAGTTTAAAAAAGCATTATTGGGGCAGTTTAAATTAATTTATCTATGACTATTAAAAGTAATAAAAATGTCAAGGTCTAGACAGGAATTGAAACACAGGCTATCATGAATACGCATCAATATTTTTATTTTATTCTTATGTAAAGATTTGGCAGAAACAGCTAATTGCATTCTATTCTGAATTAAACCACACATTGCTTTCATTCGCTCAACTTTACCCTCCATTTTCAGTGATGAATAATGAATTAATATCAAATGACTCAATTTACATGACAAGACTGTCAAACACATAACAGTTTTACTAAAAATCAAACAATGCAAAATAACCATTTTAATCCAAGACGATTACTGGATGCCAATTTAACATGCACATGTCATGTGTCAAACCATTTATCACGGAATAATGCATACTGTATCATACAATTTTTCACAAATATTAGCCAGTATAATGTACAGTAATACCTCGGTTTACGAGTTTAATTCGTTCCAAGAGCTAGCTCGTAACTCTTACACCAAAACAATTTTTCCCATAAGAATATAATAAAAATTCAACGTGAACATAAATGCCCATTTTAATTAATTTTTGTTTTACCCAATTAATTACAGTTAAAATTATAATCATTAACATTTCAAATAAAAAAAAAACTCTAAAAATACTTGACGCACTGTAATTTACTGTAACGCGCACTTTACCTTTGAGTAGCGTCGCTGCTGGCGTGATGGAGACGAGGGGGGGGGTTACTGCTTAGGGGGAGAATCTCCCTCCATCAGAACTTCTGATCAAATGTGTGGAGTTTTCTCTCTTGACTGACGTTCACTATCACTTTGACTTCATCTTTTATCTTTAATATCGTACAGATTGTGGACGTCGAACGGTTGTAAATCTTTGCCAGATCTGAAACACACGTACCTCGTTTATGCTTATCGATCATTTCTTTTTTCAATTCCACAGTTATCATCTCCTTTTTCGTACCTTCTTTTTTACTCATCTTAGGGGCCATTATCTATATGCTGTAATGTACAAAAAATGCGCGCGAAGATGCTGAGCGATAGGACTTTACCACAAAAAATGTGTGTGGGCGAGGCAAACATTTTTCTCGCACTCCAATACGATACTCGTACACCGATTTGCTCGAATACAAAGTCACTCGTAAACCGAGGTATTACTATATAACCACATTGCACAATAGTAAGTAGTAAGATAGTATTTCAATCAGAACATGGCCACATAAAAAATATATTTATTTTATTTTAAACAAGCAAATACCATTTTAATATAGTACAGTACGAAACTAAACTACACACTTTAATGGTTAAATTTGAACTTGGTTAAACTTGTTTGTCTGAATTTGGTTATGTATATGGTGAGAATTTAAAATACACAAATAAATACACACATCCTACACATCCTAACGCAATCTGAATTCAATAAACTTCCATTCCTCTAAACTGTCCGCTTGTTTGGTGCACACTAAGGTTCAGTAGGGAACTTTTTGAAATGCACTAACACAGCAAATCGCACTAGAGTTTGTTTTAATCAAACGAAACCTGCCAAGTATGAAAACACCATATGTTGTGACGAAAAAAATGTTGACGAACAGTGTTGCATTAACTTTTAACTTAAACCGCAAAAAAAAGAAGAAGGGAGTGCACAGATCAATGCAGATCCCTACATCTATTTTGGCCAATCCAAGTATAGGCTGACATTGTATCAAATTGCAGTTACTGATTTTCTATGGACCTGAGGGGTCTGTGAGCCATGCCTTTGGCTCATGTTGGACTAATCACAGGCCCTGTTGTACTTCAACAGAGGGCACAATGCCAACGGAGCTATGAACTTTACATATGGCTGTAGGGGAAGAAAAAATTGCATGTTGTGTGCCTTTCAAGAGGAGTTCGCGTTTCAACATGACAAAACATTCCAGACATGGCTAACCCACCCAATCTCTCAATTTTCATCTATGTCCCTTTCTCCCACCCTCACTCCCAGTATATACAGAAAAGCGTGTGTGGAAACACAAACACCCTTTGTGTCTGTCAACAGTGGTCTTTTCTCGTTGAATGGAAGAGCTGCTTCTAAATGTGGGCATCTTTCAAATGAAATGAGCCACAGTAACCACACAGGGCTCAACCACTCCCTAAACCCACACAATAAATATAATGAGCAAATGTAAAGGACACCTTATATCAAGTCATTCATTGCCACTGGGCCTGTTGATTTTTTATATGCTTGAAGGGATATTTCCATCTTTACTTGTGAATAGAACTGCTCCTCAAAAACCTTTAAAAATCACAACAACATACAGGCATCTGAAGAACGAACGGGACCATGTGAGAAGAGAGAGAGTCTGAGCCATAATCAACAATAGCCCTATATATACACACAGGTTTTAGGAATTTGCCACATTTAAGCTAACAATAACAGTCCGTGAAAGTACATCTGTGAAAATGTCAAACTAACATCAGCTTCTTGTCTTTAATCCGATACGAAACGCAATGTTCAGAGAATTTGAAGACAAACATCTGTAACGCTGTTTGGTGCAGGATGATGATGACAAGGAGCAGAGCAGGTTTCAACTGAAAACTCTCTTTATTTAAACAAAAACAAAAAACTTTAAATATATAAACAAAACGGCATGCTTCTGCAAAAACCTGGAAGACACAGAACACTCGGGAAAAAACATCCACACACGGCCTAACAATGTTAACAATCGACAAAGACAAGGGAAAACATGAGGGTTTATATACAAGAGGAGATAGGGAACAGGTGACGAGACTAACAAAGAAGTGATTGACACGAGAGGAAGCACACGGAAGGTAACAGGAAGAGTGAAGCAACATCTTGTCGCCAAACCTTTATACAAATAAAGGTACGATTTTGCAGCACTGTGTTACAGTTAACATTAGAATCATACTTTGGTATGAAACACTGCAAGTGTATGAGAATGATAATGTATAAGTTTATATTTTCCATATAAATACACGTTTTCACAACCGAAGACGGCATTCTGAACCATTCAAAGGTTTGGGATCTTTTCATCAAAGAATCCTGAAAATTATTTATCCGCACTATAGAATCAAGAAATATTTCTTAGTCTTATTAAGCACCAAATCAGCACATCGTAACTTTCTATAAAAAAATAAAGATAAAAATATTTATATTTATATATATATATATATATATATATATATATATAAAATATATCTATAATAATTTCACAATATTACTGTATTTTAAATGAATAAAAAAGAAATTAAAGTTCAAATGAAAATTGACAATCAATCAATAATTAGTCCAAATCGAGTAAGTGTGGTACAATACAATGCACAAACTCATTCTATGACAAAAAAACAAAACAATTCCAGTGATATTTTATTTAAACATATCATATTTTTGACATTTTAATATAAAAGACATGTTATTCAAATCAAATGGAATAGAATAGTCATGATATTTTGTTTTTAGGACTTAAAAGTTCACAAATGTTAAAAATAAACACTAAACACTTTTTAGAAATGTACAGGAACACAAGCAGGTGTTGGAGGTAAAGCCCTCAAAAGATTAGATAATGACTTTAATTAGATGGGTCACAACTGATTTGGGTTTGGCTTGCCAGAATCAATTTGGGGTATAGAGCTGAATGACCTACCTTCAATTTGTCTCAGTAAACAGTACTGAAACACAAGCTAACAACCTCTCTACTCTGTGAAACCTGCAAGACATTTCATTTTATTCATGACAACAACAAAAAATTGGAACAAGTTGGCATTAGAAATGAAGACTGTAGGACAAGGACTTGGACTGACAAAAGAAACTTTTCATCTTTGCATAAGGTTTACCCACGTGGATTTCAGCATCCAGACACAGCAAGTCCAAATTACTGTTATGCTTGTGGCAATGTCCATCCCATGAGCCTTTGTGACAATGTGTTCAAAGGGAATTACCACTACAAAATAGGGAAAAGATTTTACTTTAATACCTTTCCAAAACCCTGGATCCTGGCTCATATCTTAAACAACATTCTGCCACATGATCAAAGCCTCCTGAACAAAACAAGAGGAAAATTGTCAAGGTGTCTGAGCTCACTGTCAGTGGATGAACGGAGATAAACGAAGGAACTGGTTATGTAACACTCACCACGTGACTGTGCACAAGGGCGACTTATACAGGTTGAATGTACATTTAAATTAAATGTAAATTATCTTGCAAAAGACTCACACAAACCTACATCTTAAATGCAAAAAAATTATAATACTTCTGCTAAATACTAGACAATCATCCATCTTACCCGCATGTCCATATTAAACATCAGTGAACATTATCACAAACATTTTCCTTCATCCCTCCATCACATATAATGGAACGAAACACTAAAAACTTTACTTAAATATATTTAATAAACTCAATTGTAGCTATAAACTCTGTATAGCTAAATTCTGACTTTATTTCTCACAATTCCAGTTTACAACTCTTCATATTGACTTTTTTCCTCAGAATTGGTTAAAAAAACTCATCAACAAAAAAGGTAATTGTGAATTTTCTAAAAACACAATTCAGACTTTGTCCTCAGAATTTTTAATTTCACAATTGCTGCAAAAATAAACTAATTTTTTTATATATTGTGATATCTTTTTTTGCATGTCAGAGACAAGCTTTCATATAAATTAACTATAACAAGTACAAAAAGACTATGTATATCACGATTATCTTTCTATGACCATTTCATCTCGAAATAAAAATATTTACCCAACCATATACGAGGAAGTAAAGAAGAAGGTATTTAGTGTAAACTTGACAGATTGATCCAAGTCACTTGCTTGGAGGACGATAAAATCATTACAACAAAAGCAGACATGGTGTTCTGATCTCAGATCTCCTGCAAGTCTGGTTTTGTCGCCTGCCTTTGTAAGGTTGTTTTGTTGATGACGACTGTAAACAAAACTGTAGAGAACCAGTCAGATCAAACTGACTATGCTATGCTAGTCTGCACAAAGACTTTTCTCCAAACAGAACATTTTTATTATGAAAGCATCCTTCCACTTAATTGTACATTTTTGTGAAATTAACGCTGTTGGAAATAACCAGGCCACTAACATTTTGTCAAAAAAACAAAAATCTCTTCTGAATGAACTGAAGCTCAGTGGAACATGTGACCAGTGGCTATAGTGATACCAAAGATTATGTTAAGTGCCTCAAAGTAGGTCATTATTCAGCTTTAAACTACTGAACATTTAGGTCATGGAGGTCAAATATAATCAAGGTTTTTGTAACGTTACATTAAAGGAAAATGGTTACCAAAAAGAGCGTGTCTGTGTATTCCGATTTTTATTATTCTCTCTGATTATTATTCAAAGTGGTGATTTCTTGCTTCCACATTAGTAGGAAATTACACTTACGTTACCACAAGCAAATGATGATGTGAATGTGTTGTGATTTTTGAAGCCCATAGAGATTCACTATCTTTTGCATCAACACTGAAACCAGAAATTAAACGGTGATACAGCTCAAAGCTGAAAAGTGGACCATGCAACAAAATGTATACATTACAGATACAAATACAAACAATTGCTTTTCCCAATGACATCTATGAACATTGCAATTGCAATGTTTCCAACAAGTATCCTTTATCGCTGGTAACTTTGTTTCACGCCACTGTTCCGCTGTTCTAACACTGCGTGAATCACGGAAATACTTTCATGAAAACAAATTCAGAAGAGCGCATTTACATGCGTTCATATCCAGTGAGCAAAAACATGTGAGGACCTAAATTTAAGATGTTGTACGCGTCTTCTGATCTACGCTGTTTGTGTTTTCTACAGTAGCCTTGTGTTCTGTAGGCTAATTAAGCTAAAAATAGAAGATGTATGCAAGCTCTCAGATAATGCTAATAATACTGTCCATCCTTTAATTAACTCTAGTTTCAATGAATATTTAAAAGCTGAGTGTAAGATGCGGGTCTGCTCAGTTGAAGGAACGGCCAGCTTACACAGTTTATACTAGATCTAGTGATGACTGACAACATCACTCATGGATTAACTCATTGAGCAGATTCCAAAACAGTCCTGAGTGGCCTGACCCATCTGTCATGTGAACAAGAGGAGAGAGTATTAAAACATGTATATGCTTGCGTTAAATATGCTTTGTGTGGAAAAACTCACTGGCTTTGAGTCAACTCATGTGTCTTGCTGGTGTTTACCCTAGTAATTTACATGGGTACGATATTTTTAGGGGACAAAAGCAACTGAAAGCAAAGCAGCCCGTGGCATTAAGGAACAATGAACGGTGTGCTGAAATCCAGCTCTCTTTAAAGTTAATCTGTCAGTTTGCCATATGGGTCATCCCTGATTTGTTACAAGACAGGTGGGGGCAGGGATGAGCACAAGATACTAGGAATTTGACAAAATGAAAAAAGGAATGATTTTCAAGATTCAATACACAATCTACAGAAACTGTGGCATGATTGACCCAGCTCTGCTTTTCCTTAATGTCGGCATGAAATTTTTATTTTCACCAAATATATTTAAAAATGCATATTTTTGTTGTTGTTGTTTTTTCCTTGTAAACTCTCTGGTTGCGTATTCTAGACTTCCAATCATTTCGGTTCACTTTCGTAAATTCAACCCGTCTCCATCCAATCAACTTTTGATGGACAGAACCAAGCTCCCATCTGAAAATGTCTTTCCTTTTCCGATAATTCACTTCAGTCGTATGTACATCACAAAACAAAAGATGTCCCTACTTCCGTTCCATTGCTATTTTAAAAATTTAATTAATTTTCTGACAACTTTATAAAAAGCCAAATGAAAAATTTCAGCTCAAAAAAGAGAGAAATTAATTATATATAATTTAAAAAATTCATATCGATCTTAATCATGTCAAGGGTTTTGGTTAGAAGTGCATTTTGGAATTGGTTTTGGTTTAACGAAACAAGCCCAATCCAAGAACTTCTCAGTTACTTATATAATATTAAAAAATCTCCAAGGCACTTCTAAATGATGTCCTTGACATGATAAAGATATGAATTTTTGACTGACAGGGAACACATTCAATAATTATATTCAATATTAATAACACTGCAATCAATATCCTGTAGCAGAATATGACTATAATTGGACTGAGTAGCACCATTCAGATATGCAGGGAGTTCATTGACCGTCTGGCCCACCAAGAACTGACCCTGTCTGGCCTCCAGTCAATACGGTCTCCATCTGCTTGGGAAAGGCTTACAGACAGTCCTGAAAGCATCCTCTGCAGGTGCACTGCACTAACTTGAACCCTACTGAGTAACAGAAAACTTGATTTAATCCTCAAAAAAGGATTTATACTATTCCAGCTAGAGTTGATGTCTGAAGGTACCCATTTAAATCTAGTGAATGAACAAGAAAGTCTTGATGGTCTTTTCATGTTCAGTTTGGATGCAGCTATTGTTTAGAGTCATACAAGGCAGCTTCAGAGATTAGTCTAATGCAGAGATGCCCAAAGTTGGCCCGCGGTAACCTTTGATTTGGCCCGCCGTACCGTCCAAGGAGAGAGAGAGAGAGAGAGAGAGACAGACAGAGAGATACCTTCAACACAGATTGTCATTTCTAATTTGACATAACAATTTTGTTTGTTTTATAGTTAAACAACAACAGAGTAAACTAAAATTAAATGTTTAAATTAAACGTAAATTAATTTAAAAAAAAATTGTAAATGCGCAATTCAAGGCGCAGCACTTCGTGCTTTGCAACATATGACGTCAATAAACGTCAACAAATTAAACGCAATAATGAAGAAATCAAGGCAGTGGCACACAGACAAGAGATATTTTTTTTTAAAAGCTGGGGAAGATGAGTTTTTATTCACAGAAGTCAAATCAAAGGGAATATGTCTAGTTTGCGAACAGTCTGTTGCTGTTTTAAAAGAGTACAATATCCGTCGTCATTATGAAACAAAACATTGTGCAGCTCTCTCAAAGTACAGCGGCGAGACGCAAAAACAGAAGGCTCACGAGCTGCTTACTGGACTTCGATCTAAACAAAGCGCGCTGCTGCGTCCTTCATCATCAGTGATACTGTCTCTGTTTGGCAGTACAGTGATCCCTCGTTTATTGCGGTTAATGTGGACTGGAACCACCGTTCTATAGGTGAAAATCCGCAAAGTAAGATCAGCCAATCAGCTCACGGGATACATCCACTCGTGCTCTCTTTGGTCGAGCTCGCAACGGGAACCAATCACGTGTCTTGTCTGAGTGCCGTGGGCGTGTACAAAGCCTCTGAGATAGATAGTTTCTATCTTTGTCTGGCATCCTGGGAAACCGTTTCTCTTGCATCACGATTAAACAACGCTGCTTTCCACAATACGGCTGTACATGGCGGTGTTTTTGAATTTTTATTTTTTTATGAATATTTTTGAAAAATATGCGATGCACTGAGACCGCGAAGTGGCGAGGGATTACTGTACCTACCTCTGTGAGCAGACTTTTAGTCTGATGAACTTGAACAAGAGTAAACTAAGAAGCCAAATAACTGACTCTCACCTACATAATATCTTGTCTTTGTCTGTAAGTCAGCTACAGACCAATCTTGAAAAACTTCTGAAAAATAAGGCCAGCTTCATATCTCTCATTAGGTCACTGATGTTGCAATCACATAGTTTTATTATTGATTGTGTATTTGGCACTGAACTATATTGTACATTGAACACTTGGGGATTGTTGCCCATTTAAATTGTTCATTAAAATGCAAAGCTTTACAAATAAAACTGCATTAGTTAATCAGATTAAAGTTGTTTTATATTTATTTTAAATATTATGAAATAAATAAACCCATAGCAACTTTAATGTAATACAGTTTGATTTATGATGCAAAATTTACTTTTGGCCCACAGCTCTCAATCAAGTTTGATTTTTGGCCCTTCATAGGAAAAAGTTTGGGCACCCCTGGTCTAATGTAATGTTAAGATGTATGTAATAAAGTGTCTAATGGTTAATCTAAATATTACACACAGTAACAGCTAGGCAAGTCAAATCAATGAATTCTTCACCTGAAGTGTAATCTGGGACACAACAGCAATTTCAAGAATGACTGTATGTGGTATTAAGTTGCAGCTTAGTTCATTTAAAATATTTTAAATGTGAAAAGAGATTAAATACTTAAAGTATGATGTGTAAGATGATCCGTGGCTGAAATGCATTGACTCAATACATGATGAACTACATTTGTTGTGCATTTGTGTTCTATGCTACAAACTACATAATTAACACACAATGACTAGCTGTCAAAAGAAGAAATGTGGTTTAAAAAAAAACTCACTATTTCGGTTGGTCTTGACCTTGGCCAGAAGTTTATGAGCTAAGGGAAGGTCTCCATTCTTAACAGCCAGAAGAAGGTCCTGCTCCTTGCCCATGGCTCTTGTCCGGCTCCCAGAAGAGTGTTACAATCTGGATTCACAATATCATGATTCTCTCTGTTTACGAAACTGATTTGGCTTTTGCTTTACCCTATTACCAAACATTTAGCACATTAAGCTTTTCATTTGGCAGTTATTGTTAAGGTCCTATGCTGCATGTTTGTTCTTGAGCAGGGGGTGTATACTGAATATAAGCCATCCTTAAAGCCAGAAACATCACTTGGAAACCTATGGGAAGAAAAGACAGTGTTATCATCATCATAATACAATTTAATATATTTGAACATACAACACAGTTTTTAAAGAAAACAGCATACAGCATTTTTAATCTGTAGACAACTATAAAATATAAATATAGCACATGCACACACACACACACACACATATATATATATATATACACACGTGTATATGTGTGTGTGCAAAGAAAAAGAAAAATTAACAGTATATATATATATATATATATACTGTTCATTTTTCTTTCATTTACAAAGAACAGTCAACCAATCACTTCCAAGACAACCTTAGAGCGCGTCTGTAATCATTTGGTTGTTGTGGAAAGTAACGTAAGAACGGATAATAAGACATTGATAAATGAACCTAAACAATAATAACAACTTTCCTGACCGGTTACTGGATTTTTTTTATTTATTTATCAAAACCTAAATAGGTAACACACTTGCCGTGCAGTGCTATGAGACCACATTGCTACTCACCAATTCGTAGTCAGGTCGATAAAACGCTTAAAGCCACTTATTCCACGAAACCGAAGTAGTTCAATACGTATAATCCCGTTTATGATTTCTGTTCCTGTTGTAGAAACCGCAAACACGCAATGTCATACTTGAACGTGTTTGACAACACAAGTGACCGAAGCGTGAGCGCGCGCGCGCGTGCGTCTGTCACGCGCCTCCCTAGTGTAACTCTCTTCCTGAAAGGTGCGCTGTTAAGTCTTTCAGGCTCTCACTTCAATTTAGCTATTACAGAAAAAAAGGTTAATGGCGAATATATTCTATAAAATCCTCTGTGTGTTTAAATCGTTGGATGCAATGTCTATACCGTTGCATGTTATCTACAGTTTGCATTTACACCAATAGGTGTTAATCAAGACTAACCTAACCGTTATCTCGAAATTGTATGCTTTCGGCGGTATAGTCGAGGTAGACATCTGAGATCCTAATGTGAAGTCACTGTTATTTCTAAAGTAAGTGCGACATCTGGTGCTTTAACGATGTAATGTCCCTCCAGAACTCCTAACTTTCACCTGCACCCATAAACTAGTTGTACTGTACATTACTAACTGACTTTAATGTCTGGCCTCCATTATGCTTCTCATTGACTTGCACGTATTGATATAAGACAGCACAATTGACTTGTTTTTGACTTTTAAATTTTATTTGTTTATTCCAGAAAACAAATACACAAACTATAGACTAACAATGCAAAAAGTTATAAAACACAACCCATATTTGCAACAAGTTACATCTCTGTCCTCTTCTTGTGAAATAATACTGAACTATATTCAAGGGAATAATGTACAGTATATATATATATATATATATATATATATATATATATATATATATATATATATACAGACTCACTTTGAAATCAGATTTCTCCAAATACAGCCAAATAAATGTTTCATTGAGTTCTCATCTCTAAAGGATATTCGTGATTAACCAAGTACAGTAATACCTTGAGATACGAGCATAATCCGTTCCAGCACCGAGCTCGTAACTCGAATTGCTCGTATCTCAAATAATTTTCCTCATAAGAAATAACAGGACAAAAATGTATCCGTTCCAGCACTCTAAAAAACTCCCTTATTAGTGCTAATAACGATGGAAAAAACATGTTTTTAACTGCTATAGAGACATACACACACAAAAATTATAGTATATAAGTATTCCTGTGATATAAAATAAAATGTGGTTTTAATTATGAGTTCTTACCTTCGAGATAGACGATACAGTAGCGGCTAATGGCGGCATGTGCGGAGGAGGAGGAGGAGGGAGGGAGGGTTAACGTAGAAAATGCAAACACAATACGGAAGTGTAGCGTTTCTTCCTGTGTAATGTATTGGATAGCCTCAGAACCTCATATTTATTGTTATTGAACTCGTGCTGCTCACAGCATAATACTCGTGAATCACTCGTCGCACATGGTAACCCCAGCTGTAAAACCAAGGTGGCCCTCACTGCAATTACCCCATAAATGAGGCGGCTTGAGCTGCTCCGAGTGCTCGACTGCCTAACATCAGCGTCTGTAAATATGCTCATATCTCAAATATTTACTCGTATCTCAAAGCAAAAAATGAAAGTAATTAATTGTGCTTCATTTTTTTTTATCGTTATATTAGTACAATAATGGAATGATCGCTTACAATGTTGCATGTGTGCATAACCAGCAAAACGGTAAATACTCCATTAGTGGGTCTGAACAGCCACCATCTTTTAGTTTTTAACTGTTTTTCTGAATGTAGGATGTAGTAAGAACTTTCATTAAAATAACCACAGTAATAATTCCTTGGCCTTCAAAATAATAAATCATTGAACATTAGGCATATGTAACTAATATTAGTGTGTAGACAACAATCATCAACAGTTACTCTGACAAACATTAATTGATAATTACATTTCTGTAAGAATGACTTACGTTAGTCCGTGATATGCTCCTGATGGAATTTTTCTGTTTTTCATAAGGGACTCAAGAAAGTTGTAGTCTCTTGCACCTTCAGGGATTAAAACATATTTAATGTCCTTCAAAGGCCACAAAGAGAGAGAGAGAAAACTATTAGAGGCTCAGCCAAAGCAGCCCACATATAAGAACAAGTTATAGTTAAGACACAAACTTGTCAGTTGAAACCTCTGTTTTTGTGAAACCCGAGGGACTGGATTAAGGAATGTGCTGTGTGCACATAAACTGATGTCCTTTTCCCCACGTCCTCCTCATGTCCAGCTATAATGGCTGCATTCAGAACAAGGTGTTTGATTCTTAAAGAAAGAATTAAATTATTCTTTATGGTTTTATTAAATCAGTACATAAAATAGTCAATATCAATATAATAAATCAGTTGATATATAAAGATTTCCCAAGATATCCTGGTTAACACATATTTACTCTTTTAAATGACTAGATTTAATCTGTATTTGTATTTTAAATGTTTGTTCTTGATAATGTGTAAGGTTCACCCTTAACACATAATCTTAGAGTCAATCTCTGTTCCTAGCCTGGAGCCATTGAGAATACCACCATTCCCAACAACAGCACAGCAAATACAGCTATCTTGTATGTACTTGCAGTAACTGGGTAGATGCAAATTTTGTGATGATGTCAACAGCTGCTTTTATGACTATAAAAAGGAGGAAAAACAGCATTATTTTAACTTCCTGATATAATAATAAATCCATATTATCATGTTCTTGCTTTATGATTAAACAAACCTGTGTACAAATGAGTCATAAAGTCTGTTCCACTCACTCACATTGAGATGATCACTTTGTAAAACCAGCTGAATGTTTGGAATGAACTTCTCCATAAACACGGGATTAGAGGAATTTGGCAAGGATGCTGTGCACTCCTGAAAAACATGTTGGAAACATCTTAAAAACCTGTAAAGCCTGTAAACTGAACCGTTTTTTGAAGTATATAGTGCCTGTCAAAAGTTTGGAAACATTACACTTTTTTTGTGTTATTAAAAAAAGTCTCTCATGATCACTAAGGCTGGATTTAATCAACAAAATACAGTAAAAGCAGTAATTTTGTGAAAAATTTTAAATATTTGTTGTCTACTTTAATACATTTCTGTGATGGAAAAGCTGAATTTTCAACCGTCATTACTCCAGTCTTCATGTTACATAAAAAAAAAACATTATTATTTATTGTTATTAATTTTGAAAACAGTTCTTGCTGCTTAACTTTTTGTACAACAGTAACACCATTCAAACATGTGTGGTAAGATTAAATAAAAGAGAAATTAATAATTTTATTCATTAAGTACGCAGTGATGACATGTTACTATTTAATAAATATTTTAATAAAAATGCACATACATTAAGATTGTTAAACTACATAGTCAAAGAACCCTGATACGGATTACCATTTCCACAAAAACTAAGCAGCACAACAGTTTTAAACGTTGATAATAATAATAATGTTACCCAGGTACAAAATCTATAATGTAATTATAGAATACATTTACCCTATGCATTATATCATATTTGATATGTCAGGCTTTTATGGCTCATATAGTATGATATAGAATAGTATGAAGATCACACTCAAGGAGGAAAAACACAGGCCCAAACTTAACAAATATCTCCAATTTGGTGCAGTTGTCATTTATATTGCCAAAAAAGATGAACCTCAGACAGCTTGTAATGTGAATCAGTGTACTTGTCAGACTGCTTGGATTAAATGCATACAAATATTTGTCACTCTATATCTCTCAATAATATTTCTTATGATACTTAATTCTTTAGAAGCAAATGAAGTAAACCAGAGTTCCTTCAAGTAAAGATTTCTCAGAAAGAAACGTGTACTACAACCTGAGGGTGAACATTTTTAGCATTTCAATAAAAGGCCTTTTATTAGTGAGAAAGTATGAAGAGGGCAAAAGGCATGTAAACGATGGTCAGGGTTTTTATCATAATTTAAAGGCTTTAGAAATTAACATACCAAATAGGATAAGCTTTAAAGGGTTAAACTTGTTTCACACCAAGAGAACAAAACAAAAAAGTTTTTCATAAAATTGTACTATATTTGCACTCTGAGACTGAGGCTTGACGTGTGTTCTCGTATCGTTACGTTCTTGCATTACTTTAATATTTTCACATTTATCTTTTCTTTTGTTACCTCCCCTAATGCTAAAGACGCAAAGGCCTGCAACCCTACAGAGGACTAGCAGTCAAGTGTGATGTGTAGATTTTTATAAAAACATAACGCCCTTTATTTATTTACCGACAGGTATATTAAAAAAGCATGCAGAATGATACTGAGTTTGTTTGTTTTAATTGTATAACGGAGGTGACTTTGGAAAAAAATCTAAAATGATTGTACATAAAAAAGATTACACAAAAGAGTATAAATGTTTCTTTGGTATGTACATTTTTAATTTTTATGTAAACTTACCCACAATCAAGTGTCAGACTAAAACAGGCTTTTTATGTTAAAAAAGCAGAGGGTATTCTTTTGATATATTCCATGTTCAGATATTCATCCAACAAAATATTCTGGGTGTCATGACATTTTTGTGAAAATGATCAAAAAATAATTAATATACTTTTACATTCATTTTCGTTTCAATGACGGCAATGTGTTCAGGTACTACATAAACTTTCATTCTAATAAAGCATGATTAATTAATGAAATGTATTAAAAAAAACATGTTTAGAGACATCAAATGTGAAGGGATGCCAAAAGGAATTTTAAGTTTTACATTTTAGCATTAAAGGTGTCGTCATATAAAAATAATGTTACATAATAATATAACATTATTTGATACACAGCAGTGGGAAAAATTGATATCCAACCTAGGACAATTGGCTTCACACTTTATTTGAACGTCTTATAAAATATTTATGCATGTTGTGAAATTGTGCTTGGAGTGTAAATCTAATGCTTCAGTTGTTTCATTGGTCATGACACACACGGCCATCATTTTGTCTTCTATTTAAAAGTTGTGAAGTTTGGCAAGTATTAGCTATATTATGCCAGATGGAAGGAGCAGTATATCTCTATTGGAGCCGTGTTCTGCAATCCAACAAGTCAAAATATAACATCCTAGCACTAGATGGTGTCAGGCATGTCTGTGGGAAATGACTATGATTTAAAAAAAAAAATGTTTTAATATCAAATACATGTGTTTATTTTCCCATTGAGCACAGTAGGGGAAACATAAGTAACTGTCTAGAGATTTGCTGGCAATGTCAAATCAATAATTGTGAATCCTGCTGAACACAATGTAGTCAAGGATCTGTTTGGAGAGCAAATATGTATTTTGCAACATGATGACGATCCCACATACACCGCAAAAGTGTTCCAGCAGCCTCCTCAGTCTCCCGGACCTTTGAAAGCCATTGAAAGATATTGAGGTATATATTATAAACCTGAATTGTGATAAGTCACCACTAATCTTGGGAAGAACTTAAGGAGGACTGGAAAGAAGTTAAGCACACACATGGCAGCTGTAATCAAAAATAAGGGAGAACCAACAAAATATTAATAACGGATTACATTGTAGTCATTGTAAGCTTTATTTCCTTTGAGTTTTTTGCATTACAGTATACAATTAAAACCAAATATTTAATTACATGCTGGCCTTTGCCTTTCTTGCCAAGTAAGTTTGTCATTTGAATACCTTAAAAAAAAGCTTATTGTATCCTTCTTCCCAATGTAACATACTCCTGATATTTTGATTGTTTAATATCAAAAATTGTGCAAATATCCCCTCTGGACATCAAATTTGGCCATTAATGTATAATCCTAACATGCTATCATGATAAACTAATACATTACAGTACTTTTCTCCTGGGATATAATGGTAAAAAAAATTCAACGATGACCCAACCCTGACTAATATTTACTGAAGAAATAATGATGAATAGTTCCGGTTTCCTCTAATCATAAAATAAACGTGGTTTGATGACACAATGAATTTGTATGAGAAGATTGCAACTCAAGCAAAGAGAAGTGCTGCTCAATAGTATTTTGGATAAATCAACATGAAAACAATCTCATAGTCTTTTTGTTCTTCTCTTCACGTTTCTGCAATCCACAGACCTGGAATTTGTTAGGTACGTTATGAAGCTTTCAAATATGTGAAAATATACAGTAGATATCAATAAGTAACATACTTCTTTAAAGTTGGTCACATGTTTGTGAATGGATATTGGTAACAGTATTAGGAAAATATTAATTTAATTTGCATTTAAAGTAAAAAATAATAAATATTGGAAATGTTATGAAATGTTATGAATAATGATTAAAACTGAACACACACAAACCTGACCCATTTACATATTTAAATGTATGAATATTAGTTTTCTCTATGAAATATAAACAGGAGAAACTATTTGACTCACATCATTTCACAGATGTTTCATTTAGTCTCAGTCCATAGTTTTCCAAGATTTGCCCTTCTTGCCCAAGAATAACCAACCACCAAGATTCTTACAGAATCATAACTTGGAAACATCTTTTAAAATGACACTTGTTGACAAGGGTCTATCTTCTGTTTTTGCCGTATTATTATCCTTGGAAGAGTCTGATGATTCCAGAGTCATGCAGTTTCTTCCAGGTCTTTATCTCCAGCCCATAGTCATGGTTAACATAGAAAATGACCCTGGTTTTTTTTAACTTTTCATAATAATAGTTGGAGTACTTATGGTGGTCTTCTGTAATAAATCCATAGGCATCCACCTGATGTTGAGCATAATGCATTTTCAAACAATGTTCATAAACGTATTACTAAAGCAATGTAATTATGATGATGATATAAACAAAAACAATTACTTTACAGTTTTTAAAGAGCTACAAACAGCTTGATATTCAAGAATAAGTCAAATAGAGAAAATATATGCATTTACTTACAATATCACATGTGTGTATAGCCAAGAACAAAGCAAATGCTCCATTGGTCGGTCTGTACAATGCCCAGTGTTTGCTCTGCATTTGTTTGGATGGCATGAATCTATTTTTTATAAAGTAGGGGTTATTCAAAAGAGATAGATCACCCTTAGGTTGTTCTATGACCAAACAAACTGGTCACTGTAAACAAAATGTTACCTGTTGCGAATGTATCGAAGAAAATCAGGGTGAAGAACATAGAATCTACTCTCATCAAAATTCCCATTGAAAAAGTTCAGTGGCCTACGGAAGTATAAATGCAAATGTAAGTTTTTCAACAAATCAAGAGAATGATAAATATTTACCACTTATCATAGGGCCAAACAATGTAAGATTTAAGATTATTTATTTATATGCCCTCCAGAATACTTCATTCTGATTGGCCAGTCGACTGTGGTGAAAATTAAATCAAAGAACTAAAACTAATATTACTGTTCATCTTGCCTTTTTTAGAACAGCTGGACACTTTACCTCACACCCTTGAATGACCCGTTGGCTACTTTTCCCTGCAAAAGGCCTTGGAGCCACTCAAAGTCCCTCATGCCCTCAGGGATCATTACATATTTGATACCCTATTGAACAACACAAGAATGTCAGTTTTCTTTGTAAAATATTTTCAGTTTGTATAGAAAGATTTAACCAGACAGATATAATACAATATCACACATAAACACACATTCATACAGTATATACAGGTGCTGGTCATTTAACTAGAATATCATCAAAAAATTGATTTCACCAATTCCATTCAAAAAGTGAAACTTGTTTATTACATTCATTCATTACACACAGACTGATATATTTCAAATGTTTATTTATTTTAATTTTAATGATTATAACTGACATCTAAGGAAAATCCCAAACTCATTATCTCAGAAAATTAGAAAATTGTGAAAAGGTTCAATATTGAAGACACCTGGCGCCACACTCTAATCAGCTAATTAACTCAAAACACCTGCAAAGGCCTTTAAATGGTCTCGGTCTAGTTCTGTAGGCTTCACAATCATGGTGAAGACTGCTGACTTGACAGTTGTCCAAAAGACAACCATTGACACCTTGCACAAGGAGGCCAAGACGCAAAAGACGCTGGCTGTTCACAGAGATCTGTGTCCAAGCACATTAATAGAGAGGCGAAGGGAAGGAAAAGATGTGGTAGAAAAAGTGTACAAGCAATAGGGATAAATGCACCCTGGAGAGAATTGTGAAACAAAACCCATTCAAAATATGGGGTAGATTCACAAAGAGTGACTGCAGCTGGAGTCAGTGCTTCAAGAACCATTATATATGCAAGATATGCGTTTCAGCTGTCGCATTCCTTGTCAAGTAACTCTTGAACAACAGACAGCGTCAGAAGCGTCTCACCTGGGCTAAAGATAAAAAAAGACTGGACCGCTCCTGAGTGGTCCACAGTTATGTTCTCCGATGAAAGTACATTTTCATGTCAGAGTGCCATGTCATCTGCTGGTGTTGGTCCACTGTGTTTTCTGAGGTCCAAGGTCAACGCAGGCAAATACCAGGAAGTTTTAGAGCACTTCATGCTTCCTACTGCTGAACAACTTTATGGAGATGCAGATTTAATTTTCCAACAGGACTTGGCACCTGCAAACAGCGCCAAAGCAACCAGTACCTGGTTTAAGGACCATGGTATCCCTGTTCTTAACTGGCCAGCAAACTTGCCTGACCTTAACCCCATAGAAAATCTATGGGCTATTGTGAAGAGGAGGATGTGATTATGCCAGACCCAACAATGCAGAAGAGCTGAAAGACACTATCAGAGCAACCTGAACTCTCATAACACCACAGACTGATCGACTCCATGCCACACTGCATTGCTGCAGTAAATCAGGCAAAAGGAGTCTCAACCAAGTATTGAGTGCTGTACATGCTCATACTTTTCAGTTGGCCAAGATTTCTAAAAATCCTTTCTTTGTATTGGTCTTAAGTAATATTCTAATTTTCTGAGATACTGAATTTGGGATTTTCCTTAGTTGTCAGTTATAATCATCAAAATGAAAAGAAAAACATTTGAAATATCAGTCTATGTGTAATGAATAAATATAATATACAAGTTTCACTTTTTGAATGGAATTAATGAAATCAACTTTTTGATGATATTCTAATTATATGAGCAGTACCTGTGTGTGTATGTGTATATATATATATATATATATATATATATATATATACACACACACACACACACACACACACACTTACAAGATACACACTAACTTGCCATTCAAAAATCCTGAAAAAGAATCTACCATGACGTTGAGCTGTTATTTTGCAATGTGATAACTCTTCACATTATAACTTTTTTTTACTGCATGCAGCCTTGATGAGCAGAAGATGCTTCTCTCAATAACATTTAAAAAATTGTACCGAGTATTTGAACTGTAGCATGCAGTTGTTTGCCATTGAAAAAACAAACTAAGCTTATGTAAATAATTCTCAATGAAGACCACAGAGGTGCAGTGCATTGAAGCGAGTTGCCTACATGCAGATTACAGTGAATATATTTTAGAATTCAGTCTATTAAATACTAACCTCATCTTGTGGAACACTGTGAAAGCCAAGTTTTTTTAAAGTCAGAATGGTGGCATATAAGGAATAGGCTGTATGTACATAGACTGACGTTCTATTTCCAACATCCTCTTCGTAACCTTGAGTAACAGCCCCATTTACTCTGTTTAAGAATAAACAGAATCAGAATACATGAACTCAGAACAAAGATCTGGATTTTTTGTAGAGCAACTTTTTCATTCAATTGTAATCTCTACCTTAGACATTTTTCACAAAGTTAATTTTATTTAAAAACTTTCATGCTTACCGAAAAACATAATCATGGGAGTCTATTTCTTTGCCCATCTTTGAGTTATTGAGAATGCCACCCGCGGCCACAACAGCACAGCGGATACAGCCATCCTTTGAACCTTCAGGCACAGGCAGTAACACCGAAGACTTGGGCTTTGGTATCAAATCCACTGCACTTTTTACCTCTTCGGTGGAAAAAGACACAAAAAAATCCATGTACATAAAGGAATGCAAAAGTGCAGAAAAGCAAACATGGACTTCCAATTATTTAAGGGTGCAAGTTAAGCTTAATCAAGAATCAAGAGTATTTGTGGCATAATGACAATGATTGCTACAAAAAATATATATTTGTAGTCATCCCTCGTTTTTTCTGCAATACAAAAATTGAGCTTACAGACTTATAACCAACATAAATGGGGCCATTCTTTAGAGGATTTATATGCAAAGCTTATAATTTTATACAAACACACATTAATTCTGTAAAAAACTTTGAAATGTAAAGTTGTTCTCGACATTTTTACAGTTCTTTTAGGGTTTACTTCGTTAAAATTGAACATAACATTTAAAGGTAAATCAGAGACTTTTCCCACACTTAATGCAACACAATCTATTGTTCCTATAGGACGCCAATACTGAATTTAATGTGGATGAAATCGATGAAATCATTTTCACAACTCCTAAAACCGCTGATAGATTTTTTTTGTCTACTGAAAGAGATTTCGTGAAGATACAATTTACAATCAGAATATTGTTAAACAACAATTCTATCCCTCACAGTGATGTTTTCATCCCTGTCAAATATGAAATATGTTTCTACCCTGACTAAGGTCTATTGAAACTAAATATTTACGTTTTGTGGCTGATCCTATTTACTTTTGAAAGTGGCTGGCTGTAATCCAGACCTTTACTTTTTTAAAGTCAGCATGAATGGGAATGTTGTTTGCCATTTCTGCGATCCCATTGATCATGTTAGGTAGAAAGTAAAATAACGCAATAGGTAAGGTATGTTTTCTGATTAAAACTTATATTATTATTATATTTATAACAAACACTGCAATATTCCAAGTGAATTGTCATTTCCTACGTATATAGGACGTATGAAATTGAATGAATGAATTTTAATTTCATGTTTTTTTTAAGGAGAAAAATCAGGATGAGTGGTAAGCTACTGATCTGAACCAATACCAAACAGAGAATTTGGTATTGGGTTATTTAAACATTATTTACAATGTATTAAATAGTTTAAGGATGAAGCAATAATAACTTAAACGCCTTTATCAAACATATATGTGGGATAATATGCCGGAGGTATAACACACCCATACAATTCGAAATATTCTGTAATTTGCCTTAGATGATCACCATTGTAATTGTACTCCATGAAGCCAAAGGGGTTGTTGAAGTGTGCTAATCGATTCCATTCTGTTACGTTGAGTTGACCTTTGTACATCCACAGATGAATGCCAGGAATGACAGCTTCCTTGAACTTGGGATCCTCTGTGTTTTGAAGGGACTTTGGACAGGTCTACGGAAAAGGTGATTTTTCACAGGATCAACACAACTGCACAACAGTATCATGACGAGAGAATAGCATTGGAAAAGGAGCACTTACAGAGTTTCTTGCTTGAGGGTCTCGCAAATAAAAATCTTCGAAATCCCACGCTGGCAGTTTAGTAAAATCTGTCTTATAGAGAACCGGAATAGGTGTGATGTTCACTTCTCGCTCAGTGGAGTAAAAAGGTTTTTCAGTTTTGAAAAAACTATTTCCACGTGGTGAAAAAATCAGTGCAGAAAAGACGACGGTTTTGCTGATTAGGAGGAAAATGTAAAGCAAATCAGGAACCAACTTTTTTGTGATAATCCAGACAGAGAATATTATAATTACAGCATAAACAAATTTAGAATATTAGTCAATATACTCATTTTCTTACCTCTGAAAGTGCTCAGAAAGATTCTTCCAAAGTATTATATAGAGCAGCATACAAGAAGTCAGAATGAGACTAACAACACCCCAGGGTTTCTGCATATTTCATGAGCAATTTCCACTCATCTTATCAGTCTGGCCATACACATGTGCACTATGAAAGACTTTGCCGATTGGTAACAGTGTTTTATAATCTACCTATTGAAATGCATTGCATCATCAATCCATGTGTTTATTTCTGGATTAGAGTCCGCCCATCCACATGAATAACATGATTACCATGGCCGGAAACATTTGAGCAGTGTTTAAAAAACCATTAACAAAAATTACGAATACACAATAAAGCAAAACATGTTTTTTATTTATGAAAACAAAATTAATATGCATAATTTGTGATTTACATACTTCAGTACAGTGGCACATTGTAAGATGGACAGGTTATAGCTAGAGTAAGAAATAATACCTGATGATTTTAAACTGTACACTTTTAATATGGATTTGAACTAATTTGCACATAAAGTGAAGCTAAAGTGTCAATATCATTAAAAGACTAAACTTTTACTTATTATTTATTGTATGTACGGTACTATATGAATGACCAATAAATAAATATATACATTTGTCATAAACAAACCATTTTCACATCTGGAACATTTTCAAATATTCCTTTGAATAGGTTCACTGAAGTTGGTGACTTTAATCAGTCTGATCTAATAAAATCATTTGAGAATTATTTGTGACAGGTGTTAATTTCAGCACTTGCATAAGTATTTACACCTACGAAGATTACCAAATCAAGCGCATCAACTACAGGCGTCCCAATGCATTGAAATGATCCGTCAAATAGAGTAGAGTTTAAGCTGTTCTTGTAAATCGCTCTCCGTCACCTCACCGAACGTGTCCTCTTTATCTCTGAGCAGCTGAAAAATGGCCGCTAACTGCTCCTGCTGAATCCTGAAACACAACACATATACTTTATAAAATATATATCGCAATATTCAGTCTGTGCATTCATACGGTATCAGTGATGGGGAAAGTTACTTGTAAAAGTAACACGTTACAATATTGTGTTACACCCTAAAAAGTAACTAACTTAGTTACTTTGGTAACACTTTACAAGGTTTCATTAGTTAATTATTTTTGTTAACATGAATTAAGAATTAACAATACTTTTACAACATTTATTAACATCAATGTTAATTTCGACATACGACCAAAAATGTATTTGTGCACTGTGAACAAACAATAAATGACTGTATTTTTATTAACTAACATTAACAAATTACTAAATACAGTAATAAATATATTGTTCATTGTTATTTCATGTTAGTTAATACATTATGGTAAAGTGTTACTGTTACTTTTTATGGAAGGTAATGCGTTACATTACTTTTGCATTACTTTTTCTCACCTGGGCTGGGCTTGCTTGATTGTTTTTTAATATATGAGGAAAAAACGGTTGTGGCATACCGTATATAAAAGTGAAATGAATAAGCCTCAGGATGATGGAAATGAAAACTCATGCCTGAACAGTTCAAACAAACCTGTCAGCTGTCCTGCCATTCTGGCTTGCAAAATAATAGGACACAGGAGAAGAAAGTTCATTAAAAAAAAGTGATGTGTATCTAAAGATTTTTTCCTTATTAGTATGGTTGAATTGGCTCATCGAATGTCAGCAGCAAAGACATTAGTTAATAAAGTGAGATTAAATGCATGAAATATATTAGTATATAATTAGTACAGTAAATATTTTAGTATTACATGGACAGGAGAGGAGTCTGTCCATGAATGAGAAAAAGTAACATGGGTAATTTATTTGAAAAAGTAACTCAGATATTTTATTGTAAATGTAAAAGTAATACATTAATTGTTAATCGAAAAAAGTAGTCTGATTATATAACTCATAACGCGTTTTCACATTTACACACACCTTACAGAATTTATTAAATATTGATAATTTCAACAAAGTAAGAGGAATCATAAAAATGTAATTTTTTTACTTAGTAATGCCCTAAATAAGCTATCATCATATAGAAGCAATTTTTATGATCCCTCTTATTTTCCAGATACTGCAATGCAAGTGTGTGTTAATGTATGACCACAACCGTATATTGATGATGTCTACTTGAGCAAAGCATGATCTGGAGTGTTTTAGCCTAGTTACAGTTATTATAGCCTATATACCGTAGTTATTTCTCTAAATTGTCAATCATGACATGCTTATCCGGGTCTAAAGGAACAATAAGCAAACGGATCATTTACAATTATTTTTGATCGTCAATTTTGATTGAATTACAAGCACGCCTTTGTAAATATTTGATCCCTTTAAAGTGTAAAAGAGACTAGATCTTAATCTGGCTAAACATTAATCTTTAAAAAGAGCTTATAAGGGACAAGAGACCAAATTGTTTAAATTAATTGAAATGTTAGAACTGATTCCTGTGCCATTAAAACAAGAATAAACTGAAACCTCTAGTCTGTAATTGTTTAGCATACTTTTCTAAATGTATCTAAGATGACCAATGACATTAAAGCATATACTATTCAAACAGAAAATGTCTACTGTTTACCTAGTTGAAGCATGAAACCAAATGAAGCATATTGGTTCAATGCAAACTACATGCGATGTATAATGCAAACAGGAAAATATTTGAAACAACGGAATTATAATATTAAGATGAAACTGCGTGACAGAACTGTTTGCTGAACAAGTTTATTTAAGAACGGTTATTTCAATATGTTGGTTATAGGTGCAGTTTAAAGAAAGGAAGACTTTGTATGTGTTTGTATGGGTCACACATAATTTCAAAATATTAGATATTACAACATATCCTGCAGGTCTCTGAAAACAAATTATAAATAATACAAAGTAAACAAGGGTAAGGCTTAGTATATAACTCAAAGTGAACCTTGTTATACTGTACATTTATATTATAATGGCGCATGTATGTTTACATTTAAAATTAATAAAATGTGAATCAAATATTATTATTAATAACCTTGTAAACAGAAACCTTTTAGTGCATCTGGTATTGTGACAGAAAGACAGGATATGAACAAACACTACCATTTAAAAGTTTGGGGTCAGTAAGATTTTTTTTTTCATGAAATTAATTTATGTATTTATTTTATTCAGCAATAATGCATTGAATTAATCAAAAGTGACAGTAAAGATATTTCTAATTTTATTTAAAATACAACTTTCTGTTGATCAAACAAATCATGATTTCCACTCAAAAAAATTAACACTAACAATTATAATAAATGTTTCTTGAGCACTAAATCAACATATTAAAATGATTTCTGAAGAATCATGTGACTGGAGTTATGGATGCTGGAAATTCAGCTGTAAAAATATACTAAAATAGAACACAGTTATTTTATTTTGTAAAAATATGTCTTAATATTACTACTTTTACAGTATTTTAGATCTATTGAAAATGCAGCTTTGATGCAGCTTTCAAAATCAAAGTCCACCCTACAATTTTCAATGGTGATGTACATTGTGGACAAAAGTTCTGAACTATCCTGATACCGGTAAATGTTCTCACTGGCCACCAGCACATCAGTAAAGGTTAATGAAAAGTAAGAGAAAAAAAAGAAAAAAAAATTTGATGGAATTTTACAAATCATATGTTTTCTGTTTATTCTTATCCATGATTATATTTTGTTTCTTGACAAACTTGTTTATTGACTATTGTATTTTCTATTTTGTAGAAATAGTAAGAGATAATCAGTCTGAAGAAATACGTTTGAGGTATAGAGAGGGATGGAAAATTACAACTGAGCCTTTAGCCTCGACTAGAGATATAAGTGCCGAAGTGGCCCTCCCCTCTTTGTCACACACTTCAGGGAAACTTTGGATGTCTGTATGACTGACCTTTTCTCGTGAGAAAATAAATCTTTATAAAGAGAATTGGGATATTTGTCTCTTGTTCAGAATTGATAAAAGATTTTGCCACCACAACTAACATACAGCAAAGTGCATTAAAATCGTATAATGCAGACCCAGCCATGGATTATATTTCTTATACCATTGTTATATGCCAACACTGACAAGTTAAAGCTGCTTAAATAATTGCTGATCTTTACAAAAAAACTGAACTTCAACTAAACAACAGCCAAAATGCATCCTTTCCCGGTCATCACTGTAAAGTTGCTTTTGAAACAATCAGTATTGTATAAAGCGGTATGTAAATAAAGCTGACTTGCACCAGATGGGTATTTTCATCAGTTTTGGCTTGTTAGATCTAGCATTTTGCATCCTTTAAATTAAACACAGCCCTGCAGTAAGATATTATTTAATACGGTAATAATAATTTGTATATTTTTAAAGCTCTTTTCAGGGTACTCAAAGTGCTTTGCACATGGAAGGCGGGAATCTCCTCAACCACCACCAATGTGCAGCATCCACCTGGATGATGCAACGGCAGCTGTATCGGTAAAAAAGCTGTATCGGTATAAAAGGTATTTTATTGATAAGCCATAATGCAGCGTTGACAAGTTTCCTTGCTTCTGAATAAAAGCAGATCACTGATCTCTGTGTGAGTGGCGTGTGTGCGTAGGCTTCAATTAAGGCCCCACATTATTACACTAACTGTGCTTAAACTGACTGAACTGTGCATTACAAGATTTGAACGCACACCTTCCAGCCAATCAGAATTGAGTATTCAGACAAAGCATGGTATAATATAAAACAAATAGTGCTATATTTGGGGGTGGATTGAATCACCTCTGCTCTTCCTCAAGTTCTTCTTTGGTCATCATCTTTTCAAGCTGGCAGGTCCTCAGCATCCCAGCCATGTACTTCAAGGGTTTATTCTCAGCATCTATTGAAGTGAGAAAGATGTCAAACCACTGTAATGTATTCACAAATATCACAAGTATCCTACAAGACACAAGTACATTTTTGGCTAAGTTTAAGTTAAACAGCTTCCAAACAGTAATGTAGAAGCCTGAAATCTGAGGATTTGTTCAAATAGGAACAGGAGGAGCACTTCCAGAGTCCTACAAAATGACCTCCAGCAGGAAACGGGTGTGCATGTTTCTGACCAAACTGTCAGAAACAGACTTTATGAGGGTGGCACGAGGGCCTGAAGTCCCTAGTGGGATCTGTGCTATCATCTCAGCACCTTGCACACAGTAGGCATTTGCCAGAGAACACCAGAATACACACGACTGACTTTCATTATGAGCTGCTGTGATGAACTTCATGGACGTTGGATCAGCCTGTAACTTCAGTGTTTTACATAGATTTTTGGTATTATTTTGAATGCAGCCCACAGAGTGTTGATGATTTTGGTTTCCATTGACTGTTGTCACATTCTTTCGTTCTTAACAAATTATAGAATGTATATAAATGAAGATTTTTTAACACTTTATGAAACATCCATCGTGATTCACTTTTGTGGCTGCTTTTGCAACAGCTACTTGCTGGTCTTTTTTATTAAAAAAAATAAATAAATAAATAAAAAAGTATAAGCCCTAAGAAGGATTGCAGCTGACATCAAAGTGTGCAGTTAACTGAAACAGGTGGCGATATGAAAGAAATTATTAAAAAACACTATACCAAGACCTATCCATGTAAGGGAAAGTATACTTTAGTATACTTTTAAAAAGTAATGGACACTTGATTGCATTGTAATATTAAATGACACATTACAATTAACATGAATATCAAGTCTATTAAAAGTATTTTAGTATATTAATCACCACATCAAAATAAGTGTACTTCTTTACAGTATGCTTTACTGATTTAAAATGTACTTTATAGTAACACTTTTAATTTGACATTATTGCAAAGTGCACTTTTTAAGTGTACCTAAAACTGTCTACCCTTTTAATTACATTTAAGTGGCCTTACATAATATCACATTATCTACAAGTACAGTTTCTTATTTACTTAAGTACCCATTTAATGCCATTAAGATGATTTATTTTTTACTTTGAAATGTTCCCTCTGTTCTAAAGCAATAGAGAGAAGCAACAATGTGTTTAACAGCACTAAATGACTACAGGAAAGATCAAAACTTTAACAATAATTAACAATGTTTAATAATAGCTTGTGGGTAACACTGGGGGAAAAAACTAAACATGGAAACTGAGAATGCTATGGAGACATAACAGTTTGAAACCAGTTTAATATATAGTTTAATATAATATATTTAATATAACCCATGACGTATTGTCTACTATTTGTGATAATAAACAATAAAATGAATAAACAGGAAATTATAAAAGAGGGATATTATTATTATACCAGGTGATTGAACATAATCCTTCAAAGCATTCCTTATCTCAGACTCAGAGGAATCCTCCTGATCGGAATGATCTGGAGAATCAGACCTACACACTCCTTCCACATTATATGAGGTTGAAACCTAAGGTAAAGACAGGATAAATAGTGGATTAGAGAAATATTCAAGAAATAATTGTGGTTTTCAGTGTTTTGTAGTTTTCCATTGACTTGTAAACAATTCCAAAAGTATTCATAAAGCAGAATAAATCTTTACCTGTCCATGTTTCAGGGTTTGATCTTTGGCTGTGGGACTCTTTGCATTAGACTGCACCTGTTGTCTGCTTTCATTGCATTGTTTCTCAAGACACAGTGAGGAAGCTCCAGGATCTGGACCAGCTCTCTCCTCCACAACAGCACTAGTTTGATGGGTGCACTTTGACGGCACAGGGCCTTTATTTCTGCCCAAAACAACTGCTGCTACTATAACTGCAAGTAATGTAAATACAATCGACGGCCAAAATAAATCCGAGGTTACATCCATCATGGCTATGGAATACTTTCTTAGTTGGTAATATCCGATTAACTATTAACTAACGCTGACGTAGGCGTTTTCTTGTCTGCTGACACGCGTATCTGAATAAATGCATAGTTGAACAACATTCAACTGCGACGAACTGATCTGTTTTTGTCAGATAAATCACTACACTTCAATCTATAGATCAATCCATACAGAAATATACATAGAATTTTATGGAGCTACTCATACCGGAAGTTCTTATTTCAAAATAAAAGCTTCAGCTGTCCGAAGCACTGGAACATTACAAAGATGGATTCTTTTATTTATTTTTTTATTATAATACTAAAAAAAATGTGTAACTTGCATAACCACACAAATTAAACAACTTTAATAGCCTGTGCCAAGAACATGCTTGCGTTCATATATGCTGAGAATATATTATATTGTTGCACAAATCTACGTTCAGTTAAAATGTTCTCTTTACTACATTATTTGTTCAAAATATTAGAAGCAGAATTATTAGAGATAGTTGAATTAGTAGAAATATGAAATATTATTTTTGTCAGATTTTTGTCAAGGCCCATTTCAGAAAATATATAAATATAGTAGGCTACCAGTCTTTCCTTTAATAATTGCAAATCCATCATCACTACTGTTATGGCTATGCGACCAGAAGAACCATTTAGAAATATATAATCTGTTTACTTTTCTTAAAATGCCTGGAAATGTACACCTCGAGTCATTAGCTTGGTACATTTCCTTATCAACAAATACAAGGTAGATTTTGTATCATGAAAATATGTTAGCCTAATGACTTAATGGGCTCATTTCACTATTTTCAGTTCCATGAACATGTTATTTGTCCAGTACAAACCAAATAGATTTAACATCTAAGACTGTGAGAAAAAGGAGCCTTATCTGATTTTATTTCTTTGTATCACCCTTGGTATTAATTGTTTTAATGATGTGGAAATAAGTTGTTGTTCTGCTGTTAATGTCAAACACATTGTATAAAAGACCAGTGCAGCTTGCTGTAGTTGCATACCAGTTTAGGTCATTATAGGGACTAGAACCAGAAAAGGTAAGTGTAAAGATATTTGAATTCAACTACTTGTTGACACTGGTGTTAGATGCTTGATATCCATATTCATATCTGTTTTGCTGTATTAAATAAGGAAAAATGAAGGCTGCTGTATTCGCATTGGTTTTGATATGTTTGAGCGGTTTGTGGTCACGTGCAGGATCCCAGCCTGTTGATACCAGTTTAAGCAGGTTAGAATTATTTAGCATCATCAAATAATTTTCAAATAATATATTTAAATATTTCTATAAAATGTCCCAACACTTTACAATAAGGATCTATTTGGTAGCATTAGTTAAAATCAACTAACTTAAGCGTTTATTAATTTTAGTTATGTTAATTTCAAAATTTTCAATATATAATTACATATATTTGTTAATATTATTTAATGAACCTAATGAACTAACAATGAACAATTGTATTTTTATAAAATTATACATTATATTAACATATATATATATATATATATATATATATATATATATATATATATATATATATATATATATATATATATATAAATATATATATATATATATTAACATCAACAAAGATTGTTGTAATGTTAGTTAATACAATAACGGGACCTTATTGTAAAGTGTCACGACAATTTAAAGCGCGGATTGTTTTGTTTGCTTTATTTGTTTTGTTTTCAAATATCATTAATAGCTCAATAAATGACATCCAGAAGATTAGCCGTCGTTATGCTGAATCCACCATTGCAAGTGACATCAGCAAAATTGTGGACTCGATGGTTCAGAAAAACTTTGTGAACTATCTGCTCAATCAGAGAGAGAAGAAAAGCGGGTAAGTTTGGAGAAATGGACAGCTTATATGTTATATATTCAGGCATAAAGCATAAAGTAACAGGCAGCATCTGATGCTCGTTTCTACAGACCAACTATGCCAGATGATTCAGACACCTGTATCTTCAATGACCTGCTGAAAAAGGAGTTTGTGATGTGGGTTCAGAGTAAAGCCGATGGATTCAAGTAAGTAGTCTTCTGCAAGTCAAAATAATTATGATTTAGCATCATGTAAAGTGCATTTATCATGTTTTATTCGTGACCCACAGGAATCAGTAAAGCTGTACCTCTAAAGCGACTTGGAGAATACCGGTAGACTGAATTGGAAGAGCAAAGAATTGTGGCAAAATGTTTCATTTAGTGACACCTTTAGACAGCTCAATGGCAAAAAGTGTCCCAATCAACCTGAACTCATCCCTATCTGAATATCTTGTCATGTATCTCTAAATGAAAGTCTGTTCATTATAATTAAATGGTTGTCAAAATCATCAATTGTCATTTGTGCTTTTTTGTTTTTTTCTATCAAGCTGTTAGCTGAATGACATTAACAGTATGCATGTCCAAATGTGCTATTTGGAAAACCATTTTTGTTTTTTTGCCTTTTTGAACAAATTGATTCTATCCTCACATCTTTTTAAAAGCAACTGAAAAAAAATAACTTTCCGAAGGTGTGGGCACAGAGATAAATCATATCCAATCCCAGATTCTGCATCATTTAATTCATATAGTCCTAAGTAACACAAAACACACCACTCAGAGCATCAGAGGTCTGATGTATAAACCTTGCCTAGCATTAATTAGGATTTTATTTTTAAATATATGATGTAAATTTGGTTTATAATAGTTTTAAAAAAACTTAAAAATTATCATCCATTATTAGAAATGATGGACATCTAGTGGTGAGCATATGAGGCTACAGGTGAAAAAGTCACATTCTCATTCGCTTTGAGCACACTCACACACACATAAGAACAGATAAACCTAGATGCACCTATAGGCAGACTAGTCCATTTTTTCAGTTGTTTAATTGTAATTTAAAAAAACATTATTATTAATAATAATAATAATGATGGGGGAAAAATGAATCAGAAACATTTTAGTTAATATTCTTTATTCTTTTTTTCTTTGTAAGGCAGCAGAAAGACATTTTTCACATGCTGATGACAGAGAGACCATCATTGACTTGCTTGAACTTGTTGTGTTTGTTGATAAGCAGGTGTTTCATGGATGCATCATGGAAATATTTTTCATACATTATTTTCCTTTGTATTTTCTCTTCTTCTCTGAACTTCTTCTTTTCTTTCTTTGCAGCGACAGTTTTCTCTGCCAGTTTATAAATGTAAAGAAATCCCTTCTGCCTTCTGTCTGACCGCTGGCTGATTTTGCTGCTGCATTCAGGCTGTATGAGTGTCTTTTTTCCCTTTGTAGATAGTGGAGTAACATTTGTTGTCTCCTCTGTCTTTGTATCTTCTATCTTGTTTGCTTGCCTTTCCAGCCTTCTCTTCTCATCATCTCTTTTTTTCGTATGTGTGACTTTTGTACTGTCAGTCTCCGTCCAAGTAAGCTTTGCTTTTGCGGGTGGTAGAGTTGCACAATCAATATTTTTCTCCTTTTTCATTCTTTTTTTGGGTTTTAGATCAACTACCATTTCTAAACACTCTTGCTTTTTTACCTTCTTTTCTTCAGCCTGTGTATTTTTAGCAGAATTTTCCATCCAAGCAAGTTTTGGCTTTGCTGGTGGTGGAGTTTCATCATCAATCTTTTTCTCCTTTTTTATTCTTTTTTTTGGTCTTAGATCAACTACCATTTCGAAACACTCTACCTCTTGCTTTTTTACCTTCTCTTTCTCAGCTTGGATATGTTGAACAGAATTTTCCATCCAAGCGAGTTTTGGCTTTGCTGGTGGTGGAGTTTCATAAGGATATTTTATAGTTGAGGAATCTGTCTTTCTCTCCTTCTTTGTCCTTCTCCTTAATTGACTTTCTGGTGGACACTCTTTCTCCACCTCAGCAGGTGCCATCTGGGGCATCAGTGGTTCTTCCACAACGGAGAGAGACAGCTCTATCTCCTCAATAGGTAGAGTGAGATGCCAAGGTGCCTCCTGATCCTTCAGTGTTTCTGCCACTTTATTGGAGGAACATGGCAACATTTTACCCTCATCGGAGGTAGTTTCCTTTTCAGGTTCTTCAAACTGAGCCATCAATTTTTCTTCCACAGTTGAGAAAGATGGCCGTGTTTCCACCTCATCAGGTAGAGGGTATAGAGGTGCCACATGGATCAATAGTGGCTTTGCCACTGTGGTTGAGGAACATGGAAATATTTTCACACCAGTATATGAAATTTGATAGTCAGGCTCCTCCACTTGAATCATGTCTGAATCTTCTGGAGGTCTCTGGATGGGTTCCTTCTGAATCCTGCTATATTCTAGGTTGCTCTTACTGTATGGTCTTAACAAGTGGTGTCTTGGCAAGAAGAAGCTTAAGAATAAGCACAGTGTTCAGTAATGTTATTTTCACAATGGACTGACAACTTATCCAAAGATAAAATACTACTAGCAAATACTCTGATATGTCTGCTATGATACTTATGCAATAGATTAATAAAATACCCCAAAATCCAGTTTGATCAAGCAAATATCAGCAGTCTGAAATCACACTCAGTGTTTCCTCCTGAACTGGACTGCACCAGAACTGATACTCAACGTTCCAATGAATATTATGACATAATAGTCTGTTACTGACGTTGTGTTTTGTAATAGAATTCTGCCGCTATTACGACCAACATTCTTCATTTGAGTCTTCTCTTTCAAAAAATTCGGTTCACAAAACTTCTCTGAATGACTTGTTTATGACAGGGACGGTTCTCGAGTCAAGGACTCAAAGACTCATTGAAACGGGAATCATTATTTGAGCTCGTAAACGGATACGAACAGATTTTAATGGCAGTAGAGTCACCGATATAGTGATAATATAATGAGATTGACGCGACTGCAGACAATTGTGCTGAGAAAGACAATAAAGTGAAATTGTCGTCATGGTTTGGGCAACAGCAACTATTTGATGATGTTCGAAGTGTGTATTTGGTCGAATATTGAATTAGCTAAATGTGATAAAATGCTACATTTACAAGTGCTTTTGTTGACACGTATGTGTAATGGAGTTTTGTTTTAAAAAATACATACATTTAAGCTGTTCATGGATTATTATTTTTTTGCACAAAAGGGAACATATAATTAACAGTAAAGAGAGCATAACAATTATAATAATAATAAAGTTAAAATAATTAAATACATCAAGACAATATGCAACATTCTTTCAATATAAAAAATTAAAGGCTCCAACAGACTTCAACAGTTTTCAAGATTTTTGAGTTCAAAGGTTTGGACATTTTCGTAAAAGAAGAAAAAATGAACTTCACGTCCGTGGAGAACATTCGACAACTGGGGATACATGGAATGGTTCTGGCTTTATGAAGGTGAAATTTAATCAGAAGACAAAGAAACAATACAATATTATATAAACAATAAGATTAGCATCCTTAGAATGAAAATCAGATAAATAAATAAAAATGATAGATTCTGACATTTGTACCAATTTGTTGCCTGTTCGTGGAAATATCAGGGATATATCAGGGAAATATCATGCATAGTTAGATATGTTTTGTTTTAATGACAGCCATCATTTCGCTTTGTGTTCTAAACTGCAGCAGATACAATTTTAGTGCAAAGACAATATTTTCATGCGAATAATAATCAATTGCATCTTTACAAATAACTCGACCGTCACACGTAACAATTATTTCGTCAGTTACTCTCCAGACCGACAGGTGTCGATATCGGACACATTCACCAAAACATTAGCGACGACGAGCCCTAACTAGTGCACAGAAGAAATAATACACTTCTATGTGTGTCTTATTTCCGGACTGTTGGAAATTTTGAAGATAAAGAGCATAATCGAAAGAGAACAACTCTTTTCGTTTGTTTCATTGTAATATCTTTAGTTTAGTTTGCTAGCTCTCGTTGGTAACTATGTAGCTCGTGAGCTATTCATCCGAATAGGGAGTCAATTGCTACTGTTGTCAGAACAGGGAAATCAATCGTTTCATTGATTTAGTAGTCTTGAGAGATTCTTATTTAGACATCATGCACAGAAGAGGAGTCGGAGCTGGGGCGATCGCCAAAAAGAAACTCGCAGAGGTATGATCGCAGCACTTCTGGCTTATTTATGAACTAGACACATCATTTTCATCTTCATCCAGCTCATTTGTTTACTGTCACAGGCAAAGTATAAAGAGAGAGGGACTGTCCTGGCTGAGGATCAGATCGTACAGGTGCGTGTGTACCCCTGATGAGAAACACATGGGTTTTGAATGCAACTGGTATGAAACATTATTTTCAGAATGCATGTGTTTCCCTGTAGATGTCAAAACAGTTGGAAACCTTTAAGACCCATTTGGAGGAGTTTGCCAGCAAGCATAAACAAGAAATCCGTAAAAGCTCTCAATTCAGGGTGCAGTTCCAAGAGATGTGTGCCACCATAGGGGTTGATCCACTTGCATGTATGTATTTATCGTAAATGATTCCCTTTATATGTTATTTTATTATTTAGTATTAGGGTAAACATTGTGCTCGTATGAAATCTGTATAATTATATAAATTATTATAAATTATTTACACTTATGCATTTGGCAGACGCTTGACAAATGACATTCTAATCAGTTATTGTTTTCCCTGGGAATCGAACCCATGAGCTTGGCGTTGCAAGCACCACGCTCTACTGTTTGAGCTACACAAATATTATATAATAATTATGCATTTATTACTTGTATCATAATTCTGATCAATTATAATAATTATACTACCATATATATATATATATATATACATATATACACTTATACAATATATATATATATATATATATATATATATATATATATATAATGGTTATGTAAATTATACATTATTCTATGCATAATTATAAATAATTAGAGTTTAAGAGAAAAAGTTGACCTTATGAACTTTATTCTCTTTTTTTGTGCAGCTGGAAAAGGATTTTGGTCTGAGATGCTTGGAGTTGGAGATTTCTACTATGAGCTTGGTGTACAGATCATTGAAGTCTGTTTAGCTCTAAAACACAGAAATGGTGGTAAGTTTGGTCAGTTTTGGTGCATATTATCAATAAAACAGGTTTATATTGATGGTAGTATTTTGTACTCGGAGATGTGTGGCAAAACAAATGGTCTGTTGTGATGCTAAAAATAATTTATATTCAGCTGTCTGGAATATTTGATTTTCAAGTCAGATATTTCTAAATAAGGATGATACGTTGCCAGAGAATCTCAAAACATCATACATGACCAGTAATCTTTTTTTCTTAAGTTGATTACTCAAAGTTGCTGGATTTCATTATTGACGATTTGACGCTATCCAGGATTGTTGTCCTGGAGTTGCTGTCATAGCAACAGGTTTGGAAGATCAAACCTGCTCTGGAACAGGCTTATTTCATGTAAACAGGATTAGATTGCATCTTTTTAAGTGATACTCCGTGTGTCCCAGCCACTACTACCTTCTTACAAGAGTACTGTGATGAACCAGGGACAATAATTATTACAAAATAAATTTGCAAATAATATTATAATGCTGTACAGTCTGTCATAATGTAGACACAACCAGTTTTACTCATTGAGAGATTTATTGGTGAAGGAATAATTGTCAAATAATTTTATGGGTGCCTTACACAGTAAGTCGTGACTGAATTAATTTGAACAGATATTATGGGAGTGGCTTAATGCAGTGCAGGAGATTCAGATTTTGTTTATGCCGTCTGTTGTGCCATTAGAAAAATGTTAAACTACTTAATCCTATCACATAACAAATCTGCTTTACATGTAAAATTAAATAAATTGCTAATTACAACATTTAAATAAAAATGTAAAGACAAGTACTATGATGTCATTATGTTGCTGTCTTGCCGCCAGCCAATCATTGCGTTGCTGATCGTGGTTTGGAGAATTGATTTATCTGCCCTTTCAATAAACACAAGAACACGCAGTAATCGCAGACAACTTAACCCAGATACTTTAATCAAATCCACAAATTTGTTTTAAAAACCAAATTAGCCAGAGATCAGTTATTACAATTAAAAGATCGGGCATCTGTCAAATCATCTCAGACGTAAATATGAAGAGGTACGAAGAATGGACCCCTGATCACCTTGATGCCTGTTTTGTTTTGCAACTCCTTAAAACATTTCACTTTCAAAAAAATTCTATATAAAGGTAAATATCAATCAATAAAACATTTAATTTGTGCAGGTCTGATAACGTTGGAGGAACTTCACCACCGGGTCTTGAAAGGAAGAGGGAAGTTTGCACAAGATGTGAGCCAGTGAGTGTCTTTACTGTTTTCTAGCTATTCTGAACACATAAATCCTGTTACCCCACCTATTAATGTCGTCACTCAGGGATGACTTGGTGCGGGCCATCAAGAAGCTCAAGGCTATGGGAAATGGCTTCGGGATGATTCCCGTTGGAGGTTCATATCTAGTCCAGTCGGTCCCAGCAGAGCTCAACATGGATCACACTGTTGTCCTTCAACTAGCAGAGGTAATCAATACTAAACTCAAAGTCCGAGACCTTTACACTTCTGTGACGTCAAATCTGACTGTTGGCCATGTTTTACAGAAAAAGGGCTATGTGACCGTGAGCGAGATCAGAGACAGTCTCAAGTGGGAGAAAGAGAGGGCCTGTCACGTTCTTGTAAGTGTGCAGGAAAATCAAAACATTACTCTGAATAAATGAAAGAGGGTCTTGATTTAGTCTACTAGAATAGGTTTTCAACATGTAATATTTTGCAAATATTTTACAGTGTTGCAGCAGTTCTCTTCCCAGTCTGTCTGTTTAGTTCTGGTCTCTATGAAACCCCTCCTTCTGAGTGCTCTAATTGGTCGGCTGGATCAATGTGTTTCGGAAATAACACCTTTGACCATAAGCGCGTGTTTCAACACATTACTAACACAACTCAATCAGCCCTCGCCCACTTTTATTTTGCGTAAGCCTTAGATGGGAATTATTTAAAATGTATTTTCCTAGAATAAAATTCAAGACTATAATTGAGGCCTTTCGTGCAGTTTAGAAACTGTGATTATTGATATAAGGTATAACTCCTTTTGGAGTGGCTAAGTTCAGACTGCAGGTAAATGTGGCCCAAATCCAAATTGGGATGGATTTACATCATAATTTTTAGTTTTTCTCACGACAGTGTTCAATTCCGATTTGTGCCACTTCCATATGTGCTACTAAATCCGATACAAGTCAGAGGTTTTGCTATGCAACTGCAGTCTGAACAGTCATATCAGAATTTGTGTGACAATGTCAGTCTAGAGCAGTGGTTCTCAAATAGTGGGGCGCGCCCTGCTTTTTTTTTTGCCAGGGAGTATGTTTTCTTGCACTGAACAAGAGCAGCAGATATGAAGTTCAGATAACAAACCCTTCACCCTTTGACGTGTACGATCACACTCGTGTTCATGTCACGTGATCAACCGCTAAATTCACACGTGTTTTCGCGCGATATCTGACACTGATCCAGAAAAAGACGCGCTCAGAGCTTGTCACAACAATTCAATATATAAGGTAACACATAAGGTTTCTTTTAGGTTTCAAACACTTAAATACTCATAAGTACTGGCAAAACAATACATTTATACTTTGGTATACTTTGGTGTTTTATTCATATCAGATACACATTGTATTGGTAACTATAAACTTCACTCTGTTCTTCTCTCACTTCACTGGCCACTTACTGTCACGTATTTCAGGAGAAGTGAGTGAATTGACTTGTTGTAAATCAGACAGATCAGAATCTCTGAACTGCTGCGCAAACTAATATAACGGTGTCCGTCGCGCTTCACAGATCAACGAACATGATCATTATAAAAATTAAGCGACAAACATTCATTTCCACTTATCTTAGAATCTGAATATCAGGTAGTTGATAACAGAGCCAACAAGTTGGTGACTATTTTGAATAAAAAAGAAAAAACTAAATAAATGTGATACATCTATCATACAGCGCTTTTTGTGACTCCGGTATGTCACGTGACAAGCATGACGTGTCGCCATGTAAACAATAAGGCGAAGGTTCCAAAATGGGGGGAGGGGGGCGTGCAAAATGATAGAAAATAATTGAGAAGCACTGGTCTAGAGCAACATTCTTCGCTCATGGGAGTCACTTAAAATATTTGACATACCTGACATTAGTAGTCAGTGGAAAGACGGTAATGACAGCCCTACCTAAAGTATTACAACACAAGTATCGCTTTCTGTATTCCTCAAGTTGCTTTGTATAAAAGCATCTGCTAAATGAATAAATGTACAGTGACAACTTGAGTACACGCAAACATGATGGCGTGTATCATAAACGTTTAAAAACTTTGCATCCTCATCTTTTTTGTATTACCTCCAGCAGATCATACTATAAATAAAGGCATAATCGCTTACTTTAATGTCCTTCGTGTTTACTTTGCGACCTGTTCACACTGGAATCTGAGCAATAAAGGGGAATTAAGCACTAAGGTTCACAGTGTGAACATCATCTTTGTGCTTTGTAACTTTATAGACCTTTTTCTTGCTCAAACAGCAACACTACACACTAAAGAAAGTTGAAAATGTACAAAAAAAATACATAATGGGCATAATTAATACCTTTTGCACTGTTTTCAGGATCACCTGCTGAAAGAAGGCTTAGCATGGCTGGACTCCCAAGCTCCAGGGGAGCCACAGTACTGGCTGCCGGCTCTGTTCGCAGAACTGTTATTGCAAGACGTTACGCCTGAGGAAGCCAGCCAGATGACACCTTGAGAATAAGACATTATTTTGTAAATACAGTATACATTGTCACCAAGAAGGGGATGAAGGCGAAGGTCAAAGAATGTCAAAATGGTGCGAGCCAAGCTTGCTTGAGAGGAAAAACTGAAAATTGGGAATTAAATCATCCACTTCCACAAGTCTCAATATGTTTTACATGTTTATTATTTTAAAACCTGATTAACCACTGGGAAAAAAAGTTTGCAAAATAAAAGAAAATGGTAATAGTTTTTATCTTATATCTGTATTCTATTTAATAGTTTATTTTCTTCCAATCTCTTGAATGATATTCCAATCAATACAGCATCATAATAATAAGCAATAACCATTAACATTTCATTACCCTATTTTAGATAGATAATAGCTAATAATGAAAGTGATGCATACATAGAAAATCCTGGACCGTTCGGTACTTTAAAAGTACTTAATGCATTATATCAGATATAGAAATCAGAACTGCTCATCCTCATGACTGTAGACATGATCTTCAAATGCCTGCTGTTGCCAGTCATCAAAGATCTGAGTGCAGAATGGACACACTTTGTGAGACTGCTCGTGTTGTGCTAATTCATCCTCGCTGATACCAGGAAACCCCTCCCGACAGTGCTGGCACACCTTAATCTGCACCACAGGAAATGAATACAATTCAATCATTTTGACCTCAATCTTTAAATATTGTATTGATAAGAAAAAGCCATTACCTGTGTGTCTGTTTCTGCAGGATTTGCTATAATGTAAAAATAGAGTAGGTAATCAGGGTAACGCATTCATTTGAAGATAATTTAAAGATTTTTGTCTAACTGAATGTTTCAGCTTCCCTTTACGATAACTGTTATATTACCAACCTGTCAAATCATCAATACTCTCATAGTAATGAGTGGTAGGTGGGTGTGTTTGCTCCTGGAGGGCGGGCGGGCTTTGAGGGTTGGGTAGTTGATCAGACATTGCAGCAACAGATGCAACCTGGTAGTCAAATAATGCCCTACGAAGTCTATTTACTTCTTCCTGCAGTTCCTGGAGATGAAAAAACAAGTAGTAAATAATAATTGGCAGGCACCACAACATCTTTAGTGTTAAGTTCCTAAAATATACCACTGTTCAAATGTTTGGGGTCAGAACAACTTTTATTTGGCAAGGACATATTAATTCAAAAGGGGAAGTAAAGTAGCAATGTATTTATTCATTTTAAAATATTAAAGGCACAGTAACTTTGAAAATTCTGTTTTGCCATCAAAGGAATAAATAACATTTTTAAAATATATTAAAATGGAAATATTTAAAATTCCAATGTTGTTTTCTAATATTAATGTTTTAACTGAATTACAGTGAATTACACGGTTAACTCGCCAACCCTATTATGTCAATGTTTTTGAAGTGGAACCGCCAAACTCCCTATTTGTCTTAGCATTTTCTTATCGGTTATGTTGATTCTTTTATGTCGCCGAACCCTGATATCTCGAGCACAAAAGAGGGACAAATTCGGCACTTCATATGGTTATCTCATGACTAATGAGCGTACCTAGTTCACTGCGCATGCGCTGAGTTTGCGTTGCACGTGGATCGCGATCCATATGGTCGCTCTGTCAGTGACGCTTTACTCACAGCGCCGCGCAGCCGCAAAAGAACTCGCGGACAGTGTTGCCAACTTAGCGCCTTTGTCGCTATATTTAGCAAGTATTCAGACCACATTTTCAAAAAAGCGACTAGCTACAAATCTAACGACTTTATCTGGAGTTATTGGAGACTTTTGGAGACTCTCTGAAGTGAAAGCACATATCGTTCTTATGCTTGTCAACGAGCAGCAAGTACTGCCGTGGGTCCCACCCCATCCCAAAGCACTCACAGCTGTGAGCACATAAAGCCCGCCTTCTCTGATTTGATTGGTTTTCTCAAATATTTTGACATTGACGAGCGGTTACCGACCAATGAGTATGAGGCTTAGATGAACACACACACACACACACACCTGCTTCTGTTCTGAAGTGCGCTCTGCTCAGCGGGAACACGGTTATTAAAAGACAGGACGAAGCCGAAATGGTTGAGAAAGCACATTAGACAGTATAGAAAATCTAGTACAGCGTGATGACCTCACAAATATGTTGTGAGCGAATGTGTGTACACGTGTGTGACTGTGTTTATGGTGTGAGCGAAATTGTGTTTGCAATGTTGGAGAATATAATTAAAGGTTTGCATCGAGAATCGAAGGTGGTTTTTATTGTATACTGGTAAATCTCTGTTGTTAGTTGGTGCACATATGCCTTTTGTTGTTAGCAAACACATACAGTGTATGTATATTTTTATAGCATGCCGATCGCTTCATCAAACAAATCACCATATTTGCTTTTGGTTTTCTCAATCCTCAGTTATCTCAACGCTTTTTTGCAACCCCCGAGGTCGTCGACATAACCGGATTCCACTGTATTTGATCTAATAAATGCAGCCTTGTTGAGCAGAAGAGACTTCTTTCAAAAACATTAAAATATTTTCCGACCCCAAACATTTGAATGGTAATGTACCTAACAGTGATGTTTAATCTGTGTCATAACCAAACAGATCACCTCATTTCTTTTCTCAACCATCCCTTTGAGATCTGCCATTTCGTAAATTTTATCTCGTGCCTGCTGAAGTTGTGCCTGTGATTGAAATCAGAATTGAAATATTAATATCAATACCAAAATAAAACTAAGGTTTAAAGTGAAATGCATACGTTTAAAAAGCATGACGCTGTTCAATACCTGGATTTGAGTGTTTTTCTCGTCCTCAGCTTGTTTCAAGCTCATCTCTTCCAACTTCTTTTTAACGTCCTTCAGTTCCTGCTCAGCTCCTTCTGCACGCTTGTTGGCTTCTTTGCAACTCTGTACCTCACTGCGAAGAAGCCCTCTGGCCTCTGCAAGCTGAGTTTCCAGAGCCTGAATCTGTATCTGAGCGTTCGGTCACAAAGAGATTACATCATGGTAATTACTAACTAATGATTTGAAGTCGTGATGCTTCAAACTTCTAAATAGACAAGTCTTACTTTGCTGTCTTCTTTCTCTTGCACTCCTTGCTCTAACATAGATGTTTGTAAAGCTTTGTTTTCAGCTCTCCTGTCCTCCAGAGCATTTTTTATCTTGAGCTCCTGGATTTGGATGTGCAGTTTCTCATTGTCTTTCCTGCTGCTTTGCACATCCACCTAAAATAATATAAATGCCATATTGAAGACAATGGTGAAGCTCGCAGACCGCAACTTGTTTTCCCTGCCTTTTTTGTATTCATTTGATTTTGTAGTAACACTTTACAATAAGATCTCATTTGTTAACATTAGTTAGTGTATTAACTAACCATGAGCGAAACAATTGTTACTGTATTTGATAATATTTGTTAACATTAGTTCATAAAAATACAGTTAACTAATGTTAATAAACGCAAATTTAGATTTGAATAAGGTATTAGTTAATGTTAAAATGAATATAAACTTAATAAACGCTGAATTGTTTCAAGTTCATTATAAGTTGGACTTATTGTAAAGTGTTACCGACTCTTGTATTTTTGTCTTGGTCTTGGATTCGTCATGGATTACGAAGACAGGCAGCACAGAAATAAATCATTTTATTCTTAATTATCATTAGCGGTAAGAACACATAATGAAAAGGCATTTGCAAACCTGTAGCAACTTGACCTGGTCCTGTACTTTGTTGTAATTTTGTTCTGTTTCTGTCAGCAAGGTATTAAGCCTAGAGACAAAGAACATATGAATATAAAATACTTGCATGCAAAAACATACTGTATGTTGGTACAGAGATTTCCATAATGAGGAATGAAACTCACTTGAGGTTTTCGGCATAATGTTGTTCAACCTGTCGCTGTAACTCAACGGTTTCTCTCTTAAGCAAGTGGATCTTTTGAACAGCTCTCTCATACTTTTCATGAAGAGTGTTCAGTGACTGTGAATCATTTTTATTTGATAAAAGTCATACATAGCTCGTACAGTTCTCAATTAGACAGATTCAGTTACAGACATGTTTCAACTTGTTTTTTTTGTGTGACTTTTACCTCTTCTGTAGAGTTGAGCTCATCTGGCAGTGGTGTTTCCGGTTTATCCTTTGACTTCACGTCATCTAGAGAGTCCTGCAGGTTAGTAAAAAGACACATTTATTATCTCTTTAGTCAGCACTGCAGTAGAACCTGTGTTGTTATTTGCTAACTAAAACTAACACAAAAACTATTCAAATCATTTTTTAAATGAATTGAAATGAAACGAATAAATATTAGATGAAATACTTTCATGAAAAAGAGAAATGTTGCCTTGACAACTAACTGAATTAAGGTTTTAAAACTACTCAAATAAAAATAAAGATTAATTAAAACTAGAAAGAAATATAAAAAGAGACAAAAACACATTAAACTTACCAAAAAAACTAAAATAATATAAAAACTGAAAATACATATTGAAAGCTATACGATAGTATATAAATAATACTTAAAAAAACACTGAGTAGGACAATTACTACAACATTCCCCACTACACAAAGTGTCTAAACATTACATGAGAAAATTACACAACAGTCAATTGACATTCAAAAACATCAAACATCGAGTGTGATTAGAGGTAGCACAAACAATGTAAATAACAAGTACATACATTTTACACATCTTGTCAAAGGAAAAAAATCTGACTAACCCTGAGACGGCGGATCTCATGCAGCCTTTCACCCAACTCATTTTTCAGGATCTCATTTGTTTCTTTTAAGTGCTCGATCTCTTTGACAAATTCCTCTTTCTCTTTCTCCATCTTTTCTGTCTGCTCCTACTCACAAGAACATATAATAACAGATTTTGTGGGCCGTTGGTATTAGTGTTAAGTGGCTAGCAGAAAGGAAAAGCTGCTAGAAACTTTATCCACAAGATGTCCAAGTTGTACCTGTGTTGTTATAACTAACAGGTCCTTCTCCAAGCTACAGTCAAGGCTTGTTTCTGCTGGGCTTTGAAAGCAGAATGGGGTGCTGGCACCTTTGACATAACCGATGCTGTCCACATAGCAGAACTGGTAAAACTCCCCATCATCCTTGGGCAGGTAGCTCTCTGAGGAAAGCAAAATCAGTATCATATTGAGATTCAATGTCATCAGAATTAACCTTAGTTGGGAGGCTGAGGGGCAAATGGATAGATAGATAGATAGATAGATAGATAGATAGATAGATAGATAGATAGATAGATAGATAGATAGATAGATAGATAGATAGATAGATAGATAGATAGATAGATAGATAGATAGATAGATAGATATGATGCTCAGCTGACTTTTAATTCTCATTTTTAAAAATATAACAAAGGTAGCTTTTTTCAATCTTCGATCTATTGCTTGAATTAGACCACTTCTTTCTAGGCCTGATGCCGAGAGGCTTACTTATCTCTTTATCACATTGATTATTGCAATTCTCTCATTGCAAGTTTACCAGCAAGCTGTATTAAGAGACTGCAATATTTACAAAACTCTACTGCACGTGTTTTAATATGCACTTCATCATGCCAACACATCACCCCCGTGGCTCCAGCAACTCCACTGGCTACCAGTTCAATCATGTATTGACTTTAAAATTCTGATTTTAACTTACAAGGCAGTACAGTTGCCTCCTGCTTACATTTGTGGTTTGGTTATTCTATCTATTCCTTCTTGTTCCCTCCGCTCTGCTGGCTCTCTCACTCTGTATCAGCCTCGCTGTAAACTAAAATCTACGGGCGGGAGGGCCTTTTTCTATAATGCACCTAAGTTGTGGAATTCATTACCTGCATCTGTTAGGAATGCTAACTCTTTGCAGATGTGTTACACCACATCTTTTTTGGTCAAGTTTTTAAGTTATAATTTATTATTGTGTATTTTCTTATGTTTTTTCTCTTTTTCACCTTTGTTGGTTTGCAATTTTGTATTACAGTAGAACCCCGACTTACAAAATTAATCCGTTCCGAGGTTGACTTCGTAAGTCGATCTTTTCGCAAGTCGGTCAGGCTTTTACATGTAAATTGACTAATACGAAAACACCACATTTAATTATAATAAAGCTATGCTTGTTCAGTATGGTATGACAAACACATCCCAGCTTCATACTTCTCAATTACTGTATCTCCCTTTTCGTCTCCATGGAGAGCATCATCATCACTTTCACTTTCATCGTGAAATGAAACGGGAGAGGAACGCCGCTACGCAGAGGCTGATGGGAGCGATGCTGACCAATAGGAGAGCAGGATGCTGCAGCGAAAGCTAACGTCAGAGCCGGGAGCAATGTTGCCAGATTGGGCAGGTTCCCGACGGGTTTTAAGCTGTAGTTGGGCTGTTCTTGTCCAATCTGGCAACACTGGCCGGGAGACAGCCAATGGGAGAGCGGGATGATTGGTGCAAGTTTCCGGGTCAGTGGCGCGCGAATTTCAAAACAAAACTCGGAAATCGTCGCCTCGGCCGAGATTTTGTTTTCCGCATCGCGATCATTTTCTCGTTACTCGGGCGAAAAAAAAAACCTAAATCTTTTATCGTACGTTGAACTTTTCGTACGTAGAGCGTTTCGTAAGTCGGGGTTCTACTGTACTTGTAATTTTGAGTTTGAGAAAGGCGCTCTACAAATAAAATGTATTACTATATTATTATTATTATTATTATTATTATTATATAGTTGGGTAAGTTACGCAAGTCTAAAAAAGTTATAAATTACTAGCCACTAATTACATCTTCAACAGAGTAATTAAATTAATGTACTAATTACTCTCTCTAAAAACTGACTGATTACTTATTACCAATTACTTTGGAAATACTTTTACTTTTATCAACATCGAACAATACAAGGAACGACATTAAACTGCCCATTTAATTCCATTAAATAAATAGTATAAAATGCATAAATCATTCTTCAAGTATTTAAATAGAGGTTAAAAATCATACATTTTATCATTAGAAGTCAAATATGTTAAATTCAATGTTGTGTGTGTGTGTGTGTGTGTGTGTGTGTGTGTGTGTGTGTGTGTGTGTGTGTGTGTGTGTGTGTGTGTGTGTGTGTGTGTGTGTGTGTGTGTGTGTGTGTGTGTGTGTGTGTGTGTGTGTGTGAATTGATTTATAGACTAACTGAGCACTCCTATTTCAGTGTTGTTGTTAAGCTGTGGATATTTTCAGCAAACAGTGTGCTTCGATTTAACAGCATTAAAGAGGACATATGCTATCACTTCCCTGAACTTTTAAATACATTATGTTCTTCCAACTGCTCAGGTAATGTTAACGTTATGAACCATTTCTAGGGTAGCCAAAATTATGATTTAAAATCAGTCATATTTACCGGTAAAGCTTCATATCATGAGTAAACTCATTTCTTTGACACTCCTACATTCTTTGATTAGTAAACTTCAAAGTTTAATGTCTATTCTATCACTTGAGAGCAAGAGAAACATTTAACTATGTTTTAGATATGAAAAAACTACCCTGTCATGCTCAAGTAATCCTCACCCTGTTGCCCCACACTCAATTAACTGCCAAGAAAGTGGTGCATGGCAGCAAACCAAATTCTTGAGACATTTGACACATCACAAGGTCCCTTGATTTAGGATCCCTGAGTAGCATGATGAGTAGATGTTTGGAGCACTCAAGTTAGTGCCTCTGAAATAGCAGCACAACGTCATATTCATGGCATTGATGCACAAAAATTACATCAGAGGCCAATCGCATGAACATAGCCATTATGTTAAAACAGTGACTTAAGATCTAGTATGGGTCAAGGGTCAGTCAGTCTTAATTTTCCACATCAACTTAGACCAATCTAAATTTTTACGTTACATTTTTAGATTTTTATGACTTAAAATAAAAGTTATGAACAGTCTAATTTATGACAAAACCAGCATTTCACTTGTAAGACTAGCCTGAATGGTTATTGAAACCGGCCACAGGGCCCCAACCACAGACAATGACACACTTTTTTACCTTTAGTCTCCTCTAGTAGTGAATATTTGCTTACCTATTTGAATCTCACAACCATGATTATATAACATTTACGTTTCAATACCTAAAGATCTTTTTCTCTGGCACCAATCTACTGTAAAGTTACGATAAATAAAATAGTAATATAAAATGTGCAGCGTTGAGACTGAGAAACAGGACCCTGACAGCGCACATACATCTCAGAGACATCTATTTAATGTCTGTTTAAATCTGGAAGACATTTTTTAGAGAGTTTGCTCATCAGCAATACGTCTCTGAGATATTTCCTGTCAGATGTTAAAAGCAAAACGTCTTTGTGATTTAGAGTGTAAGAAAATCTGGCATCTTGAAGACATCTCTCAGATGTTTGTACACAGCAGATGCTTTCTAGATTAAAGGATCTTTAACAGACATCTCGCAGACGTATGTGTGTATCTGGGGACGATTCCTACCTTTGAAAACCACTTGCTGCACAAGTGGTTCGGGTCCGTTGTGGTCCAGGCAAGGCTCCACCCATACATAGTTATAATACTGCTGTGTCGAACTCCAACCAACCTGCACCATTTCACAGACTTGATTAAAGCAATATAGCCTAATACACCTTTATAAAATGCAAAAAGGGTGGCCATAATAAATAGGCAAACACATGAAGTATAAATGTATAGTCAGTAAACTGTAAATGAGTTCATATGTTATTAATCGCTCACCTTGTAGATACCGACCCAGTCCCTCGGGTTGGGCTGCAGAGCACCGGTGAAAGTGTACCGGCACGAAACTGCGGTGTTTGGCGGATATGATGGAGGAACGTCGTTAAAAACTACCTGAGAGTACGATGAGGTCTCCATTACAACGGGAACCTTCTCTTCATCAGGTCCATCATCCATCACTGGATATATGGAGGGGGGGCAGTCACCTGTCAATTCGTCAACAACAACAAAAAATAGTTTAGTAAAAAGCTAGTTAGTGTATGGTTGAATTCGACTTTGAGTTATGTCCTTTCACTTTCATTTACGTTACGGACGTAGCTAACTAAACGAAACATAGACTGACAACACAATGGTTTTGTTTGATTCTGGTTGGTAAAGTCAAAATATAAAGACAAAAAAAAAGTGTTTCAATAAACACGACGCCGCTTGTAATCTTGAAATACAAACTTGTTATTTAGCTATTAAAAATCAGCGTTATTGGATAAACCCAAGCTTGACGGGTTTATTCGTGTAATTTGGTGGTATTTTCACAATAAATAACTTTGATAAATAAAACGTCACCTGAAGCTCGTTCTGCCGCGGTCCAGACCGTGTTGAACACGCAGGGCGACGCGAGGCTGTTGCTATAAATGGGAGCGGAGAGTAAACAACTACCTGCTGGTCGGACACAGGTAGTGAACTGGGGATTTCCGTGTATCGTGTATTCCAGTTTATGCATTCTGACTGACCATTCTAATTCAGGCTTCAAATGATATGTTCTTTTATTAGATATAGCTACTCATGTACCTACATACATTCCAACTGTTTAAAAAAAAAGTACTTGCAATTACAAATAATATACATGACGATATTTGCTCATAAACGGAAGACTGTGAGGGGCAGCTTGAGCTCTTCTATATTCAAAACTGTGTTTATTATACATAAACTTTGTTACAGTGTCAATGTTACATGTAGTTACTATAAATTATGCATAATTACACACAACTGACCCTAAACGAAACCAAAACCTAATCTTAACCCTATATTATGTACACCTAGGTCCGGTTTCACAGACAGTGCTTCAATTAAACCGGGATTAGATTTTAGCTTATTTAGGAAATTTAAGTAGATTTTATAAGTGTGCCTTACAAAAAAAAATAATACTGGTGTGCGTCTTGAGATAAAACAATGGCACTGACATATTTTAAGTGCAAGTTGCTTACAGTTAACACTGCTCATGCAGTTTAGTCTGGGACTAGGTTTAAGCCTTGTTTGTGAAATTGGGGGATATTTACTAAACACTTAAATTAAGTGTTTTATCAAAATGTCTTTACTATATCAGCAATTAATGAGAGATTGTAAGATGCCACAAGATTACGTGTGACGAACCAAATGCACCCACACAAAAAAAAGAAAAAAAAGTCATCCATCCAATCAATTGTGCCCGTAAATAATGTGCTAAAATATAAAAATTATTTAAAATTTAAGACAAGAAAATAAGAACACTACAAACCAATAAAATATATGTAGTTTATTTAAAAATGACAATTTTACGCCATAATGAATGAAATGTGGCAGTATGTCCAGAGGATGACCTAGCAAGAAGAGTGCCACCCATAGTGTTCTTGACATTTACAGTGCCACACAGTGGGCTCTCCCAGGTATTCGCAGAAGAAAAGGCACCAAGGTTGAGGCACTAAGAAAGTAGCTGTACATTTTAATTTCATAAAAGTTGCATGTCTTAACTGGGACAGAGCACAATTGTGTTAAAATATATATACCGGTATATGCAACAAAATGTTATTGTGAGAGCTTGAGAAGAAATATTTTGAAATGTAATTTCTATAATGCAGAGTAAAAAATTAGTTATATATATTTATATACAGATGACCTCAAATGCTATTTTCAGCGAATTTCAAGCTTGAAATGACATTACAAAAGGATAAATCACAACAAGACATCTTATAAACATAGTAGGGCAAAGACAAATAGCCCATCACTCAAGAGTTATTGAGCTTGTCCCCAAATGGAAGCGTTATATATTAGGAATCTCATTAGCACTTTTCTTAATCTACCCTTTATGACCATGTTTAATTGTTGGTTTCTGCAAATGAAGTCCGCCATCTTGGAAATCCAGATGTCCAAGTAATGCCACTGACACATTTTCAGGAAGTCTAAATCATGGTCTATCTAGGTCTAAACAGCTATACCAACACTTTCAAATTTAAACAAATTTAAGTTGGGACACCAATAATGGCCAATAAAGGAAGAAAAAACCCAATGCTTGGTGGGCAAAGAAGTCTAAAGGAAAATACTGTAAATAAAAAAAAAAAAAAAGAGAGAATGACGATTTAAATTAATATAAACATGAACAATAATGGTAATATTTATTATAAATAGGAATAGTAATTATTATTAATAGTAATGAGTAATAAATATGAAAAGTAAATATAATAGTAATGAAGTTGGCATTCAAATTCAATATAATTGATGGGACTCACCTCAGCTTAAAGTGACGGCCAGGATAATGCCTATTATTACAAGTAAAATAGCAAGGCATATTGCGATCCATAACTTTTTCTGTAAAGAAAAAGAAGTGATCATGATCACCACTCAACGATTTGATGTTGTCATGTCAATAAATAATCAAATTAAACATTGACTCACCTTGCGCACTTTTTTGGACGTTTTTACAGCAGCTGTCGTTTCATCAACAGCCTTTTCCACATAGTTATGGGCATTCTTAATGTTCTCCTCAATGCGGTCAATCGTATCACCCTGGAAAAAAAAAGTTTGCATATATGCAGATTTACAGTAAAATACGGGCCAAAATTTAATGACAACATTTCTGGTTTTAAATTTGCTTAACTTCTTTAATAATAATCAGTTACATTTATATAGCGCTTTTCCAGAGCTCAAAGCACTTAATGTATATATATACATTATGTAATGCATGTAATATATCTTTGAAATGTACTAAATGCAACAAGTGTGTAGATCTCACCTGTGCTTCCACCTCCATTGCGAGGTACTGAAACATATCGTGCAGTTCTTTGATGCTTCTCTCCAGTTTGATGATCTCATCATGCCTCGACTCAATCTCGTTCAGAGCCTGCTTGGTAGCTTTAGCATCATTCAAAATCTGCAGGAAATATTTTATTTTACAGTTCAACGCACTGAGAATGGCTTGAGTGGTGAAACAGGATTTTTCACGTGATCACATCACATGTAGTGCTACCTACTAAGTGGTTGCAGGGGAGCCCCATGCAAGGGGTTCAGGCCGTAATGCTTGGTAATAATAAGTTTGATAAAGTTTGCTTGTGTCAGTTGCATGTGTTAAGGGTCTGTGCCGATGTAACAATAATATCAGTGTCATCTATATTGTAAAAAAACATGAACATGCATAGTATTGTTATTGTGGGCACTTGTATTTGAATAGCTTTCCTGTAGCTCAAACAGTAGAGCGTGGCGCTTGCAACGCCAAGGTCATACGTTCGATTCCCAGGGAAAGCAAAAACTGATTATAATCTCAACATGTTCCTTGAATGCAATGTAAGTCAGTATGGATAAAAATGTCTGCCAAATTCATCAATGTGAATATTTCAAGATACTTTATCTGAATTGTTTACATTTTTAGAATGCAAATGAGCTCCTTTTCTATTGACCAGTTACATTTTTCAACATTGCGTGTTTGCAGCATGATAATTTGGTCTGATTTTTAAACCAAAACAACACCAAAGAGCAGCAGACGAGCTGAATGAAAATGCAAATTCACCCTCTGACCGTAGGTGGTGTTTATGGAACAGCATTAGATTTTACATTTATGCATTTGGCAGACGCTTTTATCCAAAGCGACTTACATTACATTCAAGGAACACATTGACATTCCAATCAGTTCTTGCTTTCCCTGGGGTCGAACCCAATTGCGTTGTAAACACCAATGCTCTACTGGTTGAGCAACAGGAAAGCAGAAATACATGGTTCCCTCTGTACACAAAGCAACTTTTGGTTTCTTACAGTCTAAAAGTATTTGCATATTTTCAAACAGCCATTCAGATTTTTTTAAATTAATTTTGGTGTTTATGAAACCACACCAAATAGACACTTTTGCAAATTTAGACACTTTTTACACTTATACATTTTTGCATTTCAAGCTGGATTAAAACACGCCAGCACAGAAAAGAGATTATTATTATTAATAATAATAATCTCTATTATAAGTGTCATATCCCAGCGACAGGTACTTTTACATTAAAGCATCAATCTCAATTTTAATACATTTCTATGAACGCAATGGTAAAACTAAAAACCTTTAAAGTTAATAATAATCAATAAATGGACAGAGAGGTGAATCAACTTCATCAAAAACATCAACTGAATTTCATGAAGAACTGTTCCTAAACGGATCTTACCAGAATTAAACCTCCATTCCAAAGAAAGCAAAAGAGAAGACTTGAAATGTGACGTTAAATAATAATGATGATAATAATAATAATAATAATAATAATAATAATATCACTCTGTTGTGGACTGTTTTTTTCAAGTAATTGTAGAAAAATAAGCCATGAATAACTATAGGCAAAATGCAAGATTCACACCAACGCATTCACATAAATGCACACTACACTAAAACACTCACATTTTGTGTGAAAACATCCGTTTGTCCACTCTCAAGCATTGATTCCAGCTCCTCATCTGACACATTGTTACCAGCTGTAAGGGAAACCAGATTCACATGATTTTATTCCTATTGCAGGAATAATCCATTTTAAATAATAATAATAGTCCATTTTTTTCCTTTTAAGTTGCACAGGCTGATATGGCAGTAGTCTTGGATTTATATTAACACTAAGCATTACAGATTATACAAAAGAAAACGTATATTACTATATTATGAGAACAATTGTATTATTAATGGAATAGAACATGACAGATAAGGGACATACTGATTTTGAGTTGTCTTTGTATCCTCTCCACATTTCTGTCTCTGTATTGGGCTTGAATTTTATTACAGTGACCCATCAATTCCAGAAATTCACGGGACAAAACACCATGCTTTCAAAAGATGTAGAGAACAAAGGAGGGAGCAGATTATTCTGTGCCAAAACAACAGTTGATGCATTTTATATAAGTAATATAGATAAAAAGCAACTAACCTGGGTTCTCCGCATTCTTATGTTTATTGGAATATATTTGTCGTCACCTTCAGCTTTCTTAGGTTCAATGCCTGTGACGTAAATGCATTGTTTAATTTTTCATATCAGCAAGTCTGGTGGAAAAAGTTCAATAACAACCACTTATGTTTATTTATAACTCACTTTTTAACTTCCTTTGGATCTGGCTGGCCATGGTTTTGATGTCTTCTCTGAGGGACTGAAGTTCCTTTTTCATAACTATGGTCAAGCAAACATTTATTTTTGAATTTCTCATTTAAAAATAAATAAATGCTTATAAATCATAAATAATATTTGGTATTATTCCCTTAAATTTTTTACTAAATCATTTATCCTGAGCATTGTGTTGGATCAGACTTAAACTGAAGAAGAAAAAAAATCCATAGAGAAGCATTTTTATTTCACAGAATTGTATTTAAATATAAAAAAAAATACCCAAATCTAAGCTAAGCTACTCACTGTCCTCTGGAAGTGCGACTCCTAACACTGTTTTCTGTTTGTTCTCCAATTCTGACACCTTCTTCTTAATAGCTTCAAGCCCCTCTCGAATCTCCAGAACCTATACATTGAATAAAATATATATATTATTGCCACAATAATATGGTTCAAACCCAAACCATACAGACAACAATTTAAGAAACAAAAATGTTTTTTGCTGAATAACTGAAGTTACAAGATCACAAGTATGGATTATCATGGGAGTTTGGAGCTAGTGACTCATTTCTGGAGCAACAAGCTTCTTCTCTCCAGTTTCCTAAAACCGTAAGTGCATATTATTATTGCAAGACGCATTGACACTTCCAATACACACAAAATGTGACCAAAAATGAACCTTTTTGAAGAAAGCCTCATTTTCTTTATCTTCATTTGCTGAGCTCCCAGATCCAGGCTTTATCATGAGAGGTTTGATTTCTTCATCTTCATCTGAGACATCAGCAGTCTAAGTGAGACACATTAAAGATTTATATTTGTAACAACATACCTTATATTGTATTCAATATAAGAATACAATACAAATGACATTTGCTATCTCCTATTGTTTTTTAATACCAGACGAATTTAAGAGAACATGTTTCAATGTTATGAGAAGAAACAGGGTTCTAAACGGATGTGAGATTACATTTTACTTCATGAGAGTGTGACAAATCCAATGGTTATTAGTATAAATAATATATAGATAATATAGAATAGTGAATAAATAATTATAATAGAAAATGGGGGCCATTTTGAATTTGCTTGGAGGGGGAAACACTTAATCAACTCTAAACATTCATTGTTGCTAGTGTGTGTGTGTGTGTGTGTAGGCTAAATAAAGTCACACCCCAGCTACAATACTGCAATATTACAGTGAAGTGCAAGAGGTCGTTAGCTTCCAGTTTGTGAAATTTGACTTCAATTTTCAAAGCTCTACATTAAGACACATGAAAAGTCAGTGACATAGCAGCAGGATGCGAGCCGTGAGAATTTATGAGCGGTAATAAATCGCAGCGGTTGCACTATCCGCGGGTTAGCCCGTTAGCTCGTTAGCCGGTTTCCTGAGTGCACTGCCCTACTTTGTACTCACATTGCCCAGTTCATTGGTCCTGTCCCGCATTCTCAATTTATCTTGGATCCAACTCTGACGAAAAGTTCCTTCTTAACAGGTGTCGCTCATCTGTCTGCAAAACTCAAAAGGGAGTTTCCATTCAAAGTCACATTTCACGCCAGAACTAACTTCCACAAATAACTTTGAGAGCAGATTGTTGATGGGCGCTGCTGAGAGGTGAACGAATGCTAATACTTAAATTATATGGATAAACTTCGGTTAAGCTGAGAACTCAACATAGGGCGATGCAGTTGTGTATGAATTTGTCCCTCTCTTCTTCTATTTTAGTTTGCAGACGTATGAAAAATCTATCAGGGCTGTTACTGCCACCCACTGGGAGGGAAATCACCATCATGTTTGCAATATGGTACAATGGCGAAGTTATTGTATCAAATATCACAAAAGAAAGTAAAACAATAATGTAGGAATCGATGTAACCTTACAAAGAGTAACTGCGTGATATTAATAATTCAGCCTTTATTTAACAGAGGATGTCAAGTTTCTTTTTCTTGTAAACAAAGAAACAAACAAAAAGGAAAAATAACAAAGGAAGGAAATAAAGGGGAAATATCCATTACAATGATTTGCTTAAACATTCCTGGAAAACAGACTTCAATTTAACATTTAAACGTGGAACAAATGTGAACAAACTTCACGCTTTTCAAGTTACTAATTGTAGATTCATTAATAATTAGTAAAGCAGATACATTTTCACCAGTATGTCGAAATTTGCAGATAATAGAGAAAATCTAATGTTCTTTCATTTCTGACTGCAAGAACATCCTACATATAATGCAATATCAATATATAATCCAATATATAGTACAATATCCTAAAGTACTGCAGAGCTTCCCTTTTTGATATCACAGAAAATACAGATGGATGAAGTTCATTCACAGGCCAGTTTGCCATCAAAGGAGGATAGAGTGATGGCAAACGCCTGTAGAGCACATAGGGGAAAGCTGTAGTCCATAGAAAACACATCTTCTGCTACCCGGCCAAACTGCATCACGATGTAGTCCTCTGGAGAGACATATTCAATCATAAGGATTAGTATTAAGAATTGGAATATTGTCACATTTTATTTAAAAAAAAAATTCCAAACAGTTTTTCTTTTTTCAAAGAACCATTGTCAATGAGGAATCGTTTTTGGATCCCCAAAGAAAATTTTAGTGAATAGTTCTTAAAATTACCATTTTAATAACCTGAAGAACCTATAAAGAACCTTCTGAAAGAAGTTCAACAGTTCTTCATGGAACTACCAATGTTGATAAATATTTTTTTTTACAGTGTAGCAACTAAGATACAAAATGAAAAAAGGATGACCTCTCACCATTATCTGGATGGACAATCTGAAAGTTTTTCACAGATGCCTGAGTAACTCGGCCATGGAAATTGAGCACATACGACTGAGTTTGCTCATTCCAGCTGGGTGATTTATTTACAAGGGTGACAAGATTCTCTTTGTTACCATTCTCGTATCGGGTGAGCAGAGACTCCAGCTCCTGGGACATGCAAAAGAGATTCATATATTCAGAGTTTTATTATATTATTAATATTTACACGATTGACAGCTGTACAACAGCTGTAATCAGTGAATCAAACACATAATGTATTTTATATTCTTTATCTGAGTGAAGTGAGTATAAGAAATATCTCCAAGACATAAATTGATCAAAACACATTAAAAAACATTTATAAGGTTTTAAACAATTTCATGTTCAAAAGAAATCTTTTTTTTTTGAACATTCTATTCATCAAAGAATCCTGAAAAAATTTACCAAGGTGTAAAATGTCATTTTAAAATATATTAAAATTGCAATAAAACTTCACAATATTACTATTCTTGATCACTATGATCAGATTACAATGATCAGCCTTGATGAGTCTCTTATATATATATAATATATAATATATATGTTTTCCTCATTAATGTACACACAGTACCCCATATTGACAGAAAACACAGAATTGTTGACATTTTTGCAGATTTATTAAAAAAGAAGAACTGAAATATCTCATGGTCCTAAGTATTCAGACCCTGTGGAGAAAAAATGAACTTAAATGATTTTAGCAAATAGCTGCAATATAACAAAGAGTGAAAAATTTAAGCGGGTCTGAATACTTTCCATACCCACTGTATATATTATTTATTTATTTTTTTACTTTTTCATACCAACCCCAACCTTTTGAATGGTAGTATATTACAAAATAAATATAATATTTCTACAAATGATTAAAAAAAAATGAAAACTAGAATCTCCAATAAAATACTCACACTTTTTGGTTGAATAATGACTCTTTCATCATTCTCATGCATACCAGGAATGATAACTGTCATTTTCCTGGGACCTTTGAAGCCTAAAACATTTTTCTCCTGTGTAACGGCAAAGAAAAAGCTTTTTACAATTTAGACACAATAAAGAAAAATAATTTATAAAAGACCTAGACATCTTTAGACATCTAATGCACAATTAGAACACATTAGTATCTTACATAGTATATTGCTGCTAGCTCTTGTCGCAGTGAATCTGTTTCTTTGATGAATTGTTTCTTTTCTGGATTCTCGCCATTATCAAACACAGTGAATTTAGTCCCCAATACATTAGACCTGAGGAGAAAAATCATATGTTTTTGCATAGGTGGAATTACAAGAAAAATTAGTATTTTTAATAACTTAAGACATTGTAATGGCACTCACCTTAGTTTGCCTATGTAGCTGTCAGTATCTCTAGATAAATCAGTTGGATCGATTGATATCAAATAATTAGAAGTTTTACACTTCTTTCTTTTCCTGCCAGCCATCAAAAAGACCTGCCCATCCGAAACATTGGATAAGAGAATAATGATGTGTTAAGAGATGAAAAAACATAGAGATTTTTAAAAAAATCTTTATTCACAGTAACACCCCTGCTCACCCTTTTCCCATCTTCCTTTTCCATGTGTAGGTAATATGTGGGATACATCCCTTTTTCCACTCCCCTCCTGTCTCTGGTGATCCTGCACTGAATAGTCACATCTCTTGGAGCAGGACGCATGGCAAACTGTTCCAGATCCTCCAAAGACATAGGAGAGGACTGTACAAGAAATAAATGTTTATATATATATATATATATATATATATATATATATATATATATACACACAGTAATACCTTGAGATACGAGCATCCCGACATACGAGTATTCTGAGATATGAGTAAATATTTGAGATACGAGCAGCTTACAGACACCGACTCTAATTGTTCGAGCACTCGGAGCAGCTCAAGCCTCGTCAATTATGGGGTAATTGCACATAGACTCCACTAGAGGGTCACCTTTGTTTTACAGCAGGGGTTACCTGATTCATGAGTACTGTATTATGCTGTGAGCAGCACGAGTTATGTCTGTTCAATAATAAATATGAGGTTCTGAGGCTATCCAATACACTACATGGGAAGAAACACTACACTTTCGTATTGCGTTTGCTTTCCTGTAGCTCAATCAGTTGAGCATTGGTGTTTACAACAAGTTTACAACACCAAGGTCATGCGTTCGATCCCCAGGGAAAGCAAGAACTGATTGGAATGTCAATGTGTTCCTTGAATGCAATGTAAGTTGCTTTGGATAAAAGCGTCTGCCAAATGCATAAATGTAAATGTTTGCATTAGCTACGTTCTCCCTCCATCCTTCACCTCCGCACATGATGCTACTGTATCGTCTGTCGCGAAGGTAAGAACTCGTAATTAAAACCACTTTTTATTTTATATCAACGGAATCCTTATATATTATGATTTGTGTGTTTGTGAGTGTGTGTCTATATAGCAATTAAAAACATGTTTCATTAGCACTAATAAGATAATTTTTTAGAGGGCCGGAATGGATTAATTTTTTTTCTGTTATTTCTTATGGGAAAAAAATATGTGCGATACGAGCAATATATATATGCACAGACACTGCTCAAAAAAATTGACAATTCTGTTATTCTCATTTGCCAGAGAATACCAGAATTGGCAAATCAGCCATCGGCGCCCCATTCACTTCACAGATGAGAGCAGGTTCACACTAATTACATCTGACAGATGTGAAAGAGTCGGGAGAGGCGGTGGGTGAGTAATGGTCTGGGGAGGAATATCCTTGGAGGGTCACACAGACCTCCTTGTGTTAGCCAATGGTTCCCTTACTTACTTTATGAGTTACTGTAATGAACCTCATGCAAGTTGGATCCGCCTGTAACTTATTTTAATTGATTTTTGGTATGATTTTGAATCCAACCCTCTGTGTTGATGATTTTGGTTTCCATTGACAAAGATTTTCAAAGTAAATATTTCATACACACATAATGTGTGATTATGTGTTCCCTTATTCTTTGAATAAGAATAAATGAATTAATTTCAACTAAGTCTTACCTTTCCCATGTCCAGAGAGTCACTGTCTGAGGAAGGCTCCTTATAGTTGGAGTTTAAAGAAGCAAGATCGGTATTACTTTTTGCTCCTTTTTTAGACTTCTTTAATGTTTTTTTAGCTTCGCTCTTCCTGTCCTTCACTTCTTCATCCTGTTTTTCTTCCTCACTGTCACTCAGTTGACATCTCACTAAAATGACAGAAAACTAATATCACCAAACAGGCCTAATAAAAGTAAACCATCTCTGACCAAAAAGGTTAATATGACAAAACAAATCTCAGTTTTTTGGTTGGTTGTTTTTTTTTTTTTTTTTTTACTTGGCTTCAGCTGTTGTTGTTTCTTTGGTGTGGGAGGGATGGGGCTCTTCGTCCAGTCTTTACTTTCCTCTTCACTCTCTGATTCAGGTTCTTTCTCTTCATTAATGTTGAATTCCACCACTGAATCAGTCTGAATTGCTAAAATAATACCACAATTTGGAATGTCATCAAAAACTATGTCAGGTTATTTCCTATTTATGGATGAGGCACTGTCCTGTGCCACAGGAAATGGCCTTTAACTGGTGTCATGCTTAACAATGGAGACACATCTCCGGTACACTTACAAGACTGTTCCCCCGTCTGTACATTCCCTTTAGATTCGTTTGTCTTATCCTTCTTCTTCGTGGATTTTTTCTCTTTCCCTTCATTTTCATTTCCCTCTGCAGTTTTTGGTTCAAGTACTAGAATGTAGAATTAAAGAAAATGTAAAGATACATCTATGGAAGCTTGTTTTTTTTTCCACAGAATTAAAAAAAACAAAAACAAAAGGTAATTGCGACTTTTTATCCTACAATTTGTTTTTGAGAATTGTGAGATTTAAACTCATAAATTGTAAGTTATTGATTCCTCTTTCGTGCTTCCTTACTTAAAAAAAGACACATATACACAAAGTTGTGTTAAAATATACATCTTGGCAAGTATTCTCTTAAACACAGTTGATTATGTCTCAAGTTAAAGTAAAAAACATTTGCTCTTAAAGTGACAGCAGCCTATAAGATCCAGCTGCTGGCTATGCCATTAATGTTAAACAAATAACAAAACACAGCTTTACTAAAGATTAATCTATATTTAATTTAAATGGTGAATAACATATTACTATTTTACAATAATGATTACATACTGGAATACTACTGTCAGTCGTTACTATATTTGTAACTTTGTTATATTTTATGTATCTATGCTTATAACTTGTGTATCTATTCCTCAAAAATCATAATATGACCTGAGCCATGAGTTTTGTGATCTGTTGCACCATTAACCAATCAATACAATCACAACTTGTAATAGTTGCTTAGTGAGCTCATTGTTTCTGTCTGAATTAATACATGACGCTATCTAACTGCATAATTTGTATTATCTTAGAGGTGTACATTTCTGACATATGGACATTACTTTGACACAGCCACCTCTGATAACAAAGTAGTCTAAATTGTAATGTAGAAACATGCCTTTTCTATAAAGCTGCTTTGAAACAATATCTATTGTGAAAAGCGCTACACAAATACATATGAATTGAATTTAATATAAAGTCAGAATTGTAAGTTATAAAATCCAATTTTTAGACTAAAAGCAAAAAAATGATCTTGCAATTGTGAGGGAAAAAAGTTGAGTAAAATTTTTGAGAAAAAAGTTAAAATTGCGTGATGTAAACTCACAATTACCTTTTTGATTTTTTGATTTAATGGTGGAAACAAGCTTCCTTACACATCACAATAAGACAGATATAAAAAGGATAATTTACAATAGTGAAAACACTTACATTTAGTTTGCCCTTTTTTAACAGTCTTCTTCTTAGTTTTCTTTACCTCTGCTTGGCCTTCTGTGTCTAATGTGCATTTAGCGCTGTGCTGTGGGCTGATCTCTAGATCAATTTTCTTAGTGATGACAGGAACAGACTGAGCTGCCTCTTGCGATGCCTCTTCTGTCCTAGATGAAATGCTCAGTTCTCCCAAACAAATTTCTTCCACTGTGTTTTCATAAATATGCTCAGGTTGTGTGTCTGAAAAGAAAAAGACAGGGTGTTAATTTCTGTAAAGGTCTACAAAATGAAAATAATTACTAATATACAGTACAAATATATGTTTACAATTATATCCTATAATGGAAGTCTGTACGAACCATTAAGGGAGGTGTTGCTGTGAGACTGGCTTATCAATAAAGCTGTATCATCGGCCTCAGTTTTCTGTTTACGTGTTTTGGGACGCATGTCATGATTCGCTGTGACCATCCGGGCATCTGCCCTTCTTCTTTGTTGCTTCTTGACTAGAAGTGAACGCTATGAGAGTTGACATGATAAAAAAAAACTTTTGTTAAACATCCAGTTATATATTATAGATCATCTACCCAGCAATCCCATTGTATAGATACATATCCTCAAAAAATAGTGAAGTAAAAATAGTTTCATAATATATTATTGTCACAGTCGTGTCACGTTCCTTCTGTGTGATCCCATTGTGTTTCCGTCAGCTGTTCCCCATTATCCAATGTTTAAATACCCTAATTTTTCCCGTGTCTTTGTCGATTGTTGACTTTATGACTATGTTTCACCCGTGAGTGGATGTTTATCGCTGTGCTCCTTGTTTGCCAAGCACTAAGCATGCTCCTTTTGTTTATGTTTATATTTAAAGTTTTGTTTTCATTTTTGAACAGTTTCCGTGGAAACCTGAGCTTTTAGTTTCTCTGCATCACACACATTCCCCATCGTATAACAATTATATGGTTCAGTGTATGAAATCCTATGCGTTCAATAATTGTTTGTATTCATAAGAATTACATGAAGCGTAACAATGCCAAAGGTAAAGTGTTACTTTATTTTGAATTAAAAAAAGAAACACAAAGAAACACAAAAGAGACACCCACCTGATTGTCCAGTTTCTGCTGTCGGATCTCTGCATCTTCCATTTCTTTTGTTGTAATAAAACAAAGATTAACATTTTGGTTGTAGGCCTACTAAATAATTGATACAAATGATTTCCTATGTTGTTATTGTCAGAAACTCACCAGCCAGAATACGTGCTCAAAGCAGCTATCAAATTAAATAAATGTCTCATTGTCCCTGACTCTCAGCAGCCCCATATGACATCCCCACCTGCAAGCAACAGAAGCTAAAGGAGATTACAGAGGATAAAGTTCTTACGCTCAAGACTCCTCTGAGACGCCATGTAGAATGAATCCTTCATCATCACTGACATCAGAGACTATTTTATGACTCTGAAGAGCTGAAAACACTATCAATGTAATACTACAACATGGTTGTATATTACCATATCTATAGTAGCCTACATTTCTCCCCCCATTAAGTATTTTGTGCAAGACTAAGTGTTTTCTTTTTTTGTGCATATTTATCCCACATTATATTTGAAAAATATAAAACAATAGAGTTCTAATGATAAGAGGATTTAAAATGCTCAGTATTGCATGAAATTAGGCCTTTTCCTTTATATAAACTTCTTGTAGCTAAGGCAAGACACTACAGGGGAAACTGATTGTCAGGAAAGAACATAGGCTACTTTTTGTTAATCAAAATTACTTTTTACTTAGCGTTCATTGTATTGTAGATACAACCGGTTGATTTACATAACCAAAAGTAGCCATTTCTCTAGTTTAATTAGATGGTTTGCATTCATGCTAACATCAAACCCACATGCTAAAACAGTTAGCTAAGTTATGGCTGCTTGGGATGGAGATAGCTTTAAGAGTTAATAAAAAATATTACAACCGGTTACAACGGTTTATACATTTAATTTGCCACTAGATGGCAAAGGATTTGAGAAAAAGGGAACAGCGATAAATAATTTTAAGTTTTATTTGTAATACATTTAAAGTTTGAGAGAGCTATAGCACAAACAACCACTGTGTTACTGATGCTCCCCTATATCAAAATGAGATTTGTCTAGTAAATTGAACCACAAATCTTCACTTGAGTAGCACTTACACTTTATACAAGTTTTATTGTTATCTTATTCTGAAGGGTTTTACATGGGGCTCTGTTAATATTATTAGCCTATACAGTCTAGATAATTTATTACATCCCTCCATTCTCCGAAAAGCTTAATCCTCTACGGGGCCGCGGGCGAATACATTTTTAAAGGGAAAAAATAAGCAGTACATATTGTCTGTGTCTCAAACTTGTTTGTGTTTTTCATCATAAGCCGACCAATATTTCATAAACAGCCTAACCACCCGAACACTAGATGGCAGTACATCACGTTATCTTGTTTACATCACAGCTGAAGAAAAAGGAAACTGATCACTTATTTCGCTTACTCAATGTTTGGACGTGTTTTTAATATCTCTTATCCGGTGTATCTTCGTACGTCATACAATCTAAGTGTAATACCATAAATGTTTTCTTACGATCGGATGAGGAGAAAGGTAATGATTTTACTTCTTTTTTGACGTTCGTTTCCTTGAGATCATTAACGTGCGCAAGCTGTATTACAACCTGGGAATCGAGCACTACTACAGTAAGTATCATACTTAACAATATAAATATAAAGCGAAAACATATCTTATAATTATCTCTAGAGTAAGTAGTGTTCTGACAGATAACAGATAAGAAGTTGTCAAGTAGTTCAAATCCAGTACATTAGTGCTAAAGTGTTTTTCTTGATAGCAACGCTAATAACATGTTTAGTTTCGATTCATTTTCCCTGTAATCACGGGTAAATCACATTATCGACCACAAATCTGACGAACAGTCATGCTTGATGCCTTTTTAGAGGAACAGGAGGGGCAGATGATTCATCACACGGTTTAAAAGAGAGAGTAGGCGAGTCTGTTCCCTAGATACTCCAAATTTGTGACGTTTTGGAGAGGGGACAGCACCAAGTCTGAAGAAAAGTCTGTTGATTTCTCCCTTTATGGATTTGTGAAGAGATTTGCTTTTCTCAAATTCTGGAAAGACAAAGTCATGTGATTTACTAGAGTTAGTAAAACATGCATGATAAGGGGTTTGTTGTTGTTATGGTTGTGGTTGTTGACTCATGTTCGCTGATTTTCCACAGATGTCCATTGTGCTGTGTTACCTCTGGTAGGATGATCAAAAGTCAAGAGCCAGATGTAAGATGTCTTATTGTTTTTAGTTTGGTTGTATTATGTGCAATGACAGATCTGAATTTTGCACTAAAACCCCTAAGGAATGAGATCTTATGGGACTAATATATTGAAGCTTAAGATGGGCTACAGGATTTTCTTTTTAAAGCTATTAAATGTCATAAATGTTTGATAACTATGTTTTGAACTTTTAAAAATGTTCCTTTATTTTATTTCTTTAGGAATTCATTGCAGTGAGAGTTCAGGATCCTCGTGTTCAGAACGAAGGGTCGTGGAACTCGTATGTGGACTTCAAAATTTTCCTTCATGTGAGTATTTCTGCCTCAAGGATTTCTGATAGTAGTACCAGATTACAATCTAATAATGTGACTCTTTCCAAGTTCCAAAGATTTTCTAATACTTCATCAACCAGTTCTACTTGTAAACATTAGCCAGTTGCATAATCTGCTTAGAATACAGTAGTTTTAAAAGTTAGTCATCTATTTTTGTCCCCCTTCACGACTGGACTTTTAAGTCATTACATAAAGGTAGATCAATCTAATTTGAATTGGAAATATCTATATCGAGAACAAGGTGTGTTATGGCTGAAATACTACACATAATGCACAGCAAATAAGATGCACGCTGTTTACGTGAAAATTTTGGTAGTCTGAAGATGTGTAATCCATCTGTTAATAAGAACACTGTAATTTCAAAATGTCCAAATAGATCAGTCTATCACTAGTATGGATGTTCTTATTCTTCTGTTGTTCAACAGTTGTTTTCGTCAGGCCTGTTAACTGTATCAGTGATCTGAATTTGGTTACTTGGTTTCATTTACTAGACAAACAGTAAAGCATTCACTGCCAAAACATCCTGTGTGAGGCGGAGATACAGCGAGTTTGTGTGGTTGAAGAAAAAGCTGCAAAAGAATACCGGTCTAGTGTAAGTTATTTTGTGCAAACAATTTCAAATGGCAAAGTGCTTCATTAAAAAAAAAATGTTTTTAAATATATACTCATAGAAAATATGTCAGATATGCTCATAATTGAGTTTAAATGCACTTGCTAGCAATGCTATCATTCTGCTATGTAGTAGTAAGTTTTTTTTATTTAATACAAAAAATATTTTATAAAAATGCATGCAGTGCCTTTTCATTTTTACATTTTCCAGTTACCCACAATGCATTGGTGTATTTCCCACAGGCCTGTTCCTGATCTGCCCAAAAAGTCTGTATTCTCATTTATTAACGATGACTTCATTGAAAGGAGGAGAAAGGGTCTTCAGAGCTTCTTGGATAAGTCAGTCTAGTCTTTCTTTAGTAGAGAAATATTTTGTTTGTTTGTTGGTGTTACAAATGAAAGACAGAAAATTGCAGTACCGTATTTTCCAGCATAAAATCTGCAGGTGCAGAAAATCCGTACCCTCATATAGCCCACGAGTTTTGGGCTTTTGTGTAAAAAATCGTTAGCATAACCCGCACCTTTATATAACCCGCGCCCATAGATTGATGAACTTTTTTGTGTAAGTTCACATTTTGAATTTTGAATGCTGCTCGCATGACATTAATTACCATAACATCCATAACTCTTCAGGTTCGGTACACCGTGCTTGTGCGGGAAATTCAAACAATAAGGAAACAAACACAAATCATAATCAGAACCAAAAGAAAAAGCAGTCTCTCCCGCTGTGCACCAGCACGTCCCTTAAGAAGCGATTCTAGGTGTTGATCATCGGATGAGATGAGAAGAGCATGCCCTCATGGCAGCACAGCCAATCACGTCTTCTTGCATGATTGACCGGTCAGACAGCCCATCAGCGTCAGCTGTCAGAGTGATAGTACAAGGGCCAGAGACAACAACCCTCGCAAGAAAGAAAATACAGCAAAAAAGTGATATAACCCGCACCCTTATATAGCCCGCACCCCCTGCGGGGGTTGTAAAATCTGGTATAACCCGCGGGTTATATGCAGGAAAATACAGTACAGAAATATTATTTGAATGTTAAATGTTTCTTGGCATTTCTTCTTCATCTATAGGGTGCTGCACATGACGGTATGTCTATCAGATAGCCAACTCCATCTTTTCCTGCAGACTCAGCTACCTGTCAAGCACATTGAGGACTGTGTGCAGGGTCACACCCCTTACACTGTGACAGATGCCATTCTAAATTATGCTTCCTCCAACCTCGGCTGGGTCCAGGAGGAAGAGGCAGGGGCCCAGGAATTATGGCCCACCCCTGTTTCATATGAATCTGTAGAGAGGTAAAAACTGGTCGCAATGACATAAAACACATGGTGTTGTAACATTAACACTTTTTTTCTTCTAATGATATACTTCTCTTTGCAGCCCTGCCCCTCACCTCCCCTCACCTTCGTTACAAAGTCCAGAGGCCACAATCAGTGGACCTCCAAATGAACTTCCAGATGTTTCAGACTCAGAGTCAAGACTGAATGATATAGATGAGACTGCACATGACCTGAAACAGGCTATTGGTCATGAACAGCTGCCTCAAGAGGAAGAGAGTTGCATTAAATTAGTAGTTGAAGTCCACACGAAACTTGTTGGTTCTATAGAGACTGAGGAAATAGGTAGAAACATTGGCTCGAATAAGGTCACCGAAGATCTTCAAAGCTATGACCGTGAATATCCTGCTCCACAGATAGACAGACACCATGAAGACAAGCCTTGGCTCGGAGATACAAGCAATGAAGAAGAAATGTCTGTTGGCGAAGATGTTGTTGACATTACCTCAGTAGAAAGAGTCATTGAGGAAAGGACTCTTGATGATATCAATGAAGCGAAGAAGAGAGGTCAAGATGCTGGACTTGAACAGGACAGCACTGTGAGACAAACCCCTAAAAAGGACCTTTATGAAGAAGATCCAAGAGTAAGGATCCATAATAACAAAGTAACTCTGGATCTCAGTGCTGTCAAGGAAGACAATGCTGAGCATTACAGTGAGAAGGCACTTGAAAGCGCAGCTACTGTAGATGATGCACTCTATGACATTTGTAAGGAGAACGTGCCAGATATTAAAGATCATGATGAAGCAGAGATAGAGGACCATATGGTCCAAGAGAATGGGGTCAGTGATGAAGACTACAGTGAAGATGCTGCTGTCCAGGAAAAGGCCATGAATGTGAATGAGGAGCAGATTGGTGAGGTGAACAAGCTCAATGCAAAATGTCATATTCCCAGCAGTGATATTTTGATACTTGGGGGAAATTGAGGAAGCAGTGAGCCCCGTGACAGAGACTTGTCAGCAACCTTAATGCAAATACTGCTGATCTCAACACACTTGTTTTACAAGCTAAACAGATTGAATCAATGCAATGTTAGGAGACGGACACTCGTATAATCATCACTAACCACCAACCGGATACTAATTCTCATGGGAATTAGTACAGTCTTAGACTAGACCCATATTGTTCAAAGAGTCCTCCCTCCAGCTTTTTGTCAGACAACATGCAAGACGTTCTTCTACTATGATCTCAAAATGATTAAGTAAATGTAACTGTAAAGGGAGGAACACAATGTGTTTTTGCTTTGATCCATTGTTGTCGTGTTCAGTTACAGGCTGTTTACACAAGATACACTGAATTATTAGACAGGCTGTGTTTTTTTTTGGGGGGGGGGGGTTTACCAATGTGAACAAACAGAGATAATGCACTTACTAATACGCCATTCAGGATTGTGAGCAAATTTAATTTGCCACAATTATGAATTCATGGTAGCGACGAGAAAGGGAACTGTACAAAGAGCAGCATACATCAATAAGGCACTTTGATTCAAATTTTTACCATTCTTACTCAAAATAAATGTGTTTTTGTTTGATTGTAGCAAATTTACGGTCATACAGGAATTACCCCATGAAATGCTGATCTATTGTAGCATTTTCAAAAACCATTTTTGACTGACTTTTCACTTTCTAAAGCACTTCCCTTTTTTATCATCAGTAAAAACATGTTTCTCGCACATGTTTGCTCTGCTGAAACTTTGGGTCATTTAAGGGAAAGTTCACACAATAATGAAAATTCTGTCATCATATGCTCACCCTCATGTTGTTCCACACCTGAAGGACTTCCTTCTGTGAGACAAAAGAAAGTATTTGGAAAAAATGTCTGGGTTTGGAACTTCATCAGGGTAAATCATGACAGAATTTCCTACTATCTGTTCAAAATGGTTGTTCAGAATGTTTATGTCATTATTTTTTGTGGTATTTAATTTCCTAGTTTCTTAATTTATGGCCAGAACACTAATTTCCATATAGTAGGTAAGCAACAACAACAAAAAGAAGCCAGATACCCAAGAAGTTGCAGTGCACATTGCTTGCAATGGTAATGTACTTTCATTTCCTCTTCCTAACTTAATGTTGTACAAGGTTGTAAGAATGCTGCAAGTTCGTTTGTTTTCGGCTGTGATGTTACAGTGGCTATCTGTAATCCTAATGTAGGAACAGAAATGTGTACTCAAAAGGGACTTGTTAATTAACAGAAAAGAGAACTTCATTTTCTTAATTAAGGTGATATCACACACAGGTGTTATTGTTTTTCTAAATCCGCACAGTAAGACCATTAAGAATCCACAATAGCATTATTACAAAGCATTTAAGCTAAATTATTATCATTTGTATGTTTTTAAAGGATTTTTTAAGTTACAACAGTTTGAAGTTTTGCATTTTGTTCTTAGTTGTGAAGAGTGTAAGAACATTCTTGGCTTCATGCAAGCAGAAAGTGGTTTTACATTTGTTTGAAGAGCCACCACACCTGTCAGGTTAAACTACATTCTGCAGGTATTCATCACTGTATGTGTGTTTGGATTCACCTATGTGTTTACTAACTGCAAACCAATAAAGAGAAAGTGGCTAAAATGAAACTGAACTCATTATACCAACCAATACCAGTATATTTACCAAGCAAGTAAAAAAAAAAAATACACCTTTGGACAGACACGCATGGAAACAGTCAGTTTATTATTTTGAATACACCAGAAAATCGATGCTAGTTGCTGAAAATCTTCAGATTTGATTTGACTAATTTCACAGAAATGTATGATGGTCAGAAACTTTGGGGTTTTTTTAGCTTCAAAGTTTTATTCCAGCCATTTGAAGGATATCAAACATGTTACATATTTTGAACCAATTTCAAAACACATTGTTTGGAACAAGGCACAGTGAATTTGTTCTGTTTGTAATTACTCAAAAGTCTAGTAGCGTGAAATCCTCACTCATTTAGTGTATGATGCCCAGTTTTTTTCCTCTGTAACTTTTTAGAAACTCGTGTATGATGACTAGTGTTTTAAAATTTGTTCATTGGTGTATTTCAGCCTTAAAAGATGAATTTCAAAATCCAAAATTAATGTATTTTATGTGAAAGCATAAATTGGATACAGTGGGTCGTTTTTTGGTTTAGTTTATTTTTTTCAAATACATTTTTGTTGTTTTGTGAGTAATACTGGAAATTAATGAATTGGTGGCGCTTCTATCAATCAAGTGACAGTTATTATATATTTTTATATAAAGTAATCGACAAAACATAATACCATCAATTTCTTCAATATTAATTAAAATTATGTGGTCACATTTATAGCAACATTATTACCACAAGATGGAGACATGATAAAACCTATCTGTTCATTTGACACTATTATTGTAAATGTTGCTGCTACTACTTTTTTTGTTGTTGTAATTTATATAAAACTAATATGATAACATTAAATTATTTAATGTAAGATGCATAAACCTTTAAAATAAAATTAATTTATAAAATATTATTTCTTACTGCTGTAAAATAGACCTGTTAAAAGTGTTGTGATTGATCTCATGATTTCTGACCAGTTAAATCAAAAAATCAAAACAAGCAGTAATATACAAATTACTAACCGTTAAAAAAGGACCCCCAGTGGGCATTATGGGCCCCTGGGGGTCGAGGAACCCTAATTTGAAAACCCCTGGTCTAGCTCATGATGAAATAGCAGGATAAAAAAGTATTTCAACAGTATCAATTGTTTCCAGTTACGCAGACTAAAACTTACACATCAACAACAAACGTACTACTTTCTTAGTAGAGTAGTGTGGTTTTCTGGGAAATTGCACTCAGTATTTGAACTATGCTCTTCTCAGAGTAGGAAAAGACGGTTGCTTTTAATGTTGATATGATCGAACACACTGATAAAGCGCTGAGTTCAAGGCTGAAACAACTGACCTCATTTCAGACTGTGACATCGGCAGGCGGGGTTGTGTGGCTGGCAGCAGGGGACTGCAGCTGGAATCATGGTGTAGTCAGCAGACGATATCCTGTCTGTGGCAATGTCCCATTGCAGAGACTCCCTCTCTCTCTCCACTTCCTTCAGGACAGAGCTGTACTCTTCACTCTCGGGGTTCAGAGGGGTCTCTTCTGCCTTGTCCTGTGAGAGGTTAAATATCAGAGGGGGGTTGTGATTCTGCTGTTGTCCACTTTCTCCACCACACGCCACTGATCCACCTGAGGGAGAACATCAGAACCACTGTACCAACCAATACCAGTATATTAATTGATTAAAAAACTGAAAAAAAGACCATTGGATAGTTCAAGTTATTTAATTAGTGAGTTAAATTGATTTTTGGGGGCCTATCACCGTTACACATTAAACAGTTGTGAATGTGTACTTGTTTATAGGTTTTAAATACATTTACAAATAAATAACTACATTTTAAATATAAATGAAACTGTTTAAAATGTCTTATCAATATCTTTTTTTAAACAAATGAAATAGTTTAAAATATGATATTTTATATTATATAGTTTAAAATATCTATTTACATTTATCAATTTTATAACATTATATTTAATTGCATTTTTCACATGATTTAAAGTTTCAACTGTTTTCTTAGATTTTCTTAAAGTTATAAACATGAATTTAAATGTTTATCATATCTATTTAGCGAATTAAAAAGGTAAAAGTAAACAATGAATGTGACATTAAACAGCATTTTTTTTACTTTGTAAATTATTCATTTACCTATTAAAAAATTGATTTATCAGTTTATTTTACTTTTTTTATCATTTTTTTATTATTTAACTAAAGTTTTTTATTAACTTAAAAGAATAAGCACATAATTACACATTATCATAAAAGAATAAGTATTTGTCCATTTCAAACTATTTATTTACATTTTATTTGTTTCATTTTTTTTTTCATAAATAAAGACCTGTGATGTAAAATGCCTTGTGATGTTTCAGCCGGACTGTTTGAAGGTCTCCGAATTGTCCTGCAGCGCCACTGTTTGGATGCATCAGACTCTGATAATGGAAGAAGATTTTTGTATTTTTTTTTAATGCCAGTCACAAATTTCACAAGTTTTGTTTTGGCCCGTAAAGTCATCCAAACTGACTGTACCTTATGCCCTTTATCAGAGTCGTTGAGCAGAATGTGTGTTATATCAATGCCGTCATAGCGTCGATCCGATGGTGGTTTTACACCAGCCAGGGAGAGGATAGTTGGAAAGATATCCAGACCACTAAGGATTAGGAGCTAGTCATCATATGGTGAAAACAAATACAATCATGTTACACAATGTTCTTAATCTTCCAGTACCTCAGCAGGGCGCTGCTGGTGCTGTTGGGTTTGATCTTTTTAGGCCATGTGACCACTGTGGGAACTCTATGACCTCCTTCCCATGTGGTTGTCTTGGCTGAGCCACCACCTGCTCAAAAGAATGAAAACAGACTATAACATGATAATTCAATTAGTGTTTGTTATCTGAAACAACCACAGACAAGCATGAAATCTGCACCCACAGAAAACTCTTGTGTCTTCGTTCATTTGAATATCTTCTATTTATGATAGGTTAAAGGTATGACACCTTACAAAAACATAAAAAGTCATCAGTTTTCAATAAATAAATCAAGAGAGTAGACTATACAGGTAAAACTTTCAAATGGCTGCATTACCTCTGCTCCTCTGCCATCTTCCAACAAAAGGCCCAACTTGCCCAGAAAACTGACATTTCTGCTCCCACGGGCCATTGTCACCTTAGAAATGGATGCATTTGATTAATTTGCAATCAGAGCCTTTAGGAAATGACTAATTCCACTGAACACATTGAGTGAAGTGTGTGTAAAATTACTCACCAGTGAACCATATCAATGTGTTTTCCAGCTGCTCAGTGCTGACCGCCTGCATGATTGTCCCCACCAAGGAGTCCATGTCACTGAGGCTGGCTATGTAAGGATCTTGCGTCGTAACATTTAGGAAGGTGTTATGGAACAGTGGGACATGCATGTGAGCAAGAGCCACATACAGCAGGAACGGCTGCTGCTTAGAAATGCTATGAGGACAAAACAAAAACTTTATCCAAATTGTACAGTAACAGAAGACTAATTTTGTTACAGATATACAATTGAGTTGTACTATATTTCTTATTAGCTTATATTAGAGTTATATTTATTTTATCAGACATATTGTAAAAACAATAATATTGCGAAATACTCCTTGTTTAAAATAGCTGTATTTATTTTAAAATGTTATTTATTCCTATGATGGCAAAACTGAATTTTTTAACAGCATCACTCCAGCCTGTCATATATTACATGATACTTTAGAAATCATTCTAATATTTTTGTGAAAACTGTGATATGAAATATATATATATATATTCAGAATGATTTGATGAATGGAAAGTTCGACAGAACAGCAGTTATTTTAAATAAAACAAATTGCAACATTACAAATGTCTTTACAATCACTTTTTATCATTTAATGCATCCTTGCTGAATAAAATTATTAATTCCTTTAAAAATATCTTACTGACCTCTACTGCATATTTAATCGTAGATGCTCATTTACGTTTTACAGTTAGATACTCTCTCTTTTCATCCATCATCCTTGAATGTATCATTTAAAATCATTAATAATTTAATACCACTGTTAAATTTTGCTTTGCAAATCAAATGCACAGTGGGTATGGAAAGTATTCAGACCCCTTTAAATGTTTCACTCTTTGTTATATTGCAGCCATTTGCTAAAATCATTTAAGTTCATTATTTTCCTCTATGTACACACAGCACCCCATATTGACAGAAAAACACAAAATTGTTGACATTTTTGTAGATTTATTAAAAAAGAAAAACAGAAATATCACTTGGTCCTTAGTATTCAGACTCTTTACTGTAACACTCATATATTTAACTCAGGAGCTGTCCATTTCTTCTGATCATCCTTGAGATGGTTCTACACCTTCATTTGAGTCCAGCTGGGTTTGATTATACTGAATGGACTTGATTAGGAAAGCCACACACCTCTCTATTTAAGACCTTACAGCTCACAGTGCATGTCAGAGCAAATGAGAATCATCAACAACTGCCTGAAGAGCTCAGAGACAGAATTGTGGCAAGGCACAGATCTGGCCAAGGTTACAAAAAATCTTAAGGTTCCTAAGAGCACAGTGGACTCCATAGTCCTTAAATGGAAGACGTTTGGCACGACCAGAACCCTTCCTAGAGCTGGCTGTATGGCCAAACTGAGCTATCGGGGGAGGAGAGCCTTGGTGAGAGAGGTAAAGAAGAACCCAAAGATCACTGTATTTGAGCTCCAGAGATGCAGTCGGGAGATGGGAGAAAGTTGTAGAAAGTCAACCATCACTGCAGCTCCACCAGTCGGGTCTTTATGGCAGAGTGACCCGACGGAAGCCTCTCCTCAGTGCAAGACACATGAAAGCGCACATGGAGTTTGCAACAAAAAAAATACTTTAAGGACTCCAAGGTGGTGAGAAATAATATTCTGTGGTCTGATGGAACCAAGATAGAACTTTTTGTCCTTAACTCTAAGCGGTATGTGTGGAGAAAACCAGGCACTGCTCATCACCTGTCCAATACAGAGGCCATACAATGTCCATACAATGCGGCCAAGTACAGAGATGTCCTGGACGAAAACCTTCTCCAGAGTGCTCAGGACCTCAGACTGGGCCGAAAGTTTACCTTCCAACAAGACAATGACCCTAAGCACACAGCTAAAATAACGAAGGAGTGGCTTCACAACAACTCCGTGACTGTTTTTGAATGGCCCAGCCAGAGGCCTGACTTAAACCCAATTGAGCATCTCTGGAGAGACCTAAAAATGGCTATCCACCAACGTTTGCCATCCAACCTGACAGAACTGGAGATGATCTGCAAGGAGGAATGGCAGAGGATCTCCAAATCCAGGTGTGAAAAACTTGTTGCATCTTTCCCAAAAAGACTCATGGCTGCATTAGAGCAAAATGGTGCTTCTAATAAATACTGAGCAAAGGGTCTGAATACTTAGGACCATGTGATATTTCAGTTTTTCTTTTTTAATATATCTGCAAAAATGTCAACAATTATGTGTTTTTCTGTCAATATAGGGTGCTGTGTGTACATTAATGAGGGGGGGGGGGGGAATTAACTTGGCTGCAATATAACAAAGAGTGAAAAATGTAAGGGGGTCTGAATACTTTCCTGTACTTTCACTGTATATAAATAAAATATTACAATCTGCCAATTTATTGTTATTGGCCATAATATGAAAATAATTTATTGAATTTTAATGGCAATATAATTTATTGATTCAAACAGATTTAAGTGAGGAACTTTAAAATGGTCACAGGTCTCGATTCTCTGTGCGAGTGCACAGCTGAAACGAGAAATAAATGAGACTTGGCTGTGCGCACCCCAACAGATGATGATCTATCCTTGGACTGTGTCAAAGGTCAATACTGCAACTTCGCCTGCCCAGCAAACTTGTTTACAGAGCAGACCTTATATTGACTGATCAAAGTCCATAAACAGTTGCTCCTGTGAGTCGCAAAGCTGTTTTTATAATCCGTTTTTAATCAAAAAAGTTTTCTTGGTTTCACCATACGTGCTGAGCTTAAAACCTGTATAAGATCTTTTTAATTCAAATAGGTTTTACCAAGAAGTTTAATAGCCTTTAATGACAAAAGTAATCTTAATAGTACACAACAGAATGTAATAGTCATTATTAGTAACGCGCAAAAGTGCAATTTTTCCAGGAAGGCTGGCCATAGTAGAAATAAGCTCATGTAGATATTCAAATATGACATATATGAGCTTCTGTACATAAATGCAGTCAAAATCACTGAACATACCTGGCTGCAATCTGCTTGACTGCCACTCTGGCATATCTGTCTTTAAGGCTCCATGTATCCAAGGGTTGTTCAATTATTGTCTCATTTTCAAACAGAGGTAATGCCACTTGAGTGTAGCATCCTTCATGCTTCCTGGTGAGTAAACATTTGGCATATGTAAGTGAAGCACAAGACGTAGGACTATATAAAACCATCAGGCTATATCTGATGTGTATTTGACTTCATGATGACCTGGACTGCATTTTCCAAAAACATCATAAGTCTAAGTTGATCATTGAATAATTGCCAGCAATGGTCTCGATGAAAAACTTAGGCTTACAAAGCTTTTGGAAAACACAGCCCTGGATAATAACACACACCTAGTAGTATATTGATTAAGGACGCAGGGAGGGCAGCTGGGAAGGTCGAGGCCCGGTTCATCAGTGCAGCCCATATCATTACTATAAGGAATACCGAAGAAGTAGTCAAAACCTATAGTGTGAACACACAAAAGTAAGCATATCCTCATGAAATAACTGAATTATATGATAAATATTTACAATAATTACAACTTAAAGCAAAAAGTAATTTAATCTGGAAAAATAGAATTGAATGTCAAGAAATGCTTTTTATATATAATTTATTGTTTATTAATACATATTTTATTTAACAGGGATTCATCTTTAAAAATATCATACATAATTAAAACAGAATAAAATGAAATGAAAAAGGAACACAATTTTACCTCTATGAACAGGATTGTAGGAACCATTGTGTCCAAGGTGCCATTTTCCTGTTTTAACATAAATGCAAGCACTATAAATAAATGGAAAATAAATATTACGACATAAGTTCAGCTCGGGAGGCTCATTAGTTTCCATAGCTTCAATGAGCATTTGTTAATCAGGAATTAATCACAGCACAGTGTTGAGTTCATTGCTCTCAGGACGTTAATCAGGTTGTTCTCGGCATGTTCTCAGAGTTTCTGTACTTACCAATTATGGCTGTATAATAACCTGCATCATGCAGGAGCTGAGCAAATGTTGTCTCACTAAGTGGCAGTCCTGCGACTGATTGCACTGCAAAATTATGAGTGACCCCATTGCGAAGCCCGTGTCTGCCGGTCAGGAGGGCTGCACGTGACGGTGAGCATGTGGAGGCAGGAGAGTGGAAGTCTGTGAATCTGCAAATCACCAGACACAAGGATGACCCATAATTCGACAAAATCAGGCACAAAACTTTGGCATGCATGGCAAATTATAATAACAACATTACCTTTTCCCCTTTAGCATTAAAGCATCCAGCCAGGGTGTTGGGGTGGAGTTATCAGGCCTGTTCACCCAGAGGTCACCCCATCCAATATCATCAGCTAAGATAATGATGAAATTGGGTCGTTCCTTCTCAGCCGTTTTGTCCTCCTTTCTAATATAGCTTTTGATATTTTGAACCAGTCCAGAGAACAGGAGCAATGCACATAATCCAAACTGTGCCATTTTAAATGCTAAATCTAACAAAAAGAAAATAAAGCAGTCATTTAAATTATGAAATATTTGATATACATTTATGATATATTTGGAGAAAAACTAATACTCTGATTGCTACTTCAAATTATAATTAGACATTGACGACAAAACACACTGTGTCAGGGTTGAGGAAGGGATGCGAGGACTCAAGTGCAGGAGACATTTTTTGAACAAAAATTCAAACAAAAACTGCCCGAGGGGGAAAAACAAACTAAACTGACTTGGTTGACTAGACTTGACCAACAGGACAGGACGAGAACCGACAAGCAGCATACCAAGACATAAAGGACAACGCAGCAGCACAGGACAGCAAACACAAAGAGAATAAATAGGGAAAACATGAGGCGCGTAATAGAGAGAGGACAGGTGGGGCAAATTAAACAACAAGGGAACAAGAAGGGTGGGGTTACACAATTGACAGGACATGAACATGCAGCCAATGCGAACGCACATAAGCCATGTGAATCAATACGAGACAACGCGCAGTGAAAGCACAAACTGCATGCAGCACAAAACACAACATGAAAGCAACGCGGCCAATGTAAAAATAAACACGTGCTAAACAATACACGCAGACAAGAGAGAACTTTTTAAGGGTTAAATTAGGTAGGAATAGTTAGATTAGAGGTTGCCACGGCATAAATCCCTCTGGATGTCTCTGAGGAGAGTCTCTTGCTTTTGATCAGATCTTATTTGGATTAACAAACTTTACTTAATACACAGTTTCTTGTACACCGTTCAGAACAGTCACTCCAGCAGTTCCCACTTTACAATGTAGAGGCGAAGAAGAGGCAGAGGCACACGGCGTGTTCCTTTGACATTCCGGCTCAAGGGAAAGGGGGGTTGCTGGTGTGGCTTTTCATTCAACATTGACTGTAAACCAATCCTCAAATTACTCAACAGCTGTAACCTCCCACCATAGAGGAGCTCAGTGTCTGAGACAGTGGACACACCACATGGACTCATTGGCAGTGGACAGACCGCAACGCGGAACACATCAGAACACAGCAGAAACATTCCCCTCACTCACAGGAACAGGTAAGCACACTTTCTTGTTTTGGTTCTTACAGTATATCAATGGTTGAGTGACTACTTCTACTAAACTCCTATTGACATCGGTCAAATAAGAGTCACACACACAAATATATGTAGGAAGACAAAAGGACACTTGCATTTATTTATATACCGGTAGTCTGTTGTTATTTTTGTCACCTGATAGAGTTTGGGTTTTGTCATTGTCACCTCTGACTTGTTTTGTTGGGGACAATTAATATTGAACAAATTTATTGATTTGCCTGCTCTGACAAAATTGAAACTGAGCTGAGCTGGACGATCACTGTTTTCTCCAAAGCTGCTGTATGGATAAATTAAATAATTAATAACTAATGATTTTCACAAGGAAATTAATCAACATTGAACTTTTTTGGACAATGACACTGTTTTCTTCTAGAGCTGCTGTTCAGTCGAAACAAACTTTGTTGCATTGTTTTCCTGTTATCTCTGTAAAGCTGCTTTGAAACAATCTCTATTTTAAAAATGCGCTATATAAAGAAAGAAGACTTGACTATGGTGGGGTGGGATTTAGGACAAAACGAAGAACAAATAATTTTTTATTTAATTACACTTAATATGTTTCATTAATGTTCCTTTTGGGGCAATGTCTTGCCACATAAGAGTTACAGGAGTAACGTCATCGAGGAAGTTTCACGGTGGGAATATGAAGGAATGAAATGTGTCTATACATGTCCTATAGATGTATAGACAGATGTACGTATATACATGTCTTAGACCTAGAGTATATGCTGTAAGAACACTGGAAAGACTAAGAAGAAATGTAACAAATTTCGGCTTTAAACTGCATAGAAATGAGAGAATTTAAAAAAAGCTATATTGTGATATATTAGCTTAATATCATATATTGAGACTCATTACTGCTCACCTAATGCTGAGCGATGACTTCATTGAAAGTATTTCAAACGATGTTCTTCTGCCTGAAACGCATTTGTTGACACTCGAGTCCCTCCGCCCCTCTCGTGACGTAACATCCCTCTGGTAACGCCCCTCCCGCAGAGCTTCGTTCTCAGACGGGACGCGGTGTCCCTATGTTGTGTGTATCTGTGTGCGCGCGTGTGTGTGTGTGTGTGTGTGTGTGTGTCTAGATCTACTTTTTTTTAAATGCTCAAATTAAAGAAAATATACCCAAAAATATATTTGATTGAGGCATACCTCTTGAAGAAATGCATACATGTATTGGAAAAATGTACAAATAATAAAGCACTAGTTAATGACGGTTTAAGAATTTAAATAAGATATCTTGGTATCAGGTAAATGGAAACACATAGGGAGATCACAGGAGGAAACAGGAAGAAGAAAAATACATTACTGACATATAACAACATTCACTGTGTTGTCATTATCATGCGACCTTACCAGATTACATCGAAGTTACATCGCTTCACTGCCATTCACAAATCCTCTCACATGGCCTCATGGGACAGTAAAGTGTCCATTCTGTGCACACTTCTGAATCTTTCTGAAAGAAGCAGGTCATCTGTGTGTTTTTTGCTTAATATTTTTTTTTTTACCCACGGTCATGGCACAAAAGTACTTTGCATTAAAAATCTTTATATTAACTGGCTTTCTATTAATGCAATACAGTGAATGGCAGTCATTTGTGGTCTCCCAGTGGCCAGTTTAGTGTTAAGTAATTAGTAATTTACACCAAAATAAAATATATCATGTATGCTTTCATCTCCGAAAAAAACATTATTTGTACAGTGTCTTGCATTTCATGATGAAGTTCTTTTTTGTGAGTTGGAATGTGTGCAAAGGAATTCTGAAGAATATGAAGGATATGCATCCTTCAAAATAAGTTTAACGAAGGCGGCTTTCCATGGTCCCTTCAATTTGAGATGGCCTTTGGTGGCGCTTGAGGGGGCTTCTGTTTGAGAAGCACAAGGTCAGTGAAAGGGAGTGGCTGCAGAACCAGTGGGTGGAGCTTGACATCCAACTCCCCTTCTATAGATGTAAAGAGTGTAAAGTGACGGTCCTGCCACACACTAACCCTACCATAACCCTGTCTAACCTAAATTAGGTAAAACTCCACCCATTATGTCTAGAGAGAGGGAGCAGGATGTCATTTAGCTCTGCAGTGAGCAGCACCACTTGATGAAAGGTGTTTCATCCTTCTCAGGAGGTCAACATCAATTTTAGATGATCTGTTTTTTATTTTCTATTTATTTTTTATGAGATGCATTTTTTAAACTATGTTACCAAAATACGGAACTACTGTGTTAAGTAATTGTGATTTGTGTGATTGTGCCATTTTCAGCCAATGACATTAAACATACATGTACAGTAATTAGATATTAATCTAATTAAAAATAAGTACAATTTAGAGGCAACATGGTTACAAGTAACAAGTATGTCTGTCTCTATATAGTAGATTATTCATTTTATATTATTATAGCATTTTCTACATTTGTAGAAAGATACTTTGATGAAAAATTACAAGGGAAATTTTATTTTATTTTATTGCGACTTTAAATTTAGTGATCAAATCATTCTACACATTTTTTTTAAAATTTCAGTTTTAAGTAAATAAAAACAACACTAGCGTGCATCATCAGGTGATCAACTGAACAGAAACCTCTGCCTTAACCTGATACAAGAAATAGTTCAACAAATATTACAGCTGGTATTGCAGTTACTCAAATGAATTAAATACAAAAGTTGTTTACTGAATTATCAACCATGTACATTTACATTTTTTCCATTTTCAGCTGTGATTAAAATTAAACATATTGTTTGGTTGCATTGTGGAGATGTCCCTTTATGAGTGTTTTAATTACATTTTACTGATGGATGTGAGTGGCTGTAAAAAGTGATAGACTTACATTAGTATTTGTCCCATTCACAGGTCGCAGGTCAAAATGGCACAGTGGATTTTCCGACTGAAAGGTTGCCTCGCCTCTAAAGTGTACTCCGAGGTCCCAGATGGAGGTTGGGGTTGGATTGTGGCTGTGGCCTTTTTCCTGGTGGAGATGTTTACCTATGGGGTTATCAAAACTTTTGGGATTTTTCTCAAGGACCTAATGAGTGATTTTGGGGAGAGCAACAGTCGAGTGTCATGGATTATTTCAATATGTGTCTTTGTTATGACTTTCACGGGTAAAAACTGTCACTTTTACTCTAAACTTTAGAACGCTGCTTAGCTCAATGTTGACTCTTTTCTTTATATGTGTCTGTTTCTGTGACTTTGGCATCCACATCTATGCCCCTTCAGCGCCTTTATCATCAGTTCTGAGTAATCGATTCGGCTTCCAGCCAGTTGTGATGTTTGGAGGATTTCTTATATCTCTGGGCACAATCTCAACTGCATTCACCAGCTCCATTAATCAAATGTACCTCACTATTGGGATTTTGACAGGTAGGTAAAGCCTTGCACTATAAATACGCTATCATTCAAATGCTTGTGGTCAGTAGGATTTAAAAAATAAATTAACAGTCATACTTTTAGTCACTATGAAAAAAATATAATCATATTGATCAAAAGTGAGAGAAAAAGTACTGTCTACTTTATAATGTTGCAAAATATTTCTATTTCAAATAAATGCAGATTGAACTTAAATGTTAAGCAGCACAGTTTGATTTATTGATATTGACAATGAGGAATATTTTATGAGCACTTGATCAGCATATCATGCTTTCTGATAAATCATGTGACACTGAAGACTGGTATAGTGGCTTCTGAAAATCCAGCTTTGCCATCATAGGAATAAATTACATTTTAAAATGTATTCAAATAGAAAACAGTAAAAATAAAAAAAACTTCACTGTATTACTAGATATTACTGTTTTTACTGCATGTTTGGTAACTGTAACTGATGTCTGAGATTGTATTAAAAAATGTGCAAAATGTTACCGGCTCTAAGCTTTTCAACGGTTGTGTATATAAAACAGACATTTATTTTAGAGAGCCAGAATAGAAATGTATACAAAAAAAATTGTCTGAAACATTGAATCCCCTTTCATTACAATATCTTCCAGTGTTGGGGAAAATTACTTTTACAAATAGTGCGTTACAATATTGCTTTACTCCATAAAAAGTTATTACTAATGTTACTAATTCCATTACTTTACTTTTTATGAAAAGTTATGTGTTGTCACTTTTGCGATACCTTTTCTCACCTGGGCTGGGATTGCTTGATTATTTTTTAATAACACACACACACACACACACACACACACCATGTCTACCTGTCTACTTTGTCAATAATGCGGCGCAATATGGCAAATATCAGCAGTACGCAGTATGCATGTTACAAGGTAGTTTTCGGTGAAAACTAAAAGTGCAAATTAATAAGCCTTAGGAAAATGAAATGCATATTTATTCAGGAAAAGAAATGCATATTCAACAATAAAAACAAAAATAAATTTTCCTTTATATGGTTGAATTGGATCAGTAAAGATCAGCAGCAAAGGCATTAATTAATAAAGTGAGACTAAACACATGCATAAAGTATATTTATGTAATAATTTAACATATTTACGGTAATTATTGCAGGCTTGTAAATTATTCTGAATTTGCATTTCACTGTTGCTCAAGAATTGTCTGTAAATGAAGACATTTTATAATAAAAACAAATAATATATTGTATATGTTTTATTGAAAAGACAGATTTACCAGCTATAACCAAAACAAAGCATCTAATGGTTTTCAGATGTCCTTTCCCCTCTGTAGGACTGGGATACTGTTTGACATTTCTGCCAACCGTCACAATCTTGTCCCAGTACTTCAGCAGGCGTCGTTCTCTGGTCACAGCCATGGCCTCCACTGGAGAGTCATTTGCTATATTTGCTTTCGCTCCAGGTGAGGGCGAAAATATAATGAATATAATATCATCAAATATCTGTGTCATTACGTTGAAACAAGAGTTTTATTATTGTAACATGAAGAGTCACACAATATTTTTTCTGCAGCATTCACAGCTCTTAAGAACCGCATTGGCTGGAGGTACACAATGGTGGTGATTGGAACATTGCAGGGCACCATTATTGTTTGTGGGGCTCTGCTCCGTCCCATAGTCATCAAACCAAAAACTTCTCAGACAGAAACTGAGCAGAAGATCACACACTCTCTCCCCGAAGAACAAATGCAAAGTTCTGTGAGCTCTGGAGATTCAGGTGTACAGTCAGTTGATGAGCTGGAACGGGGCCCCAAATCAAGGAAGGAACAGGAAGAAGCGGAACCACTTCAGATCCTTCCAAAACAACAGGACATAACGAGTAAAAATAAGCTCTTGGATTTGACTGTGCTGAAAGAAGGTAGTTTTTTGTGTTATTCCGCCTTTGGTCTCTTTGCAACACTGGGCTTTTTCGCCCCACAGCTGTATGTGGTGGAGCTCAGTGCCAGTTTGGGTGCTGAGAGGGACAAGGCTGCCTATATGCTGTCAACAATGGCCATCGCTGAGATCTTTGGACGTCTCTCAATCGGATGGGTCCTGAACTGGGGGCGCATCAGGAAGATCTTTGTACTTCTCGCATGCGTGTCACTGATGTGCCTAGTTCTGGTGTTGTTCACTGTGGTAAATGGCTTCTGGGGACTAACAGTGTGCTGTGTGCTTTATGGCTTCTTACTCGGGAACATCGCATCCACGCACATCCCAATGTTGGCCGAGGACGATGTGATAGGAATCCAGAGGATGCCCTTAGCTGTAGGCGTCTACGTCTGCATTCAGAGCTTTGCAGGACTGGCTGGTCCACCATTAGGAGGTAAGAATAATAGTAATACATTTAATTTATAATGCTCTTTTCTTAAACACAAAGCGCTACAAGGCAAAGAGTACAAATTAGTAAAAAATTCAATCATAAAAACAATAAATATTAAAAAGAAATACAGAGTTTAATTCGTTCCAGAGATGAGCTCGTAAGTCAATCGGCTCGTATCTCAAACAAATTTCTCCCATTTAAAATAACTGAATTCGATTTAATCCGTTCCGGACCTATGAAAAATCCCCAAACCATTGTAAATTATGAATAAAGATATGTTTTTAAATAACAAATAAACATGTATAATTAACAAATACATAACAAAATATGAAATAAAGAAATAAAAGAGTTATTTAGCATAATAGTCTTACTTTGGAGACAGACGAGTGCGGCTAACTAAGGTGAATGGCGAGGAGGAGGGAGGGAGAAAGGGATGTAGGCACTCTAGACCAGGGGTGGGCAAACTATGGCCCACCAAACTCGTCGAACTTGTATCAAACCTCCTTCATTTTACATTTCCGTGAAATGTCTCTTTGTCGCGGCTGCAAGCGGCAGTGGCGCTGAAGCTGTGGTCGAGAGTAGGCGTGTGTCGCAAACCCCTCTACATCCCCCCCCCACCCCGTCAACAATCGCGAACCGTGCTCATGCTCGGGAGTGGCGCTGAAGCTGTGGTCCAGAGTAGGCATGTGTCGCGAACCGCTTTCTCTCGTCTGTGTGTTATGTTTAGCACGCGGTTTGTGTTTTTATCTGGCTGCGCATCGTCTTTGTTTAATGTGAACATGCAGCAATGCGCGTCCACATTGGCTACATGTTCATGTCTTGTCTGTTACCCCGCCCGTCTCGTTTCATTGTCATTAGTTTGATGTATCCCAGCTGTTCCCCATGTGCTCCCTATATATTCTGTCTGTGTTTGCTGTTCTGTGTTGTGTCGTTGTCGTTATTTTGTCAAGTCAAGTCTTCCCCCACTTGGAGAGATTTATGTTTTGTTTCATTTTGTTCAATAAAGCCCTGTCCTCCTTGGATCATTGAGTCCTCGCTCTTCCCCCAAACCTTCCTCCCTAGACCAGGAGAGATCTAGAAGGCACATGAGGTGTAATTAAATCACATGTGTATGATGGCGCAGTTCCTTGTACAGCTTTATATGTTAAGATTAGAGTTTTAACTAATCTTCTGACAAGAAGGAGTGTGTGTAAGGACACGTGCAGCTGTGTTTTACATGTATTGCAAATGCTTAACAGACTTTGCAGGGAGGCCATTATAAAAGGGCATTACAATAATCAACACGAGAGGTAACAAATGCATGGACAAGCCTTTCTTTCAACTGAATTTCTTATTATCAATGTTGAAAACAGCATTTTTTGTTCAACTTTTGATCAATTTAATGTCTCCTTTCTTGAATAAAAGTATTAATTTCTCTAAAAATGAATCATACTGATAAGCAACTTAATGCTATTCTAGGTGTCCTTGTGGATATTACACAAAAGTATAGTGCTGCGTTCTACTCCTGCGCTGCTGGAATGGGACTAGGTGCCGTCTTCCTTGGGTTTGTGCGTCCAGCTAAGACAGGTCATCTGTGCACAAGGAGGGATTGTGGACAGAATAAACCCACAGTGGAGCAAGTGTCCAAAGACAAAGACAGGCCGGAGGAATTCCTAGAATTAGATAACCAAGATATTAAGTCTTGAAAAAGAAATCTCCTTTGTGAATTTTATTTAACTGAACTGATCTATCAGACCTGTTGATAATATAGGAAAACTTTTACAACTGAATGCATCTGCAGTACAACTACATTATGATTCCAAATAATTGCTTAAGGGGTTAGTTCACCCAAAAATAAAAAATGGTCATTATTAACAAACAAGAATCAGAGGTTTGTTCTTAAATGTCAAGCAAATACGGTTGAGCTACAGTTTATCATATTTTATTTGCTCTACACGTGGTTGTTGATCAATGTTTGTATGGGAATAAAAGCCTAAATCAAATCTGTAAATCATATAACATGTGCTTCTTCAGAAAACTTGGAATAAACAGTCTAAATTGTTTTAAACAAAGTTTGTGGTGTTATGTACGTTCAAAGGGACTTAATCTTTTATTTGAAGATGAACAAAAGTCTTATGGGTTTGGAACGAAATGAGGATGTGTAAATGATGATGACAGAATTATTTTTGGGTGAACTATCCCTTTAAGATGTGCAAAATAATGTGATAATAAATGTTATTATTATAGTACAATATATTAGCAGCAGCTGTCATGAAAAAAGTATTGTTGATTAGAGTAGATACAAAAGAAACAAACATAATCTGTAACAGGAAACCATATTTTCATGGTTTTAGCGATTATAGACAATGACTCTATGGGTGACTGCTAATCATTGATGGGTAAAACAATGACCAAAGATCACATTCAATGCTCATGACAGTGTTTTCAACTGTGGACAAGACTTACGTATCTACATAATAGAGATTACTGTGAATTCAATGTTTTACAGAGCTCAGGTTGATGCAACTGTGAAATAATGATGAAGGATGATCTATGTAATCCAAAGCCAAGCTGTTATTAATCAACTGTCACATGACTTGAATTTTATAGCAGGAAAATAACTATTTGCTATATGTTCAGTGTAATGTGAATATGCAATGATCTTTTCTCTTTCTGCACAATAGACAATATTTCAATCAAATCAAATAAAAAAATAAATACATACTTTTTTAGATTGCTGTCTTGTTTTGTGATTTGACAGATATATTAAAAACCAAAAACAAAGGAAAGAGAGAAATAAAACTTTATGTTGTTTGATTCATAAATGCAAACCAGAAGCACTACTTCACATTACAGTACATTTACCTGTATTTTCTCAGAAGTTTTTCCACCTCACCAAGCTCTTTTCAAGAATGTGCATATAGCATGTTTCAACTTGCCTTGACATTGCTTGTCGGCAGGTAACAAAAGATCATACTTGCTGGTTCATGATGTTTCACTTTCCAATATTCGTAAACACTTATACAACCAGTCTTTATATACTTGGAAGGCTTGTGTGGGTTTTGAATGTTGTCCATTGCTGTCAACTCCATCTTCAATCCAGTGCAGTATGGCCTGTAGAGTACATGATCTATATTAACATTGTGTAACATACTACTATGCTATTGTATATTGATGTTACTGTATATATTATATCAGTAGAGCAGTACACTAGGGCAGGGCTTTTCAATCTTTTAGATGCCATGGACCCCCATCCTAAAATTTATAAGGCATCTGTCTTTTATGAACACCCCATTTATACACAGAAATATTTATATTATAAATCAAAAATGTGTTTGTTTCTGTTGTTTATTTAATTTCAATCAAATTTCTATTATATGGCATATATATTAATCAATTTATTTTAATTTACTCAAATTTAATCTATTTACTAATTTATTGCTATACCTATTTTATTTTAATAAACTTATTTTTATTTATTTTTCTAGACCTTTCCACAGACCCCCGTCACTCCCTTGCGGCCCCTGGGGGTCCTAGAACCACAGTTTGAAAACCCCTGTACTAGAGTGCAAATTAGCCAGTTGTGGCAGTATTTGGCCTTGCCTTGTATCTGTCAGCTATTCTGAATCCAATAGCAGACTGTAGTTTACGCAAACAGATGGGGCAGAGAACGAGTGTCCGGCGGTCAGACTCCTCCAAGTGATTGGAACCCTGCATAACACAGTTTAGCCACTGGCAGTGCTCCATCCCGAAAATATGTCCAATCTCATGAGTCAAAGTCTAAAAGGAATAGAAAGAGCTCAAATAAAATGTTTTGTGCACTTACAGACAGCCATACATGTTTTAAACCACACAATGGTCTAGATCATTGTTTATCAACCACTGTGTTGCAACTCAAAAGTGGGTCATGTGAGTGGGTAGCAGAGTGTAAAAAGTTTTAATTTCAGACGTGCATGAAAGCTGTTGACAGTTTAAGTAAAGAGAACCTGAGAAAAACATGTCCTGATTCAGTATCTGCAGTCAGATGAGATGTTTTCAGGCTATGTATAAAAATGTGGGTCCCATGTTCAAACATTGGAGAACCACTGATCCAGATAGTGATCTTACATCTATAAAAAAGCTTTATAAAATTATCTGTACACTAGTTTAGTGTTTACATATGTTGTATGTAAAGAATGTATTTATATGTATGTAAAATGTATTTTATCTCTGTAACGGTTGGGGAGTTTAGAAGCGCAGTCATCTCACTTCACCTTGCAGGAGCGGAGCAGGAGAACGCTGGTGACTGAAGGAGTGTAGTAATTCTCAAACACAGAATAGTCTCCTTGCTTCAGCTCTATTTTCTTCTTCAGCCGTCCTGCATAACTTCTCTCATAAAAATGATCATCGTATCGGGCGAAACTGAAGACTCCCATTCCTACAGTAACAATTCAAGATATTCAAACTTAGAAGTGCTAAAATATATTACATCAAAAAACACACTGGGCTACAATGCCCACTTTTCTTTCAAGTTACAATAACATTTGAAGCGCCAAGTTAGAAAGACCACTGCAACTGAATCAAAAATCACCTTCAGTTAGAGAAGCCTGGCCAAAAACAAAATTCCAGGACTCTTTGGGGTACAAGTCGATCATGGTGATCCCCACAATGCAAAACGCATCTCTAGGTTTCCTCTTTTTCAAGAAGTTCAACAGCTCTCCTGCAAATAAAAGAAAGCATTAAGTAGACATAAATGTAGCCCAGATTGAATTTAAGCTTGCTAAAACACCTCCTAAATAACTAAATATTGGCTAACAGTGATTTCAGCTGAAAAGTAAAATAATAATAATCATAATTTTGTTTTAAATCAAAAATTATCATTGTATTTTTTTAAATATGATATGCATACATACACTAGCGAATGTACACTCGCCTAAAGGATTATTAGGAACACCATACTAATACTGTGTTTTACAACCTATTGCCTCCAGAACTGCCTTAATTCTATGTGGCATTGATTCAACAAGGTGCTGAAAGCATTCTTTAAAAATGCCCATATTGATAGGATAGATTCTTGCAGTTGATGGAGATTTGTGGGATGCACATCCAGGGCACGAAGCTCCCGTTCCACCCCATCCCAAAGATGCTCTATTGGGTTGAGATCTGGTGACTGTGGGGGCCATTTTAGTGCAGTGAACTCATTGTCATGTTCAAGAAACCAATTTGAAATGATTCGAGCTTTGTGAAATGGTGCATTATCCTGCTGAAAGTAGCATCAGAGGATGGGTACATGCTGGTCATAAAGGGATGGACATGGTCAGAAACAATGCTCAGGTAGGCCGTGGCATTTAAACGATGCCCAATTGGCATTAAGGGGCCTAAAGTGTGCCAAGAAAACATCCCCCACACTATTACACCACCACCACCAGCCTGCACAGTGGTAACAAGGCATGATGGATCCATTTTCTCATTCTGTTTACGCCAAATTCTGACTCAACCCTGAATGTCTCAACCGAAATCGAGACTCATCAGACCAGGCAACATTTTTCCAGTCTTCAACTGTCCAATTTTGGTGAGCTTGTGCAAATTGTAGCCTATTTTTCCTATTTGTAGTGGAGATGAGTGGTACCCGGTGGGGTCTTCTGCTGTTGTAGCCCATCCGCCTCAAGGTTGTGCGTTGCGGCTTCACAAATGCTTTGCTGTATACCTCGGTTGTAACGGTTGGTTATTTCAGTCAAAGTTGCTCTTCTATCAGCTTGAATCAGTCGGCCCATTCTCCTCTGACCTCTAGCATCAACAAGGCATTTTCGCCCACAGGACTGCTGCATACTGGATGTTTTTCCCTTTTCACACCATTCTTTGTAAAACCTAGAAATGGTTGTGCGTGAAAATCCCAGTAACTGAGAAGATTGTGAAATACTCCAACAACCATGCCACGCTCAAAATTGCTTAAATCACCTTTCTTTCCCATTCTGACATTCAGTTTGGAGTTCAGGAGATTGTCTTGACCTGGACCAAAATGCATTGAAGCCACTGCCATGTGATTGGTTGATTAGATAATTGCATTAATGAGAAATTGAACAGGTGTTCCTAATAATCCTTTAGGTGAGTGTATATATGAAGTTTTTTGAAAGAAGTCTCTTATGCTCACCAAAGTGGCATTTATGTGATCAAAAATTCAGTAAAATTATAACACTGTGAAATATTATTGTTATTTAAAATGACTAAATTTTCACTAACCGTTCCTGAATTTCTCTAATTTACTGATTTGGTGCACAAGAAATATTTATGTGAATACAGTAATTTCTTTTCTTCAGGATTCTTTGATGAATAGAAAGTAACATTATAAATGTTTTTTGCTGAATAAAAGTATTCATTAATATATTAATATATTTTTAAAAATGGTAACACTATTTAAAGCCATTATGAATAAAGCATTAAAAAGGTACTCATAAGATATTTTATATATTTTCATATATACATGAAAACTAATTTAAAATGCACTGTAGTATTCTGAAATTGGTTGTTTGTCGTGTTTTAATGCATTATGCTTCTTAAAGGCCAATTCACACATTGCATAGACAAACAGATGGATCAGTGTGTTGCCGACTGGTGTGTTTGTCAATGTCTGTTGGGGCAGTGTGAAAGTTGAACATGACAGCTTTTTTTCATAAAACTCTAAATCCAACGGCCAACTTGTTTGCTTGTTTGTTGAATTGGCCCTAAAGATGTATTATAATGTATTAGAACTGAGATTGCAATTATTCATGAGACCATACAAAATACTTTTATAATGCATTATATATAAAGGCTTTAAGTCGTGTTCAAAAAAACTATTAGTGTTACCCTAATAATGGTAGTGTATATATTTTTGTTGTTGTTGAAAATGAGACCAAAATACATTAAGAAAGAAAATATATTCAATGCCAATTTTGATTTCAGGCTGACTATTCAGGTTGCGCTCTGTTGCAACAGTACTAACCAGCATGAAGCTGAAGGTTGTGTGAGTTGTTGTTGACCCGAAATGAACAGGCTGTTGAAGCAACTGTTACTGGTGGTAAAAGCTTGACCACTAGTCCATAAAAGAACGCTTGACAGTAATCCTTCAGCCATTCAACGTACTGATCTGCCACAATCGCTCCTTCCCCAAAAGAACCTGTGCATTCATCAACATGGTTAAATTACAAATTTAAACATGATAATAAATGACTTATTTAAGGTGTTTTATATATTAAGTACACTGACCGATAGTTTGAATATAGATGGTTTTATGTTTACTGTTTGGAGAACGCCGGTATCGGTTGAAGTAAAAACTCTGAAAGTCTTGAGGATCTTCTGGATGTGCAGGAATCCAGTCCGAGTCTGAGTAAATGGTGATGGGGCTGAAGAGTGAATTTCCAGGGAGAAGTCCATCTTCTAGAAATGTCTTCTCTGCTCTGCTGAATTTTTGAAATATTTTTATTAAATCTTTCTGTGTGGAAAAGAGAGCAGTATGCAGTCTCTCAACAGGATGCTCAATAACCTGCATCTGTCCATACAAATAAACACAAGCACACAGTCACACTACTGAGATTCACATGCAAGGTAAAATATGAATCAAGCATTAATCAAAATCAAAACAGTATGAATGTACAATCAAATGTTTGAGGTAGGATTTTCAATGGTTTTTTTAAGACGTCATCAAGACTGCATTTAATTGATCAAAAATAGAGTATAAACAGAAATATTGTGAGAAAAACCATTTCAAATTGTTGAATTTTCAGCAGTCATTACTCCAGGCGTCAGCCTTATAATCATACCCATTATTTTACAAAGTTTTATAACATTATATCCGTATATCAGTTTCACAAACAAGGCTTAAGCCTATTCCCAGACTTAAATGCATCTTTATGCAGTTTTAACTCAAAGTAACTTGCACTGACTTATGCATCTTATAACCGATATGTCAATGCCTTTGTTTTGTCTCAAGATGCACGCCAGTAATGTTTTTTTCCAAAGGCACATTTATAAAAACTACTTAAATGTCCTAATTGGACTAAAAGCACGGTCCTGGTTTAATCGAAACCCTGTATGTGAAGACAGGACTAAATGTCTTCACAGTCACTTTTGATCAATTTAATGCATACCTGCTGAATAAAAGTATTAATTTATTTTAAAGTAACATTTAAATGGCAGTGTATATAAAAAAAGTAAAATAATTATAATAATACAAATACAATAGTATATATATTATATATACAGTGTGTAAAGCAAACGTCTACTGTACTGTCATTTACGTATACTGTCACACAGTATAAGCTACACATTTAGTGGAATGTACTGTATGTATCATGTTGAGATAATGTCAGGTTATTAATTATTAAAGTAAATAGCTTTTACCACGGCGTGTCAGAGGAATGCGACTCGCAGTCACAGACATGAATGACAACACGGTTCGACTCGACTTGGCATTCGCTGATTAACGTCACATAAAATAGACTGATAATAGACTGATATGCGATATCAGATTAAAAAAACACGTCAACACATATTAATAAAGCTAAAGCTACCTTCAAAACGTGTTCCAGGATGAACGTCAAAGACTAGGTGTGCCGGTTAAACATGAAAAGTAGTGAACGAAACAGAAACCATGCGGGAGTCTGCGCAGCATTTTAGACATCGAGCGGGTTCAGATGAGAACTAAACTGACATTGTCTGCCATTGTTTTTTCAAACGTAAAGTCCCAGTCCCTATACTAAATACCTAAACGGGTTTTAGTTTTCGTGACATTTTTGGGAAATAATATTACAAATAACTATTGAAATCATTTTCATTTCAATCATTTAAAAGCATATTCTATTGAATACAATGACAAGCAATTATAATACTGTAGGACCTGTGTGACAACCTAATCTAATGTTTAAATTTATATATGATTCAATAGCAGTATATAAACATTTTGGAAAATTGAAAGACCTCCGAAACATCATGATAGAATGAAAACCTTTTTCACTGAAGTAACAAAAAAAAAAAAAAAAAAAAAAAAATGAAAACGCAACCATTGGAATAAAATCATCCGATTTAATAAACAGAATTACACAACCGTGATCAACAAAACAAACACTATACAAAAAGCAAGTGATTATAGCCATGGCAAAGATACACAGCATTGTATACGCAAATTCTTTTACAGATTTTATACATAAAGACCTTAATTCGGACAATCAGATAATATCAATTTACTACCAACAGTCAGATTACAGTGCTTGTTTTCATCAAGATTACATTAAGACTTAGTCTCTCCATCAACACATTTCAATTTGTCTTATCAAACCAGCTCTGGTTATATACAGACATTTAAGGCAAGGCCTTTGTTTGGCCTGTGTAAGATAAAATAAAACAACCACACACACAAACCTAATGTCTGTAGTAACTAATACACAGAAAGGCACCTGGACTGCTTTTAACAGTCTTTTTTATAAAACCCTGAGCTAAAGCCGTCCACTTTAACCTACACAGGATCAAAAGACACAAGGCAACTTTCTGATTCAAAATAAAATGTACACACAAAATCAAAATCTATATCAATTTTGAGGGCTTTTAAAAAAAGTACAGTAAAATTATGGCATTACATTAGTGTGTAAAACAAAGCTTGGGAGGAAAACAATAGTCAAGAAATAGTACATACAGAGACTCTGCACTGGCTTGAACGGCAAACAAAGACACTTTCCCTTTACATATAAAGGACAAATAAGTACTTCATTAAAAAGAAAAAAAAAAGAAAAAAAAAAGTACCTTAACTGTCCTATTCTAGTCATGATCCGAGTGCAACAAGGCATTTTGAGTGTGGGTAAAGGCAGCGAAACCATGTTCTCCTGTCAAAAAAAATAGACAATGTGGCCTTTTGAATATATCTAGACTCAAGCTTATAAGAAAAAACAACCGTTCACTGGCGCAGAAGAGCTCTTTGAATTAAATATTGAAAGCCCTGAGTTTTAACCATTTCTTTTTGAAAAAAAAAAAGCTTTATCCAAAACTAGGCGTTACACCCTAGGACCAGAGGAGTGTTGACTGTTCCATCACACGAAACTTTGCGCTCATAAACATACAGTAAACGATAACTATTACAGCATTTTGGTGAATAACTGAGGACCATTCCTTGGCATATTTGATAAGGCTACAAGCAGCTGAAAAAGGTTGCTTTTATATCAAATGATTTGCATATAGTATATGACAATATTACGCAAAAAAGAAAATATCTGTATAATTATCCTATCCATTATTCTTCAACCACAATATGTATTGAACCACTTGTACTTTGTATTAAATAAAGTAAAGACCTAATCAAAATGGAATGTTCTTAAAGGCCAAGCGGCACCTTTCATTGTAACATAAGCTGTTTAAGGTTGTCGTGCAAGATGGTGTCTTTGACGTCACGGAAGACGAGCCGAATGTTCTCCGTGTTGATGGCGGTGGTGAAGTGATGGTAAAGGGGCTTCTGCTGCTGTTCTCGGCGCTTGTTACGGAAGCAGTCGACCAGAAACTTCTGCACGTCCAGCAGATCGTGGGGATCCCCTGTGAACTCGGGGAAGTAGTCCTTTATGTCCACATTCTTAACTTTATCTTCCAGCAAGTCTGTCTTATTGAGGAAGAGAATGATGGAGACGTTGGCGAAGACGCGGTTGTTGACGATGGTCTCGAAGATATTAAGCGACTCAGTGAGCCTGTTGGTCTGACGGTCTTCCATGAGCACTTGATCATACTCGCTGGATGACACTAGGAAGAGGATGGAGGTCACAGAGTCAAAGCACTCGAACCATCGCTTGCGCTCCGACCGCTGCCCTCCCACGTCCACCATCTTGAAAGGTACATTCTTGATATCGAAGTTGTACTCGTGAATACCCTTGGTGGGCTTTCGTGCCAGCAGTATATCCTTTTGAGTGGGCAAGTAGTCCTGCGGATTAAATGGGGGGGGGGGGGGGGGGGGGGGGGGGGGGGGAGACAATGTATCACCTGTATTAAGGGGGAGCAATATAACTGTAGAGACAACACACAATAAGAAATTCAATAAAAGATGTATATAGTATAAAAAGGATCATGTTTTATGGAAGTGCTGCTTATTTGTATGCGTTTTTAAGTCTTGCCAGTTTAATGATGCACTTCTGAAAAATCTGAAAACAGTGTTGCGAATATTTGCTAGATGTCTGTACGTTTATGATGAGGGAAAAGCGAGAGAAAGATGGGTGAGGTAGAGGAATATTACTTGAGAGAGAAACAAAAAAAGTAACGACGAGGCAAGAAAATGCACGCCTAGGTTGGTTTGTTTCTGTTCGATATATAAATATCATTGATTTTGCTGTCATTGGTTAGAGGAACACATCTCAGGAATAACAGAATCTTTTGTATTTTTATAACAATAAAAATAAAACGCTACTTATTTGGCCCCGTATTACTGCTTGCAGCTGTTTTCATTTGTATCTTTGTTCTATTAGATTAATTTGTCCTACGGTTTGCAATTAGATTCTTAGTTCTTTTTATTACTGATCTTTCTCGTATCAACAATAAGCTTGAGAACTATTAGTTATTGCCCTGATATCGAAATTGGCATAAACAAAATGTGAAATTTCAATGACATTTAGAAATTTGATATTTCAACTGAAATTTGCTAGATTGTGATATAGATATTGTAAAATTAAAATTATTGTGAAAAAAGATTTTGGTCATTTCGACCCCCCTAACCTGCACCAATGTTAAAATGCAGTACCAGTAAAAACCAATAAATCAGCCAACAACATTTTCTGTGGATCCTTAAATCTATTGATAACCTTGCCGATGAATAAAAAAAAAGAAAAAAAAAGTAATCTGCTTTGTTAATTTTTAAGTGCCATTAAAAAGTATAATGTACATAACTGCATACCAACTACCCTGTGCTCTGGATATCGATACATGATGACATGAACATTTAAGAAACGTTTTTTTTTTTTACCGATTGTCCAAGTTTATCCACATTGTCCAGGAAATATTTCACAGATTCACCCTAGACAGAGAGAGGGGGAAAAAAAGAAGACAAGAATAATTAGGTCTCTGGGATCTGAACTTTCATGACACTATATAAAGCAAGGCAGACACTATTATATTATACTAATTTGCTTGATTAAAGAATTTTTTTTGAAAATCATTTGCTTGAAAACAAAGCTCAGCACTGTGGCCTCTACTGACTTGCTTTGTGAGGTATGCAAATCAGCCTTAGGTAGAGAAACTGATTTAGTCACTGGCTTTAAAAAAAGAAAGAATATTTTGAACAAAAAATGATCATCACTGAATAAATACGGATAAACATGCTAATCACAACTTGTTCAATTAGAGATTTTAGTTGGAAAATTAGGTAAATCCTAATCTAAGTCACAAGGGTTCTACCCCTGAACTTGAATGATCCTATCTTCATAACTGACATGCAAACTACACTCATGCACAGCCGCAGACAGAACACAGTCACTATCGACTAAAGTCACCTGATATTCCTTCAACTCAAACCTGTGCACTACTCTCAGGTTTCAATCACTGCTCATGTTACACTATCAGCAAACAATCTTCAGTTCCTTGAGCATCAGTCTAATAAAGAACGGCCCCTAAATTACATCCTAAATGTGTGAAAAATATAAGTAGGCATTGCAACATGATTAATGCGTTGCGTTTGGAGGTACACAAGCTTGATGGGGGCAATTATGCAAGAACACTGTACTTGGTATTCATAATACTAAGTTATTCAACAAGAGATCAACATTCCTTCAAGACCACAGCCACAATTACACAAGTCCTATGAAAAAGATTGAGCGGAAGGACTCTATATCCAAAACTTTACTTCTTGGTGACTTAAGAACAAATGAAACAATCAGCTCAAAAGATGCACCATTATTTAGAAGGTTTCATGATAAATATAAAATTATGATCATCTCATTTACCAGCTGAAACTCTCTTCGTCTGTCATACGCATTTTGAATTCCACTGTCTTTCCACAGAGCACGGATGGTGGGCAGGTAGTTCAGAAAGACTTTGGTCTCCACCATGCCTTTAGCCATCAGGGACGAGCGGGTATCAAAGGCCATCACGGTCTCCCCGTGAACCTGATTATCAGGGTCTCCCCAAGGGATGTGAAGCTTCTCACGGGCATCCACCAGCACCCGAATACCTAAACAGGACATCCATAAGAGACACTGACATTTTGCAGTAATCAGGTTACCATCAAAATAAAATTGTGGCTCTTGACATTAACTTCAAAAAAAAGAAAGAAACTGAAATGGTTATCATGTAACCTTAGAACATAATGTCTACTTTTTTGGAAAACACAATTAGTGAAAAATCATAATCTGTCTCCATCCTGAAAACAAACCTCCCTTTCATATTTCCCCTTTTTATGAGGTCAGCAAAGTCAAATGAACTGTAGTGTTTTAAAGTGAAAGAAATACACAAAACAAACACTTATTAAAAGTAACTGTCCTGTAATGCAGGTCAAATTCACTCAAACTGTATTTAGGGCAATTAGGTCATTTCCAATCATTTGCTCTACATTTAATAAATGGTATATTTGTTGACAATACGTATTAAATCATCATTATAGTCACCCATTCATGCAAGTAGACATCTATAATAAATATTAAGTATATTTAATGGTGTAGACTCACTGAGGCAATGGAAAAACAAACATTTTGACTGAAAATGGAAGCAGGAGAAAAAACCTTAAGCATGAGTGAAAACGTAAACCAAAAGAATTCCTTAAAACACGAGCTTTTTCTTGGTTCTGCAGCCCGTTTCGTCACTTGTGTGTCAGGGATGAGAGGTATACTCTTATCATAACGTGTCATAAAACAATCACACAACTCGGATGACTAACCCAGACCAAAAGTAGGCGCTGTACTCTGCACTCTCTCTATGAGGCGCCAAATTTACTGAAAGGTTTTGTGTGAAATGTGAACGTAGGTTACAAATAGGATTTTTTTTTTAGTAGTAGCGGAGGTTTCGTTTTCTTCAGTCCAAATTTGTAATCTGATCATCTAATCTGGTGTTCGACAATACCAGCATGTAAAAGCACCGGCCTAGGCGTCGTCCATGGGCTGGGTGAGCAATCGAAAGTTTGCGTAAAGTGAAAGAAACGAATAAACGCATTCAAAATCGCACATTACACAGACCGTTCATGTTCAACAACGAACTCGTCTCTCTGGGGTTCAAGTTAGTGTCGTGGTACCTTTGATAACATTGCTGTAGATTGTAGCCCGGAACTCTTCTTTGGCCCGCTGATCGAAGTCCTGCCCATGAATTATGCGCATTTGTTTGAGGAAAGTTGACTTGCCACTTTCGCCCGCTCCTAACAGCAAGATCTTCACGAGTTTCTTCACGTAAGTCTTCTCTCGAGACAGGCTTTTGTCGATTTCCTTAGACTTTCTAATTTGATCAATTTCGCCGCCGGAGAGAAGACAATTGGGAATACAAACTATAGCAGTCCGGGAGGGCAGGAAATCCGCCATTTTTGTAGTAACGACTTCATGGATACTTCAGTCGCACTGGCGCGCGCGGCGCGTTCACGACACGTGTAGGGCGGAGACCGCGGGTGTGGTTTAATGTTTGGAAATTATTAATAAAATGCATTGATAGCAATTTTTTATCATTTATATTTATTGATAGATTATTTAGAAATTATAATAATTTAAATACATTTATCATTTAGATTTATTACTGATTAATTCCTATGAATCATTACATTTACATTACATTGTCTACTACATTGGATACAATATAGAAAACAGTTGAAAATAAAGTGAACATAGTGGTCAATTTCATTACTTTGGTTTGAGTGAATATTGTCATTTTGCCAAGGAAAACTAGTACATTTCTAGGTTATACAGGTTTTATTTTTATTTATCTTTTACTTATGCATATAAAGCCAACCTGTCAATATTTTGCGATATCCATTTAACTAACAAAGGTATTTAATCAAAAAGTGACATTTTCCTGGGAAAATATTAGCGAGTATTAAAGATGGATTTGATAGAGTCAATGGTATTTCGTGGTTGGTTTGTTGGTTTCAGTCCTGTTTGACAAAATTCCAGTGATCAATACTTCAAAAGATGTTTATATCTCATATAAACTAACTCTCAATCCCTCAACCTACCTTTAGGTTTTTATTTCTATTTCTATTTTGTTAATCTGCCACTGCCATCGTATAAATAATGAATCTATAATTGCTGTAATAAAGTTTTAGAGTCTGAACAAGAGCATGTTTCTGAAAGTCTGCCACCTACTTTTATAGTAATACCTCCTCGAATCACAACACAAACAATAACCCCTTTTAAAGTTCAAAAGGTACTGCATAATAATTAATGCCCCAGTTGTCCAAACGATTATTGTAAAACATATGTGATTCCTTTTTCTTCTCAGTAAAATTTTTACTGACGTTGTTTATGGACTATAATCATAGTTTGTATGCACGCCATCCTCTGGGTGAAAACAATGACACCAGCGCCATCTACCGGAGAGGACGTGTTAGTGTAACCTCTGCTTTCTTGCACACAGGTTTACCTACACGAGCAGAGCCGTTACCTGATTGGCGCACGCAGTCATCGTCTTTCTGTGCATCAGTGATGATTATAGATTAGACATAGCCAAAACGATAGTGCGATTACATCCCGAGTATTTCCATTTCATACCCTCGTCTTCGAGCGTCGTGAAGAAGGGAACATGACCATAAGGAATGTACGGGACCACGGGCAGCGGTTCAGACCGCGGATGGCATGCCTGAAGAAGGTGCGTTGAGAGCTCCATCCATGGCTCACCACCATCTGTGTTATTTACATTCTTGCGAATGAGATAAGACTAGTGTTAAACTTGATTTATATGATCTCACAAATATCTTTTCTAGCCTTATGGTCTAATGATATTGTTGCTGGTCGTGGTCCTGTAAAGTGTAATTGAGCGCACTAAGGCACTTAGGCTACTTGAATCCAAATTATCGTGCAATATTAATTAATTAATAAATTAATTCACTTTCAATGGTGATTTCCATCTATTCATCTTTTTCTGTATGTTAATAAAATAGACTTACCTGGTATCTGAAATTATTTTGAAAATTATTCAAACACTGTCCATGCTTTGCTCAAAGAGGAACTTTTAGATGAATTAAAATTGCAAATCAAATTGCGTTTTCATGTTTCTTTTGATTGATTTAAAAAGAAGAAGCATTTATTTCATATTGTTTTTTATTGATGATCTGACACTCCACGTACATTGATTTTGATTTTCTTTTTGTGTGCTTTCTAGATTTTTTCTTTCTTTCTAGATTTTCCTGTTCCAAAATAGATTTTATTATTACTTCTGACCCACGATTCAAGCCACTAATATTAAAAACTTTAAGTTAAAATCAATTAACTGTGAATGAAATTATACATATTATAAATCAACTTTAAGGTTAAATCGCCCCATTATAATAACATCAAAGTTTTTTTAATGGTTTTAGTCCACTTTGAAACAAATTGATGAGTTCATGAAAACAAATTAAATGAAAAAAAATTTAAGTAATTTTTACAATTGAAATGGATTCTTAAAACATGTTATGACCTAATATAAAAACAATTTTTACATTGATGGGTATTAATTGTTTATAAGCAGCTTACTCTCAGATAAGGTCACAGTGTGCTAATAGTATTAGTATAGCTTTGCCATGAGCCTCTGGAATAATGCAGTCCCTCTCCCATCACTATGATTCTTCAAACCTTCAAACCCGACAGTAAGATCCACTAGACCATATTGTTGGTCCACTACATTGCTTAGTTGCCAGTGCACTGATAATGACCCAATAACTCAGCCAAGAGCTTTCTGTGATCCAGACCAGGGTATATCATGAGTTCACAAACAGTCTTCAAAAGCCAGAGACCCTGACAAAGCAAGAAAAACTTCAAACAGCCGAGTCACAAATCAATCACTGAGTATATTTCAAAGGGGTCAGCCGCAGCCCCTTCAGACCATAAACCAGCAGGGAGGACTTCACAGTGGGATAATTTAGTGAGATACATGTTGCCACGAGGTAAAAGAGGTGTAGACGAACATTTGTCATCACTGATTTTGACATTCTTCTCTTACACATTCCATTTTCTCCATGTTAGGTGGAAACTGTGGTGTTGGAGATGCAGGACCCCAAAACTGGAGTGAAATCTCAAACCCAGAGGCTTGTTATCACAACTATCCCACATGCTATAACAGGTGAGATTGTTTTTTTGAAAAGGCTGCCGTTTACATCACTTGGTACTATTACACAAGAATGAATCGTTACAATATAAGAAGAAAAATGTGAGATGTGAGACGCAGCATCTATAGTGAAAGATAGTGGGCTCACCTACTCATTTGTATTGATTTCTGCAGTTTAATTACTCCTCGGGAGTGCTAGTCATCTGAGCGGTCCATGCATTTAGAGTCTGCGTCTGCTTATGTGGGTCTGAGACTGAAGAATCTATTGCCATGACAACCTTTGAGCAGCTGGCTGCAATGACTCTCTCCTCTAGGCTTTCAGGAAGGAGAGCTCTTGTAATCTCCACCGTTGGTCTCAATGCTGCCAGCCAACTACATAACATAAACTACATTGCTTAAAGGGTTGGTTCACCCAAAAATGAGAATTCTGCCATCATTCACCCTCATGTTGTTCCAAACCCGTAAGAGTTTTGTTCATCTTCGGAACTCAAATGAAGATCTTTTTGATGAAACCTGAAAGCTTTTTGTCCCTTCATTGACTATTTCTAGGCCTGAGAAATGTAGCAAAGACATCATTAAAGTAATTCATGTTACTCCAGTGATTTAACCTCAATTTCAGGAAGTAACATAAGTGTCTTAATAGTGAAAAAAAAACATAATTTACAGAATATGAATTTTATTTACAGAATATTTATCTCCAACGCGTTCACGCAACAACGCCTGTTCTCAAGTCAATACAACACGTATGCATCATGGTGCTCTAGTGAGTGAACGTGTGTTGGAGATTAAAGGGTTAGTTCACCCAAAAATTTATTCACCCTCATGTCGTTCCAAACCTGTAAGACTTTTGTTCATCTTCAGAACATACAACACATCTTAACCGTCGTAACCTCAGTTCCCAGAGAGATGGGAACGAGAATATTTAATTTAGTATTTTATTCACTTAAACTCATTGATCAGCGAACATAAACAAGCTCAACCAAACTTGCTTGACTAATGAGAACAAACCTCATTGTTTTATGAGAAACCTCATTGGTTCTCGCATGTCAAGCAAACATGCTTGAGCGCCCGTTTACCACAACTGATGTGTGAGTTGATGAATCTTCGTCATGTAAACCGATCGTGTTTCTTAATTCATATGGATCCGTATGGAATTTTTTGAAGCGTTAAAGTGGTAGTTGTATAGCTGGCAATGGGGGAACAGAAATTTCTCCAATTTATTCAAATACAGAAATCCGCGAAGTAGGATTGGCCCCCCTAGGAACTTCCGTATATGTGTGTGCAGGTACCAGAATGTTTAAATATGTATATTTATACATTAAATATATTTTAATTAAATCTATTTATTTAGAAAACCTTAATATTAGACATTTACTCTCTCTCTCTCATACGATACGTATTTTGGTGCTCTACACTCATCAATGACAATAGTATCTTAAGACTTGACTCCAGTAATGACGACGATGACAGACCTGTGCGGTTCCATGAATGTGATGATGATGATGGTGTTACTGCACTGGTATAATGAGGCCTTTAAATCAGTTCGGGAATAGCTTCATCGTCAGATATCGGCGCTGGATTGTCAGCATTTGCTTCTGAGAGAGGCGAAGAGGCTCCCACTCCACTCGTGCTCTCATTCGTCGATCTCGTGCCGGGAACCAATCACGTGCCTTGAAGAGTTTCTCTCTTTGTCTGGCATCCTGGGAAACCGCTTCTCTCGAATCACGATGAAACAACGCTGCTTTCCGCAACAAGGCTGCTGATATGGCTACTTTTTTTAATGTTTATTTTTTCGATTTATATTTTTAAAAATGCACTGAGGCTGCAAAACTTGAACCACAAAGTGGTGAGGGATTACTGTATCTTCATTTACATTTATGCATTTGGCAGACGCTTTTATTCAAAGCAATTTAATTTTATTCAATGCTCTACTGGTTGAGCTACAGGAAAGCTGTAAATCTTAATTTGTGTTCCAAAGATGAACAAACATCTTACGTCTTTGGAACAACATGAGGGTGAGTAATTGATGACAAAAATTTTATTTTTGAGTCAAATAACCCTTTAAACTTTATTATTCACAGCATTTTTATATATAATTGATACAATGGAAAGACACCTGAGGTTTTTATTTAAAAATTCATTGAAATGATATGGTTTGCTCCTCAGGCTAGCAGACACTAATGAAGCCACTCAGATTCATCCCCTGCAGAGATCTTCTCATTAGTCTCCAATCACGAGTGCCTCAGCGGGACACACAGTGGTGGACCAAGTCATAGTGCGATACCTATTTTGAGAATGCACCTTTGTTTTCTGTCTAATATTCACTGTTGTTTTACCTTGCATTTCGATTTCCCTTATACTCCTCTCTGAAAAGGGTCGGTGCTATGTAACGTCTATTGTTTCATTCATTTTATTTCAGTCTTTGTTGTTGTAGTACATCAAGTTAAACTAAATGACAATGGCAAATGTTACCAAGGCAACTAGCTTTAGTTTATTTCTGTTAACATTTATTTTATTTCGAGTAATGATTTAAAAAAAAAAGGTTTTTAGTTGATTATCCTAACCCTGCTTTTCTCTTATGGTGTGTGTCCTGATGAATCGTGGTGGGCACATTCAAACTGAAGGCCTATTTTCCCTCCTACTGATACTCTTTTATTGCTCTGAAATGTTTAGTGCATATATTTTTCTTTCAGGGGAAGATATTGTTGCATGGATCGCTAATCGATTTAAAATAGATGCTTCGGGTAAGTCAAAGACATTTTTTTTTTGTTTAGTAATATAATAATGATAAGAATATCTCCCAGTTCAGATCTGTTGTACTGTTCATTTGTGTCTTGTTTTAATGAATTAAGTAACTTTCCCACACTTAATGTGTAGAGGCCCGAGCTATGGGAACCATGATGGTGGCGTTTGGGTACATCTATCCACTACAAGATCATAAGAGACTTATCCTTAAACCAGACACGTCCCTGTATCGCTTTCAGGTAACTTGAAACATTAAATTAACCAAAAGTTACAGTGAAGCCATCTATAGATATATATAATTCTGATAACTCTTGTCATCTTAATAGTCTTTTTTAAAGTTATTTATAATAGTTATCAATAACACAAAAACATGTATCACGGTTTCTACAAAAATATTAAGGTGCACAACTGTTTTCATCATTGATAAAAAATGTTTCTTAAGCACCAAATCATCATATTAGAATGATTTCTGAAGAATCACACACTGAAAACCCTATTAAGTTGAGTTTACTAAACTGAGTAAACTCGTTCCCTCAATTCAACCGAGTAATGGCAAAAAACAAAAGTTGTATATTCAAGTTTACCTAACTTGGCGCTCACGTTGACTGTACTTAAATTGTTATGTTCACCAAACTTGGTGCTTATATAATGTACTTAAACAATTAACTTAACTTAAATATGCAAGTACACTTAAAATTAACACCAAGTTAAGTGAACTCAACATGAAAATTAAACTAAAATTAGTTACAAAAAAAAGTAACATCACTAATTTTCTCAGAAGAAGCTGTCCTGTTTCTCACAGAAACGCAATATTGAACAATGAACAATCTTTGAACAATCTATTGAACAATCTTTAACAATATTTTTCAATATTGATAAAGAATAATTTGATATGCCAGCTATACCATCACAAAACCATCAATGAAAATTTTGCTAATCACTACGTTATAAAATTTTCACCAGGAAACATTTGTAATTATAGCTACATTGTGCTTTATTATAGAAATGTACCATTAAACATTCCAATTTTATATCACACAAAAACATTACTACATGTCACACAAAAATAACTTTATTTACTTTATTTATAATTTAACTTACCTTAAGTTTATTTAAACTTCCCTCAAGTATCAGCAGCAATGGAAGAGGCTTAAAGGACTGCAATTTGTAAAAATCTCTGAAAATTCAGCTTCGCCAGAATAAATTCAATTTTAAAATCTATTACAGTAGAAAGCAGTTGTGATTGTATTCATTTTTAACAATATTACTGTTTTTACTGTATATTGATCAAATAAATGCAGCTTTTGTGAGCATAAGAGAAAACATCTTACCAACCACAACATCTTACAATTTTACCAACCACAATATTTTGAAAGAAGCATATTTGTTAGTGAAGTATTTCCACACATTTTGATAGCCCTTTTTGTAGTGCCTTATGATATGACAGTATAAATGCGTCTTTGTACTAATCTTTTATATATCTTTCCATACATTTCTTCTTCCAGACACCATATTTTTGGCCTGCACAGCAATGGCCAGTGGAAGACACAGACTATGGTGTGTAATCATCTCTCATTTTCCACACATGCTGATAGGTTGTCATTGCAATAATTCACAGTGAAATTATTTATTATGCTTTCAAACAGCTGTCTGAAATAAAGAATTTAATAAATAGTTTTCTTGTTGAGTCACATCACATCTTTCACTTGAGTTTAACTGGCAAGATCAGATGTTTTTATGTGCATTTCCAGCAATTTATTTGGCAAAGAGAAACATACGCAAGAAAGGGATGCTGGAGCTGTATGAACAGGTAATATGACATCATATTCTTATTCTTCATTGTCTTAATAATCATGCTTTAGATATATATACATTTTTCTAAAATCTTTTGCAAAAATAAAAACCTGTTATGTTACAATGCAGATTTTGAGCTCACTATTATAAATTGTATGACAAATTAATATACGTAGGAACTGACAAAGACATTCAATTTTGGTGTTTCTCAACCCAGGAAGAGTACAACAATCTTTACAAATGGATGAATCACAAGTGGGATTTTATTGTAATGCAGGCAAAAGAGCAGTACAGGTGGGACACATGTGCTTTACTTAAAATGTTTGGAGAATATTTATGATTTATCATGGATCAATCCGAAAATGGGTCTCATTCACTAATTTTTGCGTGAATTATAGGAGAACTTCTCACAAAACATTTCCACAAGATTCACAATACCGGTAGGTGCGTACGCACATCAATTTGTTCTTAAATTTGGAGTATTCTGTGAGAAAACGTTCATATGCAGATGTTACGTGCAAATTGGTGTGAACGCAGGTTAGAGAATGAGACCCAATGATTCATTATATATTTTATTTATGTAGTCAAACTATTTGTGTCAGCATATAACAAGACCTATTGCTTATTTGTGCAGGGCAGGAAAGGATAGGAAGAAGCCGGACCGGGTGGTTTTTGACTGTCAGGAACGGGCCTACTGGGTTGTACATCGGCCACCGGTGAATGAATATCTTGCTATTTTCCTAATTGTGTAGTCAGGCTCTGTTAAAAAAAGTTTCAGAACTTTAGAAACACATTATAGTAACTGTGCTATTTTAACTCAACAGCCAGGAACAGTTAGTGCCATGGACTATGGACATGACAGGATGGTTGACCCCAATTTGGAAGAGGTAAAGGTATGTGTGACAATTAATTATAACTACTATGGAGCTTCTATAAGCTAAAATTAAAGAAATGGAAAATCTGTGACAACTAGGCTTCAAAAAATAAAGTGTGTCTTTTAATGAAACAATGGGCTGTGTAACCAACATTAACAGATATTACTTGTGAGATTATCAAGGATATTTCTAGTATGTCAGCCTACATCCAATAGGATTTAAATGATCATAATCTCACTGCTTAGCACTCCAAATGTCTCATTGTGTTCGATAAAATAGGCTTGTCTTACATCCTTTCTCACTTTCTTTTCTACAGATTTGATTAAATTTACACATAGAAGCACATGGCAAGAAAAATCAGATGACTTCGGAATGAAAGCACATACCCAATGGATCATAAATTGGGCTCTGTGTAATAGAAATATGAGTACCTGCTTTGTAAAATGACATTGCGAGTTCACAAAGCAACCATATTCAATCTCTCTTTACCATGACTCATAACCCATGTTTCAAATGTCAATCTTTTGTTTTCAACACTATCCCTATATACACTATATATTCAACCCTTTCTTTGCACATAAACTGCTTCTAAAATTGTTTTTCAGAAAAAAACACCTGACTACTACAGAAGAATTGTAAGTACCAGTACCAGTAGCACAAATATTTAGTTGTAGACGACAATGATCAAACATAAAAAAGTATTTTTATTTTTTTTGCAGATTATGTTCACTCAGCAATGTATCATGAGACCAAGGGTGAAGTCATCAGTGTCGATTGGAGCGTATGTTATTGTGATATAATAATTCATGTTCTGACTTAAATTAGAATTCTGTTAAAAACATATATAAAACATATATACTTATATATAATTATATTATATGATAATATTTATATTAGTGCTGTCAAATTGATTAATCACGATTAAAGCCACGTGTTTTCTTGTGTCTGGTGTTGTCTAGTGCTGTAGCGCACAGCTTGTTTGCACTGGCTGCACGCTGTCTCGTTTTATGTGGACACGTGGCTTATGTGTGTTCGCATTGGACGCTTGTTCATGTCTTGTCATTGTGTAACCCCACCCGTCTTGTTCCCTTGTTATTGTTTCATTTTCCCCAGTTGTTATCCCTCATTAGCCCTTCCTCATGTGTCGCTATTTTATCCCTTCGTATTTGCTGTCCTGTGTTGCATCATTATCGCTCATGTTGTGATTAGTCCTGTCTAGTCTGCTAAGTCAAGTTAAGTCCAGTAAGTCTTGTACTGTTTTTCCCCCCACGGGGCAGTTTTTTGTATTTTGTTTAATCCTCTGTTTTTAATAAAAGTACCCTTCCACCTGCATCTTGAGTCCTAGCTCACCTATCCTGATACACACACACACACATATATTATATAAATGCAAACTTTTGTAAGATTCGATCAATCAATTGGACAGCACTGATTTATATTAAATACCTTTAATAAATTAAAATAATTTTAATCTTTTGTAGATTGGTTAAGTACTCAACAACATACAGAGACCATGATCCCTTTCTCCACCCCTGCCTCCCAAGCAACCCCTGGTTAACAGATGATATTACATATTGGACCCTCAATATGCAAAAGTGAGCTCTAATATCCTAAATTTTTTCAACATCAGATACTTTTTTTTAATTTTTATAATGTGTTGTTTTTTTTATTATTAATTAAAAAACGTATGATAATGTACTCTGTGTTTGGCTTATATAGTGTTGAGAACCCTACAAAAATGAGAGTAGAGCGCTGGACTTTCAGCTTTGGAGAATTGCTTTCTGACCCTCGGGGAAGGGCTGATTTTCGCCTCTTCCTTAAAAAGGAGTTCAGCGGTATGTATTATTCAAAACTTGCACCAGAGGCTAACATTTTAACAATGTTGTCTTTAGACTTATTAGATGACTTGTTGACAGCTTTACCCTTTTTAAGAATGGTTATTAAATGGTTGATTTTTATATTCAAAACGACAATAATTGTCATTTTTTATGGGAAGTTGTGACTATAATCTGATTGGTGAATAGGTGAGAATCTTGCCTTCTGGGAGGCATGTGAGGATCTGAAATGGGGGGCTGCAGAGACAATGAAAGAAAAAGCTCAGCAAATATACAAGTAAGCATCACTTTTCTGCACAATGATATACAGTTTCTATTATATTATATTATATTATTAGTCACAGTTTTGTCCACAAAGATAATAAAGAAAGGCGAATTCAATCTAAATGCAATATTTAAAACATTCTAATGAGTAAAAGATGTAACAGTGTGCATTTAAGCACAAATAATACCGGACCCAGAACTGAAGGAAATTAGTAACTTAAATGCACAATGATAATGAACCACATTACAAGCAGGTGTGCTAATTAATCAATAATCATCTAAACGAATAAAGAGCAGGAAAATTGAACAAAGAAAAACAAAAAAACAACAATAAGCAAACTCCTTGAAACTGTGACAGTTATGTTCAAATATCCGGGGTTGACCAGATTTTGTAGTGTTTTTTTATAAGGAATGTCTTATAGGCTGCATTTATATGATCAAAATATAATATACAGTAAAAGCAAAAGTAATATAATCAAATGAATATATGTTTTAATATTTTTTTAAATTTTTGAGATGGCGAAGCTGAATTTTCAACAATATTACTCCAGCCTTCAGTGCCACACGATCCTTCAAAAATCATTCTAATTTGCTGATTTGCTGCATATCTATCATTATTTTCAATGTTGAAAACAGTTGCAGTGCTTAAAAAGAACTAATTTATTAAACAATTTAATATTTTTATAACATTATAAATATCTTTACTGCCATTTCTTATCCATTTAATGCAGTGGTCCCCAACCCCCGGTCCGCGGCCCGGTACCGGTAGATGAAATGGTACCGGGCCGCGGAGCGCATTCGCGGACCGGTCCGTGAGCTGCTTCAAACGGCTGCAAGCGGCTGTGGCGCTGTGCCTATGGAGGCTTGTGCTCGCACCCCACCCCCCGTCAACAATCTCGCGCGGACACGTCATCCATCTCGCTCGCAGTGGTTGGGGACCACTGATTTAATGCATTGTTAAATAGTTTTATGCAAAATATGAAAACACAGTAATACCTCGGTTTACGAGTTTAATTCATTCCAAGAGCGAGCTCGTAAACCAAAATGTTCGTACACCAAAACAAGTTTCTCCATAAGAATGCACTAAAAATAAATTGATTCGTTCCACACGACCATAAATGCCCATTTTAAATATTTTTTTGGTTTTACCCTATTAATTACAGTTAAAATTAAGATCTCATATAAATACTAATTAATAATTGAACTCAAAAAATACTTGACAATTTACTGTAATGCACTTCAGCTTTGAGCAGCGTGCGTGGAGGAGATGAGGGGAGGGAGGAGGGGGAGCGGGGAAAGCAAAGATTCAAGTGCAAATGAGTGAATTTATTATAATAGTGCAGAAAACAAACAAAGTGATAATCAAGAGTGAAGGTCGTAGAACATGGAACACGAGAGCCGCGCCCGCGAACGAATGACTCGACAACACAAGAGTGGAGAGAAATGAACTAAATAGGCAGATAATATGAGAATCAGGTGTGTCAGTGCTCAGTGACCACGGCCCCTTTCACATACACACACACACACACACACACACACACAGGCAGAACTAGGAGACAATGAATTCATGAACCTGGACAGTTACTGCTTAGAGGTACTGTACGTGTATATTTCACTACGTGAACAATAGCGGTCACAATTAATTAATGTTAACAACACGAGGTAAAACCGTTGTAAATCACTTAATAAAAGTATCACTGTGGTGAATGATGCAGCCAAACCAAGCGAAGCTGAGAGAATGAATGACTTAAGGGCTGATAAAGGGGTTGGAACTGCGTGACTGTGTTATGAGAGGCTGTCATTAGGATATGTCCAGTAAAAAAATGCGCGCGAAGATGCTGAGCGTTAGGACTTTTCCACACAAAAATGCGCGTGGGAGAGGGAAATTTTTTCTCGCACACCGATACAATGCTCGTACACCAATTTGCTTGTATACTAAGTCTACTGTACTGTACTATTACTGTATATATATTTTGCATATTAAACCAGTCATTATATATATCCTTAAAACCTTGAAACATGAATCTCATCCTTAATCACGAAACTAATAAAATTAGCATTTAAACCAGTCATTTTTACTCTTATTTGACTAGGACATTTTTGGCCCGTGGAGCTCCACGTTGGATCAACATTGATGGAAAAACAATGGACATAACAGTGAAAGGTTTGGCACATCCTCATCGTTATGTACTGGATGCTGCCCAGACTCACATTTACATGCTCATGAAAAAGGTATCTGATCTCTTATAAAACTTTGTTAGCCAGATAGAAACATGAAATTAATATTATCTATGATCTGCCATTTAAGGACTCATATGGGCGATATCTCAAGTCCCCGGTGTTCAAGGAAACTCAGAAGAAGGCCATTGCTCCTGAAGCACACAGATTCAGGTTAGATGTGCCTTTCTGCTAGTACCTCTTTATATATAAAAAACTGCTTTAGAATACATAACCGACATTAAACATGATCTTTATTCCTTTCAAATGTCTTCTAGTGAATCACAGTTGGAGCAGAATTCCAAGAGGAGGCGGCCCAGCCTGAGTCCCATCATCGTGAGACAGCAGGAGGAAGAACAGAAGGCCAAACTTGCAGCAAGTGGACCGGTGGACATCACACAGGTCATGAGCAAACTGGAAAAGAAAAAGAAAAACTGAAAGGAGACGTAGCATACAGAAAATAGATTTTAGCAAACATTTATGATAAACAAAAAGAAAAGCCACCATTCTGGTCAAATCAATAAACAGTTTTGTAAGCCTTTATTTAGAGAGCAATAGAGATTTTGTTAGCTATTTTATTGCTCTGTATGTAATATTGCATAGATATTTCTAGTTATATCTGCTTGATATATTTTTTAAATGCCTTTTTATTAGGGCATTGTGTTAATCTTTCCCAGACTTGTTAATTCATTCACAATCATTTTTAACCTTTATGTCATATTAATGTTTTGTCAAAATTTATATATGTATAATCCATGTGTATACATGTACAAACATTATTAGACATTGTCCTCCTCATTATTACAACTTTGTTTTTGTCCCGTTTTTTTTAATACATAGTAAAACCATTTCATGTGTCAACCATCATGTGTCTTTGTCATTCATGATTGTTTTTGAGTGAAATGTACAGTATATATTTGTCATCATTTATCTCATCAGTTTGTGCATGGTTACCATTTGTTTAAAACAACTGGCTATTAACTGAGAGGAGATGAACATGCAATATTTTGTGTGTGAATTCTGAAATATTTGTGTGTTTTGAAACCGTCATGACTTGTTTTATTTCGAGAGCACAAAACAGGATATTCATAACAGGGTGTACAATCTGCTTATTTCCATTCAATGAAAATGAAAGGTGAACTTGACAGCCAAACAAGACTTTCAAGGCAACAGTATCAATGCAGAACAAGTCAAAGTAATTCACAAAATAGGAACAAAAATAAAACATTCTGTCGAAAAATACTAAAAAGCTAACAATTAACTGAAACTGAAAATAAATTACTGGATCACATATAAAATAACACAAAGGCCTCATGTTTCAGAGACAGGGCTTAGATTAAGACAGGATTAGGCCTTAGTTAAATATTTAAGTAGCTTTTTATAATAGTGCCTTAGAAAATAAAATTACTGGTGTGCATCTTGAGACAAAACAACAGCACTGACTTATTTTAAGAAATGTCAGTGCAAGTTGCTTTCAGTTAAAACAGCTAAAATGCTTTTTAGTCTAGGCTTAAAGGGTTATTACATTTACATTTACTCATTTAGCAGACGCTTTTATCCAAAGCGACTTACAATTTGAGGAATATAGAAGCAATTTGTCCAAAGGATACAAAAACACATAAGAGCGCTTACAAAACAAAGTTTCAAACATTCTGAATACAAGTAGCACAAGCATGGGGAGTAGAGAAAAGGGAATTTTTTTTTTTTAAGTTATTATTAATTTCTCTTTCAAAAAAATACATCGCCTTGCTTCAGAAGGCTTTTTACTATGCATGGATGTGCTTTTTTGGGCACCATTTGCTCGCATTATAAAGCTTGGAAGAGTCAGGATATTTTCTGACATAACTCTGATTGGGTTTGACTGAAAGAAGAAAGACATCTTGGCTTAAGGGTGAGTAAATTATGGGATACTTTCATTTTTGGACGAACTAACACTTCAAGCCTTCAAGTTTGTGAAACTGGGCATAAATGTTTAAAATGTAAGGCTTTTGGTAAAACAGTGCCTTGAAAATATTTCCAGGAAAATCTATGATGTATTTTGTATTGTATTCACTAGATGACATGCTTGTGTTGCTCTCATACTAATGCAAGTCTTTTATTTGCAGTAGATTGCATTTTTTAAATGGTTTAAAACGATCCATGATGAATTTCACCAACTGCTCCTATTAAATGAAACCAAATGCTCATCTATATATTAAAGGGCAAAAGTATTGGGACACTGTGATAAGATGCCAACTTGATGTCCTGATCGCATGCTGCTTTTAAGTGGTCAGTGCTCTGGTAATTCCATAGCTGAAGACTTAAGACCAACACTGGCTTTAATATCCATGCAAAAGCTGTGCAGCAGAAGCTTCATGGAATGGGTTTCCATGGCAGAACAGCTGTATGCAAGCCTCACATCACCAACTAGAATGCTGTCAAAACGCTGCCAATGGACTCTGCAGCTGTGGAAATTCTGATGAGCGAGAATGGTGGATGCAATTTAGAGAATGTACCTGCCTGACTGCATTGTGCCAACTGTAAATTTTGGTGGAGAAGGCAAAATGGTCTGGGACTGTTTTCAAGGGTTGGGTAAGGCTTCTTACTTCCAGTGAAGGGAAACTTTAATGCATTGGCATACCAAGACATTTTGGACAATGTTATGCTTCCAACTTTGTAGAACAGTTTAGGGAAGGCCCTTGACTGTACACCCATGTGCACAAAGCAAGGTCTATGAAGACAAGGTTGGTTGAGCTTTGTGTGGAAGAACTTGCACAGAGCCTCATCGAAAACCTCTGTGAGGAACTGTAATGACTGCGAACAAGCCTTCTCGTCCTACATCAGTGCCTGACCTCACAAATGCTCTGCTGGACGATTGGGCAAATATTCCTAAAGAAACACTTCAAAATCTTGTGAAAAGCCTTCTCAGAAGAGTGGAAGCTGTTATAGCTGCAAAGGGGGACCAATTCCATATTAATGAATATACATTTTGAATGCAATGTCATTGCAGTCCCTGTTGGTTTCATGGTCAGGTTTCACAATTTTTTTGTCCATGTATGTCATTTGGACTGTCATTTCTACATTAAACTTTTTACATCACAAAAATCAGCTGTTTTAACAGGGGTCCGTAGACGTTTTACTTCAGCTACATGTGTTTCAATTATTTCTTGAATGCATGGATAAGAGACCAAGAGCAGAATCTGTCAGGAATGGATTATATTGCATTGTCTCGTATCTTTATATTTATGTATTGTATCTTGTAGAGTTGAAGTTGCTTGACACAAATGGTTTTTAATACTAATACATTGCTTTGACTGTGCCCTACAGCTCTGTCGCTTCACAGCACCTGTGCCTCATCTGGCCGTGTATACAGGCATTTGTGAAGCTCAATCTACTGCCTCCCCAGGGCTCATGACACTGCCCAACAGTGCTGCCTGCCCGTCTCCCATCAGCGTTGCCATCGACAGTACTCCAGCCTCAGAGAGGAGGTTTGATGGCAACGGAGGGCCTTCCTCCTCCCATTTCCCATCTATTGCAGAGGCGTCAGTGTCAGAAGAAGAGAACCAGCCACCCGCCCCTAAGTCACGTATGGCTCTGTCACTGAGTAGACTCCTTCGCAGAGGATGCAACGCCCCGTCTGTCTTTGCCAGCCTATCCCCGAAATGTGGTATGGCTTCAGGGGGAGGCAAAGTACAACCGTTAGGAGTGGAGCCACTCACGCAACCCCAGCCCAGAAGAATTGCAAAGTTAGTACGCACTTTTTGAATTGATTTTGGTCTGATTGATTTGACAATATACGTAAAATAACCAATCTACTTTCACAGTTTTTTTCAAATCAAAGTTGACATCCCACCTGAATGCCGCATCTACCCCATTGATTCAGAAGATGAGGAGGATGACAGTCCTGATGCAGCAAGAAGAGGTGTGAAAGAAATAATTTGCCCATGGGAAACTGTCACCAAACAAGACTGAGCTGGATAGAAGAGTCATAGACAAGCTGGTACACTCTTAAAAATAAAGGTTCCAAAAGAGGGTTTTCGCAGAACCATTTTTGATTCCCTAAAGAACATTTTAGAAATCAATTTTTAAAATACCTTTTTTTTTTAGCTTAAAGAACAAAGCTTCCACTATAAACAACCTTTTGTAGAAAGGAAAGTTTCCATGGATGTTAAACGTTCTTTGTGGAACTATCGATGCTATTTAAGAACATTTATTTTTAAGAGTGTAGAGAAGAAGTGAATACACTGAACCAACACTTGTGTCATAAATATTTTGTCTTACAACCCCGAATGACCTGTGGTTAGTAATGTATGAAGTAACCTAACTGACTTGTCTGTTATTTTTGATAGCTTTTAGGTAGTGCCTACATGTTAATGTAGTCAATGAAATTATTTAGTTATAATGTTTAAATGTTGGTTTTATATACATTAATTCGTATTCTGATGTCACTGTTGTTTTACAACTGAAGGGGCCTTATTTTAAGAGATTTGCTTTTTTTGTTTGTTTAACTGTCCTCAGTTTGGTTTGTTGTGAGAACAAAAGATTTTGTACTTGGCCTGTTCACTGTTTTATATAGCTACAAATCATGCATAAATGTGAATCACTATAAGAAATGTTATTTTCATAGAAGTAAATAGTAAGGCAGTAAAACAGAATGTGGATACACATTTGCTGTCTGAATGTTTAACCTTTAAAATGTTTACAGTTCACTTCAGAATGTGAATTTGTTCATGACTCATTTGGTTTAAATTGTGAAAGTGCCTCAATAAAAGATTTCAAAGTAAGTGGTTTTGATGTGCATATATTTAGCATCCAGTATAACAGGTATTTTATAGCTTTCTGATAAAATCTCCCTACTGAGGAAATGGAAAGAGAGAAGAAGAAAACAAGATTGGTCACTTGAACTTTTATTTTAACACAGAGTAGCCTAGCCCTTTTATAGTATTGCAGAAACAGGAATGCTGTAATTTGTTTACTATACATTAACAAATGACTGTTATTTATTTTTTGTGTGTATTTTTGTGCATTAAACTATTGTATTCATTGTTTGTTTGTTTGTTTATTACCATCCTTTATTATTGATTATTTATCGTATATTTAATGTAAAGCTGTGTTTTATAATTTGTTATATTTTCATTTTATATTTCCCGATACCTAGAACACAATTAAAACATTTTTGCAGTCATATATCCTGATCTGAAGATCGTGATGTTGGACTTTTATTTTCTACCGGAAATGCTGAGATTGCGTCGACTGGCTTCACAATCCTCTGCGGTTGAACGGCAGAGAGTAGCCGGATGCTTTAGTGCAGTTTTTTAAGTACATGAATACCGTTGTAAAGCCGAACGGTTGTTACGTTTCACTTTGCGATTCGGTAAGTTGTTCAAATCAAACGAGTTCGCATGTGATTCCCCCTTTAAACGACGAAAGTTTTAAAATAGTAATAACAAGCAGAGGAATGTGACATTTCATCCGCTTTTCATGTATTGTTGCTCAGCGTACATTTCACTTGATCCACTAGTGTCTGTTACTACATACATGCAGCTGTCGCGACGAGGATCTGGCCTGCTATATCTGGCCTGTTTAGGCTTCTTTAAAATGTTCAATTTGACGATTTTCCATATGTATGAGCTTCTCAACACCTCTCATTTCCTGTCATGTCGCATCATTATATGAATGTGGAACAACAAGCAATAATGAAAGTGTTGTAAAGAAATGTGAACCGTTGTTTTTTTATGATCCAAGTCACATCTTTATCATAATGATATAGGACGGTGTATGATCATATTTGTGCTCATCTATATATATAATATATATCGTATGTAGTACTTAGTCAGCTACTGGGACACACCTACTAATCTTCAACACATGCGGATCTGTCCCTTTTCCACTTGATGGACACATACATACTATCAAGGGGCTTGTTGTATATTAATACATTTAGCTCAACGCTTCTATTTGCATGCTCATGAACTAGTATAACAGATGAGATGCACAACTGATTATTACATAAGCATCTGCATTGACTGCTATGCCAACACCTTAATGTAACCTCTAGCCTTTGACTTTGGGTTATTGTGTTATGGTCATGTGTTTGTAAATATACTAGTCTTCTCTTCCATCAGGCCTTCAAGATGCTTTTGAACTTTGAGTGGAAATGAGGCTGAAATCTGTAATTGTGGATCTCGTAATTAAGGTATTGTGCTCTTTAAAGTCACCATGAAATATATATATTTTTTGTGCATTTTTATGCAGTATTTCAGTATAAGAAATTATCACACCACATCATTATTGTGCCATCATAATATTTGATCAAAATAGCTCCCCTTTTGTAATAGCATGATTATGTGTTTTTGACGCAAGCGCCGGACAACCTGTCACTCACACTAGATCACACTAGATGCAAACAACGATCCAATGAATTCCCAATGGACAAAATAAGGCTCCTGTTGGACATTTTTTCTTGTTTGAGAAACTGTTTCACCGATACACGTCACAGTAGGGGAGAAAAGATATTTAATGGAGACTTTAGTATTGATGTTTGAATAATACTTTGGTTAGGAAATGATCTGAAGTTGATTTATCAGCTTGGATAATTTATGGCTAATTCAGAATGGCTGCTCTCTTAAGGCCATGTCTGTCTATTTTTATGTCATTTTAATGGGACCTGGGGTTACCTGTGTCACTGGTGAATTGCTTGGGTGATGTATGTGTTTTTAGAATTATTTCTGTGACTGGTGGGTAAAGGCAGGTGTGGACGTGCAAAATGAGGAATGTCAGAGAGCTTTATGTCTTTCCCCTTGTCAGTGTACTAAACCTGAACACTGCGTGTCTGAACACTGTTTCTCCAGTAAAGTAGGAATGTTCTTGCACTATAATCACACTGTTTGATATGTAAGAGATGGTGTGCTGCCAATAGGTCGTTTTTACAAAATACAGTCCACCAGGGTGATTGAGACCCTCATATTAATCCCATGAAAGTTTTTTTTTTTTTTTGCGGTAATACCGTATTTTCTGCAATATAAGGCGCACCTAAGAGCCTTACATTTTCTCAAAAATCGGCCAAAATCTGAAGTTCCAAAATCTGTAAAAAGGTTGTTGTGCGACTTTAAGCGCTCCGTTTGATTGACTGTCAGACCATTTCCCGTTGACACAGGGACGTAATACGTACAGCACGTACGCTGGCAGCGATAAAGTATTCAGAGAACATTAAGCAAAACGTACAGTACATACGCTTACCTCCGCCATGCCTCTGGTAGGTTTACTGCTTCTGCTGAGAGAGGACCCGGTGTTGTACTGAAATCTTACTTCGTCGCGTGCATTCATTAATACGCGCTTCCTTGAACATATTCGCTTATCGATCTAAATGTTATTTATTTTTTTTCACACGGCAAACACTCAGAACGTGCACAGAAGTTTTGAGTACCCTTAAATTAAGACATAGAAAATGAAATAATGTGTATAAAGGATGTCAGATGGGTTGAAACTGTAAACTGCCTGAGCTTCGTCAGGATGAGAGATAAAGGCACCAGGAAAACTGTTGATTCCACACTGAAATGATTTTCCTAATGCATGAAGATCAGACATTTTTTTTATTACTCTCCTTTTTGTACTTGTGCATGAATTCTATTAAATATAATATGTCAATATTTTTTCCACATGATGGGTGGGTGTTTGCATGTTCTGAGTGTTTGCTGTGTGGAAAAAAATCGATAAGCGAATATGCTCAAGGAAGCACGTATTAATGAATGCATGCGAGGGGGCAGTTAGATTTGTCCAGGGAGTCAGATTTCGGTAACACCTGCATGTTTGATGGCGAAATTGCCCAGCTGTTCAATTCAGACACAGAAGATGATGACTTTGATGGATTTGGATGGATTGATTAAAACATAATGTGAGTGTATTGTTAAATAGTAGAATAAAGTTCAACTAAACTCACTGTTTTGCTTCCGTTACCTTTTTATTTGTAGACCATATGTTTTCGCATGCGCCTTATAATACGGTGTGCCTTATGTGCGGGTGAAGTACAGAAATAGACCCGATACTTGAGACTGCACCTTATAATCCAGTGCGTCTTATGGTGCGGAACATACGGTAAACTGCCAATTGTACATTTTTCTGCTTACTATAAAGCTATTGGTCCAATAAATAAATACAAAGACCTGTAATATTGAATTATTTTATTATGAAATTATCATTGAATTATTTTATCTTGTAGATTTGTTTAAAGATTCCACTTAGAAAACAGTCTGTTATGTATTAAATTAGTTATTCTCCACCGTTTTGGAGGAGAATTTAGGTCTCTCATCGTCCCATAGTCGACGCCTCCCCCACACCCTAGACTAAGAAATTTTCTGTATTTACAGAAATTTTGATTGTTGATATATTAAATTAGTTTCAAGAACTCTGTTCTTTAATTAAAATACATAATCCCGGACCTTGTGACCTCATAGCTGAAACTGAAACATTAAATTTATTCAGTTTCTGTATTATCCCTGTGCTTGAATTCTGTTAGACCTACCTGAAAACCCTTAACCTTTATTTCATTTGTATTTTTATTTTATTGTATTTATTTGTGCTTCTACTTGTAATTTGTTTATTTGTTCTTTTTCAACTTTTTTGTCCATTCAGTTCAAGGCAGAAATCAAGCTTCATTGTGCTCTGCCTTTTTGCAAAACAAAATTACCTCATTGTAAAAACACAAGTATATGGAGTGAGCAAACGTTTAGGTGAGATAAATGTAACCCCCTCCCCCCAACTCCCCCATAAGAGTAAACTAGGACCCCACCCCCTTTCCAAAATGAAATTCAGGCACTGATGTAATCTAATAGTACTTCTCAAAGAAAAGGCCAACTTGCCGTGGGTCTTGAAACTCGGCTGTAAATGTTTTCAGCAATAGGAAAAACATTATGGTCTCAAATATTAGGTTATTGTTGAAAAGAAAAATGATTTTTTTCTTTCTACTCCACCTCTCTTCTCATGGGACGTCAGGGTGGGATTGCCATGTCAGTACACTCTGGATGTTGATGAGCTCAAAATGAAGAATGCATTAGCTAAAGAAAGTAAAAACTCAATAATGCAGTTAGCAGTTCTTCACTAATATTTGGATCTCTAGTCTAATCAGTCGTCACCATACTTTGATAAGTGATAGTTCGTCCATAAATGAAAATTCTGTCAGTATCTACTCGCCTACCTTCATGTTGACTTGCTTTCTTTTGTTGAATGTTGGAAACTTAATTTTTTTGTTTTACAATTACTTGTGTTTTATGGACAAAAATAGTGGAAAGAATTAGAAACCGAAACTGGTTGGTTATCAACGTTTTTCAAAATCAGTTTTGTGTTTCACAGAAAATTGACAGTTGGAATTTGGTGGACTATCATGATTTAATTTAATGTTAGTAGATGTACTACATGAACTCACAAATGGAGAGTTGCGTAATGTACATTTGTGAATGCCATCTCAGAATGACTATTGCCATCACTGTGCTCCTAGTCAAATGATTCCTTAAGTTGTTTTTAATGTCTTTTTAATGGAAACTGCGTCTAATGCTCCATTTGAAGCCTTTACAGGAATTGTCCTAGATGCCTTTTCAGGGCTTTTGCCAGGCTTTTTTTTTTTGCCAAATGCATTATACCAAACATGGCGATAACAAATGAAAAGGACAATAACAAGAAGGGGGAAAAGGCTTTAAAGTAATACAAATTAATTAAATGGAGAGGTGGATAAGATGGGTGAATAAGTGATTTAACAATTATTTAATTGTTCAACAATTTGTGTGTGCTCTCTTTTCAAGGGACCCAAAAATATGTTATGTTAATTAACTAACTATTATCTATGACTTTTGCCTCAAACTCCCAATTACTGCTTATTAAAGAAATCAAAGTAGAGTTAGTAAAGTAGTTGTTAAGGTTAGGTATTGATTAGAAATGTAGAATAATGTCATCCAGAATAAGACATTAATATGTGCTTTATAAGTACTAATAAACAGCCAATATCCTAGTAATATGCATGCTGATAAGCAACTAGTTAATAGTGAGAATTGGACCCTAAAATAAAGTTGTACCTTTTTTTCTCGGTCCTGATGACATTGTTTATTTTGTTTTTAACATTACTTTTCATTTTAATTTTGGTTTTATTCACCATTTCAACATAGATTACCGTTCAGAATTTGAAGGTCTGCACCTTTTTTTACCTTTTGGGAAGAAAATACGATAATTGTTTAAAGAGTAATATTGTGAAATATTACAATTTAAAATAACTTTTCTTTTTTACTTTATTTTAAAATGTAATTTATTCCTGTGATGGCAAAGCTTAATTGCTCCCATCTTCAGTGTCACATGATCCTTCAGAAATCATTGTAATATTCAAATTTGAGTCATTTTAACTTTATAATTTTAAGTTGTGCTGTGTAATATTTTTAGGAAAACCATGACACATTCTTTGAATATAAGCTTCAAAAGAACAGCGATTATTTGATATTAGACATAAATTTGTAACATTATACATGCCTGTCACTTTACTGTCGCATGAAAGATTGAATGCATTCTTGCTGAAAAGAAGTATTAATTGCTTTACAAAATTCTTACTCCAGACTTTTAAATGGCAGTGTTGGGAAGGGAAATTCTAAGTACATTATCAAATTACCGGTAGATGAAATATACAAATGAACATGGCGTGCATTGTGCAGTGAATGCACAGAATTGTGAATTACGGTATGGGCATTGGAACTGCTTTTGCAAATCTGTTTGTGCTGTCATTTTCTCACTCACAAATTAGATGGCAATACAATCGCACATTGTTCTATCGAAAAAAGGAAACAAGACAAAGTGTTTTCCAAAAGTCTTCTAAATGACTTACTGCTGGAGGCTTTGAGTTCCCCACCTGATAATATTTTACATGATTGTGTAAATCGCTGCCTCCAGTCATATTGGATGACATTGAGAATGTGTAATTGCACAATGCTTCATCTGTCTGAACTTGTGGTGTTTTTGCTTTATAGAACTTGTAACACACACACACACACACACACACACACAGTGCTTTCTCTGGTTGACTAAACGAGTGCTAGTGTTTTATGTATGTTAATGTAAAATGGCACTAAATGGGAATGTTTTCTTCTACTTTTAGCGTAGACTGTTTACGCTTCTGTTCAAAATTTCGTAAGATTTGACTCAGAAATGTCATTTATTAAGAGTGTGATGTCTTTATTTGTGTTCTTGCAAAATATAACAGTATAAATAATACTTTCTGTTCTCACTCTGCAAAGCCTTTGACGCCCTTTATATCTGTGTTATGTCTGTCTGTGTTGTTTTCCAGTTTCTAATTCAGCCTTGTCTCTAATTAACCTGTCACAGGTCTGACTGCTTCACCCACCTGTCACCCTGGCAGCGCAGGAAGCCAAGCGTGGGGAGGAGCTAAGCCCTGGCAGCATGGTGTCTGCTGTGGGGAACAGCTCTGTGCCCAGTCCTCAGAGCGAGGCGGTGGCCAGTGAGCTGCAGGAACTCTCTTTGCAGTCTGTACCGAGCGTACTGCCTCTGAAAGAACGCAAGAATGGTGAGTTAACGAAATTGGCTAAATTCCCACTGAATGTCTATTATGTAAACTGCCCAATGAATATGCAGCATCACCAACAATATAAAACTATATATATATATATATATATATATATATATATATATATATATATATATATGTATATGTATATGTGTATATATATATATATATATATATATATGTGTATATATATATATATATATATATATATATATATATATATATATATGTATATATATATATATATATATATATATATATATGTGTATATATGTATGTATATATATGAATGCATGTATGTATGCATATATATATATATATATATATATATATATATTCAAAAAACATTCAAACAAAGCAGCTCAACCGTTTTCCACACTGACAATGAGAAATGTTTTTTGAGCACCAAATCAGCATATTAGAGTTATTTATGAAGGATCTTGTGACACTGAAGACTGGAGTAATGATAATGAAAATTCAGCTTTCCCATCACAGGAATAAATTACATTTTAAAATATAATAGAAAATGTTTATTTTAAACTGTAGTAATGTTCAAAGTATTATTTATACTGTATTTTTGATCAAATAAATGTAGCCTTGTGAGCATGAGACTTCTTTCAAAAACATTCAAAAATCTTACCAATCCCAAAGTTTTGAATTGTTATATACTTTATATTTTAATGATTACTTTGTTCATTAGGGCCAGTTTATAAATATCCAGTATCCCGCTGATTCTTCAGTGCCACAACAAAATAAATAATATTTTACCTATATTTATTTAGTGGTGAGCTTGCAGCGTGTAATAAAATATAGGTTTACCACAAAATAATGGAAAGAAACATGTTTCTATTGAGTTGCTATCATAGGTTGCCTGCAAAATCAACATGACCAGTGTAGTCTGCTTCAGAAACAAATCATATTAGTCGGTTCCTTTACTGAATCTTTACGAAAATGACTTCATTTAAAACCCTGCTCTGTTGCATAGAGGGAATGTTTAATACTGAAAAATACCATTGAAATAGAAGGGAATCAAGAGCTTGTGAATTAAATTGAGTCAGAAAATGTTCATGGATACTCGGCACTAATATTCATATACTTCAGTGCACTATCCACCTTATTTTGCAATCTAATTTTGTAGTCATCTAGTTTTACAGTCATTATTGGTAGAATTCAGTGTTGTTGGGTTGTGATGATGTGAGCTCACAACAGGATGTACAGCATCACAATATATGTTCATATGTACATACAGGATGATTTCCTAATTGGATTCAGCGCAAAGTAATGAAGTAATTAGATTATTTTCCAATGTTCGTATGCAAGTCTTCGCAGTGTTAAAGCAGGAGACAAGAGAGACAAAGAGAATGTCTTAAGCAGTTTATATATCGGTTGTTCTATGCTCTCTTTTCTCTTAAGAGACTGTTTGAGACAGTGGGAGGAAAGAGAGATTTTCTTTGGGCACTGATTGTGTCATTTACATTGAATTTATGGTGGGTGTTGTAGGGGAATTTACAGTTAAGACCCGAGGACCAGATATGTTGAATGAAGACCAGGAGTCAGAAGTGCAGTCAATAGAATAAATTTTAGTGAAGTTTAGTTTGCAGTTTCATCAGCAGAAGCCAGCTTCAGGTCTCACAAGGAGTTCGTAGGCCGCCCCACTTACAATAACATTGTTACAGCAATTATACTCTAACAGAGGGTGCTAACTACGTCAATGATGACGTTTAAATGATTCTGATTGGCTAAGAAAGAAAGAAAGCAAGAAAGAAAAACAATACTTGTAATTTTCCACACAAGAGCAGAGTCTGAAGCATATCTTCGTTGATCGCGTGGTTGACGGGTTCGTGACGTGGCTTGTCGAGAACAACACGTTTTATGGTGCCAGCAAATCACCTCACCAATACAGACCATATTAACACACACACACAAATACACAGCTTCTCCAAGGCTGAACTCGGCTCAGGCTCCAACTATAAACCAAAACATTCTGATAACATGTTCTATCTGTTGAGAAGTGCTGACAATATTCATCCTTACTCGATGGAAAAATACAGAAGAGTAAAGAAAGGTTTTAACTAATAAAAATCCCTCAAATAAGAAAGGGAAAAGAACATATGAAAAATAAAACAAAGAAACATATGAAAATTAAGACAAAGAAAAGAATATAGGTACAAATAAGAAAAATGAAAGAATATATATACAAGCGGCAATGGATTTCCGAATAGTATCTTTCAGTGTTAAACAAGTTGCTTTTTGTTAGTGTGGGCTGTTCATTCTCCTTCCCTCTGTGTGTCAAATTTAATTATTTGTTGTGTTTTTTGTTTTTTTAATGAAATTCTGAAAAGTCAAAATTATAAGCATCGTATTCATTAAGTTATGTAATGTAGTATTTTCTTTAAATGGATGTAAATTCAGATCCTGTGGGAGAAGGGTGTCAAGGAAATGTACATTTTTGAAAATGAAATCTGTGTGACATGCAGAGGGACACTTCAAAGCGTGTCCGTTTAGCCCTCTGATATACAGCAGACACTCTGTTTGACTTCAGGAAGCTTAAAGGAAAGCACGATTTACAGAAGTGAAGATTAAACAGAGCCAGCAGGAAGACGGGCAGACGCTGCAGTGTGCTGTGATTTCATTCCGAATGGCAGATGTTCATTTTTCACCCTGAAGAATCTGTGGGATGTTATTATGTAAGGTTTGCTGCGGTAGGTCAGTGAGTGGTGGGATGTTGTTGGTTTTTTTTTAGGGGGTGGGGGTTTGTATGCGTGTGTGTGTGTGTGTGACTGCCATTCCTGAACTGCTGGAATGCCAATAAAGAGTTAAAAGTCCCATGTAGAACCTTAGAAGCTTATGGCCTGCAGCCACCACTCCCTTCTTTTAGTCTTCAGCTGCCCCGAGCTGCACTTCATTGAGGATTAAATGTTAGTAACAGACATGTTAATGCAGGACCTTTCTCTTCGCCTGCTAAAAACAGAAATGATGCTGGCTTTTGTGTACATTTGTTTTTAGCAAGTACACTTAAAGTTTTAGCCAAAGATTTTTTTGTTGTTGACACAAATGCCAATTTATTATTTGATACAATTTTTGTTTTGTCAGCTGAAAATGTGCCTTTTTAAATTTCGTTTGCCGTTAACACTGAGAAAAAACACAATGCATGTGAAATGACGCAGATTTATTTAGATATAAACAACTTGTAATTGATCGTAAAAAAGCTCACGTACCCTCTCTTTGATGGTTGAGTTTTCTACGTGAAATCTAGACAGATGAGTGTAACTCCATACAAGATTTACATACTGCATATGGAGGCATATTATGGTCAGAATTCAAAATTCAAAAAAAGATTAATGTGGCATTCAGAATTGAATTGAAAATGGAATTGAGGTAGCATTGCAATTCCAAAAGCAGAATTGCAATTAACATTTTAAGCAGAATTTTAAATAAACGGAATTTCAAATGCATTCATATAACAATTTTTATAACAGATTTTATATATATATATATCAGTTTGTCCAGATTTTCCAGTCAGGAATTTCTATTTAATTGCATCAATCCACATTTAGCTGGAAAATAAATGAAAAGCAAATTAACTTCCTGAATTTTAATTGGATTGAAATTGAGGAATTGAGCAAATAGGGTGTAGAAAAGTTTCAAACAGATTTATTTTTAAATTGCATTACATTTTTGTCAGTTTTAGCCCAGTTTCAGCCGAGACTTTTTAGTTGCATAACCTTTGGCAAGCCACATATAGCAGAAAACTGAATGTAGAAAATATCAGCAAATATCTCTTGGAATTTCAAGCAACAGTTAACAAAACGTGCAACCCGAATTATCACTGCAAACTGCTTGAAGTAAAGTTTGGGAGAGGGAACAGAGGCCTGAGGTATGATGTGTGTAGTGTAGCTGTCCTGAACACTTGATTGCATAACTTTGTGTACAGAGCTGAAGTCCTTCTCAGAAAGCAAGCGGTCAGGAGAATGACGGGGGCCATAGGTGATCATAGGTGGAATGTGTTTTGGCTTCAGTCTCTGGCTTGTAGTCTGCACACATTTTCTTCAGTGGTAAACGAGTGACCCCAAACCAGGACGCAAAGTTTTTGATTTCTCCTCCCCTCTCATCTGGAATGGAAAAAAATAAAAGGCTTCAAGGAGCAGGAAAACTAGAAGTTACTCAACACCGCTGAAAGCAGAGCAGTAATAAGGAAGAAACCAACTCGCATAGACGCATACACTTGTGCTAACACACCCACATCTGTAGGGCGTGCACACACACACCAGCACTGAGCAGAGGAAGGTGAGGGGCACACAGACACACCCTTCTGTTCTTGGATCTACTGCAGGAATTATCTCTCAGCAGAACAGCCTACAGTTCACTCAGTCAACTTTAGTCACTGCTTGTTCTGTTGTCCAGTCTTGAAATGGATTAATAAAGTGTGGATGTGATTGCATCCGTATCCTTCTGCAGCAGAAGGATATGGCCATACATTCAGGTACAGTACTTGCATGTTTGGGTTTTTTCTTTTTTGAACGAAGTCATGTTGAGGTGAGGTGTGGTATCCGTGGTTGAGGTTTAACAACTTTGTTTAATGGCTAAGCCTGCTGTTTGTGAAGTCCTGCACAGGATTTATTGCTGTTTGAACAGAGTTCTCACTAAACCACAACATTTACTTACTCTTGAGCCAAAGCAATCCAGATTTGTAGCCGTTGAAGATGTTAAACTTGTTTGTTTTTTTCAGATAAGAAGTTGTGGAATGTGACTGATTATTTATTCCTCATGAATATTCATTGAAGTAACCGTTATACGTTTAATTTGAACTTTATTTGTTAGTTGATCAGGCACGGTTTCTAATTTCTAGTTTTTTTAGTCTAATATTTATATATCTTTTAAAACATATTTTATAGTTTTATATTATTTTTTGTTAACCATAACACTGTTGAACATAGGAAAGTAGGGGTATACGAAGGGGAATGGATTCTGAGTTTTAAGATTATCTTAAGTGCATGAAACTTGCAAAGAAACCGATAAAGCACACACATATATATACATAACCTAAAATGCATATATATACATTACCTAAAAATCATTAATTTGTCTTTGACACCGCCAAACACTTTAGAGTGCCAAAGTACTTCTCGCTTCTACTCTCTTTTTTTTCTTTTTTTTTCTTGCTTTTATACTTTTAAGTGGATTTCTCCATAATGATAGACTCTAGGAACAGAAATGTGCAGAGCCCACCCTGGATTTGCTCCAGCTTGCTGGAAGGGGCTGGATGTGTCCATGATGAATAGGAGTTTTCCCTCTCTCTGTTGTTAAAACCAGCTGTTTTCTCCCTGAGCTCTGGCAGTGGAGCTCAAGGCCTTGAGGGAAAGAGCAGACTCCTTTTGGAATAAAATGTCTGGGGCAATAAGACAAGGAAGCATACAGAGTTACCATGTCATGTTTGTTGCTGTATTATAAATCAGCTCCTGAACAAGGAGGTTTCAGAGAGAACTGACAAAAGTCAGGCTAAAGAGTGATTGATTATCTACGAGAATCCCCCCCTCCAGATGGAGGTGCCTTGATGTGAGATTAGATAAAAGAAAGTTATGTGGACTCAAAGCTTCGGTGCCAGTCAGAGATACTACCATTGATTTTTTATTGCGACTGATGGACTGACTAAAGTCTTTCTACTCATTTTTCAGTCCAGTTGGTATTTAAAGTGATATTTGTGTATAAATGGTCTACATTTAGACAGTCTTGTGAAAATACCTGATTTGAATGCTTTCCAGAGCACAGTTACCCTGCAGTTAGTTTTGCGCTGGCTGTCTATGGGTTGCGCGGTGGTTTTCTATGTTATGTAACATCTAAGGGATACTTGCCAAGTTTAACTCCAGCATGCTTACACAGGCCCTAAACATAACAGGATGAAGCGAGCGAGGAACAAGAAAAGAGACCCATTGCTTTGCATTAGCTAGACACCTCTCACAGCTGGGCTTAATTCTCCTGCAGTCAACAGCAGCCCCTCAGTTTATCTAGGCATTTTCTGTCTTTCATACTAACTGGTCAGGCGAATCATAACAATGGAAAATACACCATGCTTGCTTGTTTTGGTGTTGATGATAAAAGTTTATGGTAAAATGACAACAGGTCTGATAAGAGGAGGAATGGATTTTCCAGGAACAGGGAAACTTCCTAGAATTATCTGGCTTATTGTTTAAGAAAGTATGTACTTGTACTGACAGGCACGGACATAACCTCTGGTAATAAAGTGGCCTTTATGAGATTACATCAGTTTAGAGCTTTGATTTGATTTTTTTTCAAGTTTAGTATGCTGAGTTAAGAAGGTTTGAACCAATAATGCACTCCTGTCCCTGAGCTATGAAAAGTGCTTTGTCAGTTATACATCCTCTGTGATGTTTCCAATGCACCAAATTTGCATACAGCGAACCATTCAACCAGATTTCTGGTATATCATGATTTCACACATATACATTTTGAACTTGCATAAACTTTAGTATAACGTCATATATAAAATACACTCGTGTGATGTGTGTGTGTGTGTGTGTGTGTGTGTGCATTTTCATGCGTACACACACACGCATAGGTCAGTATGAATGTTTTTAATACATGTGTCTATAGATGTATGTAAAAATAAATTTTGGAATAATTTCTGAACATTGAAGATAAGCGCTATTTATAATTATATATATATATATATATATATATATATATATATATATATAAATGAGTAATTAAGTAATTAATAGTATAGTAATTAATATTTTTATATATATATTTAAATAGCATGAGTAGTTTTTTAATTGTAATACTGTAATTTTTACTGTACTTTTGATCAAGAGACATAGGAAAAAACAGCTTGTCGTCTGTTATCTTGAGCGATATTGATCTTAAAATGTGTATCATTTAGTTGTATTATGTAATTTATTATGTAAGTGTAAGCTTCTGAAAATAAACACAGGAATACGAAGGAACCACTCCTTTGCTTTTGCCTGTTCTTGCAATTCCAGCTCTTCGGCTGAATTGATAGCGTCCACTGACTCATTCACAAATCAGTTTTTGTAGGTTGATTGCACATTATTATATACAGAGCAACTTTTGTCACAAACAAAGTTGTATCCTGGAAATCTTTCCGCAGAATTTCCATCTCGGATAACGTGCAGAATTTGGGGGTATATGGGCTTTTGCTTGTCATTAATTCCCTGTAAAAAGAGTAAAAGTGAAGACAGACTTCAATGTTGACATATACAAAGGACACTGAGGATCAGTGTGACACAACGACTCTCCCTTACCAGGATAACAAGTCATAACAGGCTAGGCTTAAACACTTTTTTTCAGGTTTAAAAGAATGTGCATTGTTTCATAGAAATTATTTAACAGATCAAAGATAAAAAAAATAACACTGTATCCTAACCAGTAACATTGTGATAATTTCCAGCTACAACTATATTCTCCACACTGAATGTGCAATGTACAACATGCAATGTGCCACAATCAGCCAATGAGAATTAGAGGCCACCAAATATTGCTTTTTTTGGCCATTACAATAGTTTATTTTTTTTTGTCCAATAACAGATATGCAGAACCAATTTTTATATTTTATGTTAAATGTATAATATATTGTTCATTTAAAATCTATAAAATATTTATTAATAGTAATTTGGTAGTTATTTATGCAATTTGTTGTTTTTTCATTAGAGGATATTTGATGTAGAGTTATAAAAAGCTGTATTTTGAACCAACAGGATTTCACAGTGGGTTGTGTTACAGCTTTGCAGAACTACACTACTTTGTGTCACTTCTGTTTGAGAAATGGAAGAGTTTAATGAATCTTTAGACAGAATCTGAAAATGTAAATCAGTCTGAGGTGTAAAGAGTACCTTAAAACCACACATGAGTACTTTTGCAAATACCTTACAGCGAAAATGACTCAAGTCACAGATTCAGCAACTATTTGCTAATATACGCGCATTCGCTATAGCGATGCTATAAGGTGCTGTAACACACAAGATATAGCACCTTTAACGCCATGTAGATGGCAATATCACTTGTTTATAGCAGAAATAAACCGCTGCAGGAAAAGTTAGGTGCAATACATTACATTACTCATCACAAATATAATGGTGTAAAGAGTGTGTGTGTATATATATATATATATATATATATATATATACATTTTTTTTTTTTTAATAAGTAGAGCGTGAAAGCTGCTAATCATTTTTGATATTCAGTAGCCAAAAAGATACTAACTGATGACATTTACTCAAATACTTTACACAACTGAAATCAGTGAGATCTTAATGACAAAATGGCAGACTGATAATTTAAAGGCTTAGATTATTATCAAAGTTCTGTTGTTTTTATTGTAGTGGGCAAACAATAATTGTACAAATTATTCCTCAAAGGCTTGATGTATCATATGATGCTTTCATTTTACCATGACTTTTCTAAAAGTATGGATAATCAAGTAAAGCTTGTTCTTTGTGTATTCATCTTGAAATATTACTATAAATATACAATTTTGCATTTTACTGCAAGTAGCTCGACCTGATGGGGGACATTTTTTGGAATTGCACTAAAAGGCCTTTTCCTTAAACTACCAATCAGAAAACAGAAGGCAGAAGATGGTGTACTACTGGTTTTGCAGAAAAGTTTTGATCATGTTGATAATTTAGAGGGCTTAGAAAGTGCGTACAGTATCAAGTATCATACAGTAGACTCTGTAGAGTTAAGGAAACTCTAGAGTGACTGCGAGGGAACAAAATACCATTTGTTTTAGCTATAGCAGGGTGGCACAATGCGTGAGAATGTCAAAAAATTTAAAAACATTTGAGTCATGATTTGCAGACATGCCGGAAAGTAGAGCAGGAGGTGGAGAGGTTTGGATGAAACGAGTTCAGAAAGATGTTATGCAACACATTCACAAAAACAGGAGAGCTTGGATGTGAACCTCTCTTCACTCGTCTCTCTTTCTCTCTCTCTCCTCCCATAACCTCATTTGTTGAGCTCAATCTAACGTCCCTTCTGCACTTTAGCAGCTTATATTACTGGAGTCAGGCAGCTGGCCTGATTTTCTGAGTACTCTGTTTCTCATTCTTTAAGATTTTCACTTGTATGAAAACTTGTTAGTGGGACCCAATTTGGATTAAATTTGAAGATTTGCTGTATATTCCTGTTTTGTGTGTCTGGCTCTCATGTGCTTATCGTTTTTATGACTTTATGGCAGTGGGATGCCTTACGTCATTGTATAAATGAAGACTGCATGAAAACTGGTCCTCGAGGAACTATTTTTCTGACAAGTTCTGGAAATTAAGTAACGATGATAGTGTTTCCAGTAAGCAATTGAAAGACGAAAGGAAAATACCAGCAAGAAAAGTATTTTAATGTGGCATAAACATCTAATAGTAGAAAGAAATTCTGAACAATTCAGAAAATAGAACAATAATAGAAAATCAACCTCTCTGTTTTGGAAATACTTTTAAAATATGGTTGTTGTAAAAGTTCATGTGAATTTTTATATCAAAATAAATGTTGTAAATGTAAAAGCGGATGTGGCAGTTGAAGAAAAAAAAAAGTATTAGTTCTGTATTATAAGTTAACTTTAGCCAATAATGATCAACCAGGAATGATTCCGACAGTCATAACAAATTGTTTGCATTGCTTGTAATAAAAACTACGTGGCATTACTGCTTTAGATTTGTCTGCGAATCCAATGAACTTTGGCTTTATTATCTCTAGCGCTTTATTTGATAAAGGTGGTGTTTTGTTCTTTGCAGTGACTTATGAGCTTAGCATAAACCGCACTAGACTTCCTCTGTGGTCATTGGGCACTTCGCAGTGCTGAGCCCTTCTGGTCAATGACTGCATGAGCGTCAACTGCTGTGAATTCTCACCGAGCGATGATGACAGCGATGAGCTTGTGGGCTAAAAGCAGATCATGGTAATGTTTTGTCTTTGAGGAGTCTAGTGACCTTCGTTTCTATATGAAAGAAAAATATGATTGTTTATCATTAGAGCGCACATTTTCATATTTAAACTAAATGAAGTGTATAGTGGCCAAAAACATTTATAAAATGCTGAGTGATTTAGATTTTTCCTGCCATATGCATGAACATTCGGACATCGTAATCCCGTCCATGTCATTTCAAACCTTTTACTTTTATTTTCCTGTGTGAATCACACCAAAAATGAAATATTTGGAAAAATATTGGTTTTGGTCCCCATTAACTTTCATTGTATGGACAAAAATAGTCGAAAAACACTTATGTCTATTTTGGGTTTTGGATTGAGTGTAAGTAATTGAAAATGTAATTTTTTTTTTCCTGTGGACTATCCCTTTAACACTTTTCCCGGTATTGACAGAATGTTATGCCTTTTGACAACACTTCCCTGTTATTTTTCTGGCAGTCCATATTTTGATTTTTATGCGGTGCAATTTACACTTTTTCAAGTACATAATCCCCCGATCAAAACACTGGCGAAGAAGCAGTTAAGCAATACTTCAGCATTGATCATTAAACATTTAATAAATCAAATCTGCCTAAGATTACCAAATGAAATGTCAAACCCATGAAGAGGTATAGTACTGTTCAAGCTTTGAGGGTGTTGATGAACGTTTTCTTCTCAATCTATGTTTTGATGATTGTTCTCCGATTCGCACTGACAAAAATATATGCACATTTCCTAACAAATATACACAAAACAATATTCCAAAAACCAAAAAACTTGTTTTAATGTGGATAAAGTATATGTTAATTACTTAACTCTTTCCCAACAAGATTAAAAAAAATGCCTAAAAATATCTGAACATACCATAAATCAAAAGAAAGAGTGTTGATAAAAAAAGGAAAAGAATGCAATGTTTTTGTTGTTTAAAAGCAGAGGCCCTGCACTTTCTTTTGAATTATGGTATGTTCAGATATTTTGGGTGTTTTTTTATGTTGTTGGGAAAGATTTAAGTGATTAACATATACTTTATCCACATAAAAATAAAAAAGTGTTGTTTTTTGGAATCTTGTTTTTTGTGTGTGTTTGTTAGGAAATGTGCGCGAGTCATGTTTGTAAGAACTGTAGTGCAGGGATGGCAGAGGGTAACCCTATCCACTGCTTGCACAGGTGATACTGAGCTGAATATAGAGTATTTGGCCAGCTGGTCTTGCTATTTAAAACTGAGAGAGGACCTGGGTGGAGGCATGAGGGGTTCGCCAACAGTCCAATATGTGTGGTTTATGTGAGCCTGACAATTCCTGACTGGCAAACTCCTTTACTTTATCTACCAGAAAGAAAGGAAAGGTCAAAGGAGACATACATTCTTCCTGTGACCTCCTTCCTTCCACTCTCTCTGCTCATGACACCAGGACTCCCGAGAGTCCTTCATGACTACTTCTGCAACTTGAGAGGTTTCCATATTAAATACCTTGTGAAATGTGAACTATGTGTTTGCTGTTAACATGTCATATGTGAGAGGGTTGATCTGTTCTTTTTTACATTTCATTTGCATGTGAGAAACGCCAATTAAAAGCTCATAGTTTGTGAACATTTTATAAAATAATATATTTCTTCTACCTTCTTACACTTTCTTGAAATGAAATGACTACAAATTAAATTTCCATTCAAAAATATTATAATCCTAACAATTACTTAATCCTAATGGGTTACTTAACACAAAAATGCAAATAAGAATTCAGAATTGATTTACCCTCATGTTGTTCTAAACCAGTAAGACTTGTGTTCATCTTTGGAACATACATGAAGATATTTTTTATTGAAATCATGATTTTGTTTGGAGATTTCTGTCCCTCCATGGACAGCTACGTAACTCTGACACTAATCCACGTGAATCCAGCAGTTTAGTCTACATTTTCTGAAGAGACCTGATCGCTTAGATGATGAAGAGATTTCATTCAGGCTTTTACTCCCATAGAAACATTGATCAGTGGCCATAAACAGAAGCTCAACGGAATCTACTTGCGTGCGAGACCAAACCTCATTGGTTTATGAGGAAGCTCAAACGTCCTGCCTAACGCATGAGAAAGAACCTCATTGGTTCTCGGATGTCAAGCAAGCAAACATGCTTGAGCTTCTGTTTGAACTGATGTGTGAGTTGATGAATGTTTAAATGTAAGTAAAAGCTAAAGTCTGTTTGTATTTAAATAAGAAACTGCTTAAGAGTCAATGATTGGATCATTATTGCAGTGATCATTATGTTACAAGCATATTATATGTTTGCCAACAGTTTTTCTAACCCTAATAACCATATTCATTTCATAAACAACTATGTAGCAAGATATGGCATGGCCATATTCCAGGATGACAATGTCAAGATTCATCAGCCTCAAACTAAGTAATGGTTGGGAGGGAGTATCAAGAATAAATGTCATCATGTGTATTGTCATCTCTGAGTCCAGGCCTTAAATTCGTTAAAAGTTTTTGGTATGTGCTGGAGTTTTGCCTTGACATCTTGACCAAATATTGATGCACCCCTTGATGGAAATTACATCACAACATTACACACAATCACAAGCCCAATTAAATATTCAAAACTATAGTAACCCTAATGGCTTGGTTTGGGTATTGACCCAATGAAATGGAGCTGAGGGGTGAATGGGGATCTGCCAGATTGTTGAGCGTAAACGATAGGCAACAGCTGAACTGAAGTGAGCATTCATTGGCACTCAGCAGACCCTCCTCTGTGTTTGAGGGTGAGAGACACGCTGTTCTGTGAATGTCTTCTGCTTAGTGCAGAGCAGGCTCTGTGCTCTGCCGTCCTCACCTTTATGCGTTTGCTTTATTTTCTGCTTATGCGTGACGCAGTTGCGGAGCCTCTGCATCCACCTTTGAGATTTTGAATGAGGAAGAAACCAACTGGAAGCTGTATGTTCTGCATTTCTGTGATTTGAAAGGCTGTAAATACTGTTGTTGTGGACTAACATACCTCGCACTGAGCAAGCCATTTTCCTCACTTTTGGACCATCAATGGAATATCAGTTTCGACTTTGACACATTTGCAGAGATTTTCAACATTGGATTCAAACATGCTGGACACAAACCACTGCCTTCACATTGATACTTCCTCTTTTGAGGATCAACCCATCCAAAGTGATACAGATAAGATGTCTGAGATTCTGGACTGTGACAGACATGCGTATCATAGCCTCAAAGAAGGTGGGCATTGTTCTTTTTTTGCTTTGATAGAATATAAATAAAACACTCTCAAGGTGTGCACCCAACATAATACCTTGAATTTATCTGCCGTGTTTGATCAACCTAAGTCTCCACACATCAGACCTGATTATTTTAGTGTCTTAGTGGTGAGATCATCCCCAGCTGCTCGTACAGAGCCAAGAGCGAGCACCGGTTGACCTGTAAACCGTGCCAGGCCAAGGGATTTTGAGGATGGTCAGCAAGAGGTGTGTTTAATGAAGACCCTAGACACACAGGCTCTTGGATGAGCCAAGTTGTCAACATGAGTTGAGAATTTTTTTTTTTCATTTTGTTTCAAGATATGGATGTTGGTGCCACACTTTCCAGGTCTCCCGCAGAATTTTCCAGGCTGGCAAAGAGAAGATTGAGAGAGTCTTGGCATTTAAAAGTGTCTTATTGATTTACAGTATCAGGCCAGGTTCTTGGAGAGGTGCGAGAGGGCTTGTTTCTTTTTCAGCAGCTACAAAAATAGTGCTAAGGAGTGGGTCGTCAAAAACAGCTGTTTAAATGAAGTGAGAATAGGAAGAATTTAGAAGAAATAGTTCAACCTTTAGTACTCAGTTTGAAACTGAGTGGGCATTCTGGGATTTTATGGGGAACTCGTGTCAAAAAAGGGCCCTAATTTTATAGCACAGGGTTCATCAAAATGTCACCAATTGGTTTTGTCATCTTACATCCTTAAAAATACATTTTTCAAAAGGAGTGAATGGTAGGTCTTGTCATGGTGAACTACAGTAATTAAGGTGCAAACAATGTTCTGGTTTTATGGTCCCAGACGTAGAGGCTGTGAAGGTCAGAACAGCTGACTAGTGCACACAAAGCAGTGCCATGTTGGTGATGATGTCATTGTTTCAGGATTGACAGGTGCACTTGCCTCTAGAGCAGTGGTTCCCAACCTTTTCTCGTTCGAGGCACCCTTTGAAAGCCTTTCAAAAGTTCCCGGCACCCTTATAAGGAAATAGATATTTTAATAGAGAGAGACCTCGCGCGAGCGCGATTGTTGACGGGGGGGGGGGGGGGTGGTGAGAGACCTCGTGCGATTGTTGACGGGGGGGGGGGGGGGGTGAGAGACCTCGCGCGATTGTTGACGGGGGGGGGGGGGGTTATCTCCGCTATATCCGCTATCCCGGTAGTCCCCTCCCTCTCCCGCCAAGAGAGAGTGACATTAGTGCGATTTTTTTTTTTTTTTTTTTTTTTTTTTTTTTTTTTTTTTCCGAAATTTTGGCGGCACCCTCAAAAGATCTCACGGCACCCCTTAGTGCCGCGGCACACCGGTTGGGAACCACTGCTCTAGAGCGTCACGGGATGCCATCAATACTCATGAGCCACATCCCTCCCAATATGACATTTGGCATAATGGTACTGTAACGGCTTGTTTCACAGAACAAAGCAATAACAACAAATCTCAAAAGGTGTCTACACACCACCCTCTTTAGAGTCATTGAGCAACTTACTCCGTGTGTTGTGCCAGCATACAAGTTCCTGGTTTTAGAGAACGCCTTTCGTTTGAAAAAGTAGTTGAGTGTGTTGAAACGGGAAGTATGAAAACGACCTCAAAATTCACAGTCCCTCCCCTCAACATTTATCCTTTAGTTAGTAAGAAACTGAAAGAGGGCCGGTTGAGCTCTTGTCTTGTCTATGTTCTAGGCATCTGGCTGCAGCTGTCTGTCATTCTCTGTATCTGAACTTTTTCCTCTCTCCTCATGCAGTTCTTCAGCTCAAACTACAACAAAGACGGACGCGAGAGGAGCTGGTCAGCCAAGGAATCATGCCTCGTAAGTCACATTTGACTTTTGTTATGTTTGCATATATGCATTTACTTGCAGCAAATTCAGAATGCAATGTATAAAGTCATTAATTTTGGAAATGTTTATGTAGGCTGCATATGTAATTGATACCAAAAGTATTTGGACACTTAAATCACAGTTTAATATGTATGAATGTCTGTGCATTATATAGCAAAATATCTATGTAATGGCATTTATTTTATAGTAATATAGCACAAGCGCTTTTCAAGCAAAACATTATAGAAGTTCCAGATTATGAAACAACAAATATATTCTGCAAAATTGAGCTTGTGGTTAACCCTATAAAACCTACTGTTCACATTTGACACATGAGTTTCTAAGGCCTCTAAATTATAAACATTTTGCAGAAAAATCCGTTGTGTACAATCTACTACATGCCTTCTGCCTTATGATTGATAATTTACACTTTTAGTAAGCCTTTTACTATAATTGTCTGAAATGTCCACCTTTAGGTCATGGTACATGCTGTATAAATGATAACATCTGCGCTAAATTGCATATATTTATCTTTTGAATAAAATATTTGTGGGTTTTTTCCTTTCTTGTGAATGAGCTCCATATTCTCACTGTATTACGGTATATATGAACCATAAAAGCCTGATGTATCAAATGTAATGCATCAGATTTTTTATATATATGTTTAGATATAAAGGCTCAATAAAGTTACTTTTTTATTTAATATGTCAGACTTTGCAGGGTTAAACGAATTGTTGTGAACGAATGTGTGAAACTTCACCTGTGGAGACTCTGCTAGAACATTTGTGTGAATCCATGAAAAATCCCTTTTGGCCCATTGGAGTAAAAGTAAATGCAAAAATGTCTCTCTGAGTGTAGCTCTAGTATCATGCCACTTGCTTTTATATTTAATATGCAATGACGTTAAGACATTTTTTAAGTGTAATTTCTTGTCACTGTGGATATTCAAATCAAGGTATAAAGACAATATTCTTAGATGTTTATGTTGTATAATTAAGCTGCAAAACACATCCACAATGACATGTAGACTCCTTGTATGGGACAGTTTTACTATTTGTTGGCATGTCAATAAGTTGCTGTTGAGGTGCTGCTATAGCCGCAAGTATTTCATGTTTGTGTTCTGAAGGATATTGCAACATTCAAATAAAATATTTCATCAATGCTCATGTAGAAATCATGCATATGTACGCTCATTCAAAACAAAAAATATTAAGCTATGTATGCTTCTGCCAGTATATGCATTATTATGCCTATTGTTGGGGACGGGACACACACGCATTTTGCATATAAGCTCCAGCAGGCATTAATTGATGGAACAGTCCACTAGCGTTGGTCTCTGTTTGAGACTTGACTTGTTTGCCAACACACAGTCATTGTGAAAGGGCCTGTTGTTGTGTTATCAGGTGGATCTACTTCCCCTATTGTTTCCACTTCCTTATTCTGTGTTCTGCTCATCAGGCAAGAGGATTTGCAGTCTTCACACTGTGCTTTCTATATGGTCTCTGTGGGAAGGAGGAAGTGCCCCAGCAGCTCTAGCTTTGCTCTTTAAAAGCGTCAGACAAAAATGAACCGTTTAGTTAAATGAACTTTATATAGCACTAAACACTTGTGTTAAAATATTCATTGACAATAGCAGAGTTTTGCAAGACACTAAAAGACATGCACATGGACACGTCAAATCGAAAATGCCACCATTACAGCACACATAAGCCAGCAGGATTATGTTAAGATTTCATAACTGTATGAGGGTAGCTGATACATTATGTGTCAACTTATGTCTTTATAAAAAAAAATAGATTAAAACAGATATTGAATGTTTTTGATCTAACTTAACATTAGTACTATTTATGTATAAACATGAGGAGGAATCTTGAATCTTTTTTGTTTGGGTCAGATTTGTAGTGTCCCCTATTATAAACCATTAAAACGTTGTAATCGTAAGAGTTTTTAAAAGGTGTCTCCTGTGCTGCATTTGCTTGATCAAAAAGACAGTAACAGTAATATTGTGAAGCATTATTACTAATTAAAATAACCATTTTCTATTTTGATATTTTAAATGTGATTTATTCCTGTGATGTCAAGACTGAATTTTCAGCAGTCATTGCTCTAGTTTTTACTGTCACATAATCCTTCTGATATCATTTTAATATGCTTAAAAAAAATCATACTGACTTACAGTACTGTGTGTGTGTGTGTGTGTGTTATTGTTGGCTTCTCCTGCACAGAGACCAAGCGGATGATCATTGCTAACCCTACCTTGTGGTCTTAACAATTTCATGAATTTAGTTACCCAATCTTAGCTGTTACATCACATTTTTACTCTGTGTTATCCTTTTCGCATTACAGCTCAATCACATATGCAGTTTTCTGTTATTTTTATTATTTTATTATTATTTCTATATTTTTATTATTATTTATTTATTTATTTTTAAATCTACTGTTGTGGTAAATATCTTTTACACAGTACTAATATACTTTATTACCAAATATAGGTAATACACAGGAATGTAGAAATATACCCTAAGTATATGTATATTTATTTTTTAATTTTGTTTTGGACATCCCAAGTTTTAATTCCTGCAGATGAATACATGTGCTTGCTGTTATTACACTGAAGTCCCATTGTTCTTTCAGCAGGTGATTTGAGACCATCTGATTGATATAAGTGGATGTTCTGTTTTCTTTTCTTTTTTTACATGGCCTTTCAGTATGACCTTTAATGACTAGTTTTATATTCTCGTTACATAGTTCCTCTATCAAATACTATTCATTGTCAGCACAGATGGGACAAATAATAAGTATTTGAATACTTAAAAGTCGAAGCAGTGGTTGAGAGAAAGCACAATATGTATTGGGCTGCTGTTTGGAGTAGTTTAGTTCACACAGGAAACGTTGTTTTCGTTCCATCTCCTGTACCCGATCCCTAATACTCGGCTAATTAATCGTCGTACCTGACAGTCACAACGACCAATATGCACATCAGAACTCTGAGTGAGACCAAAAAGTAAGAAAGTAAGACCATCTCTGTTTCTTTACACAGCTCTGAAGAGTCCGGCTGCCTTTCACGAACAGAGGAAAAGTCTGGAGAGAGCACGCGTGAGTGACTTTATCACTTTATCCTCTTAAAACAAAGAATTCCCTTTCTTCTCATCTTTGATTGACACTTTTATTGACACAGTTGTTTTCTCTTTTACTGGTGCAGACTGAGGATTACCTGAAGAGAAAGATCAGGAGTCGGCCAGAGAGGTCAGAACTGGTTAGGATGCACATCCTTGAAGGTGAGTGTCACATCACTCTCTTTTAAATATGAAAATAGAGTAATATTAAATTATTACCATCTTTATTTCAGTTTACTTTTTTTTTTTTATCTATAGCACGTCATGTTCATGTAATGTGATTTCTGTCTCTTTCAATGGACCCTTTTCACAGACTGTGATGACAGTTTTAACAAACGGTTGTGCATTTATAGCACAAAACTCTCTGTTTTGCATTACATTTCAGAAAACTAGTTTTTAACACAAAGGTTGAGGTAGGATGGATAATTTGACCTCTTTGTCTTCAGACCACTGTAATTAATCCCTGATTATTTTTTTCCCCTCTTTATTTTGCTATTGGAAAGCAAAAGGTACAGTAATACCTCAAGATACGAGCGTCCCTACAAACGAGTATTTCAATATATGAGCAAGCCTTCTGGCAGATTTTTGCTTCTAGATACGAGTGAATGTTCGTGATATGAGCACACGTACTGACGCCGACGCACGTTCACTTCACGTGTTCGCTGACTTCTGTACGCATCGCCCACGAGTAGCTGATTTTCTCTCTATTTTGTGCATTATTCTTCATAATAGCGACGATTTCTAAGAAAGTGAGTAGTAAGGATGGTAGTGAGAAGAAGAAACGCATGATGACCATGGACATGAAGCATGAAATTGTGGATAAATATGAGCGCGGTGTCCGCGTGAGTGATTGCACGCACTTATGATCGCAGTACATCCACGATATGTACCATCCTAAAGCAGAAGGATGTTATCAAGAATGTAAATCCTTCCAAGGGCGTGAGGATTATATCGAAGTTATGTTCGAATATAAATGATGAGATGGAGAGGCTTCTGTTGTTGTGGATAAAGAAGCAGATCTCCCTCGATAGATATTTCGTTAAAAGGTCTGCGCCAAGTGAAAGCGAAAGTGAGGGTAGTAAGGCGAAAAAAGGTAAAAAAAGTGATCAAAGGTAAAGAACACAAATCGAAAAAAATCAAAACAATAATATGAAATGGAAAAGTAAAAAAAAAATACCTAAGTTATGTTAATTTAAGTTATGTAGTGTTTGTGTAACGGTGTAAGTGTCTACTTGTCCCCTTCATCCCTCCTCCACACCTGCCGCTACTGTCTGTAAAAACATTTTTTTTGATATCACACTGTATACCTGTACTATAATTGTGTGTGTGTGTGTCTATACCAATAAAAAAACAATATGTTTTCTATTATTTCTTATGGGAAAACATGATACGAACAATTCGAGTTACGAGCTCCGCCCTGGAACGGATTTTGCTCGTATCTAGAGGTATTACTGTATATATAGTTTCTATTCACCACTTTAGAAGTTAACCTAAATATGATGACTTCTGCTTCTGAGAACCCTGAACATGTGAAAAGGGTCCATATCCTCTATCTCATCTTGACCTGTTCAGGAGTAAAGAAGCTGTCTGTAACTTCTTTATTCTTTTGTATTTTTTCTATTTCTGTTAGTATAGATACACGTAGTTGATCAATATGCAAAAACACTTATTGAGTCATAGAGTCTCACAGGGGAATTTAGGTGGTATTTACATAGAAGGAAGTGATTCAGTTGTTAATGATTAAATTTGTTTCACCCGCAGAGACTTCAGCCGAGCCCTCACTGCAGGCCAAGCAGCTGAAGCTGAAGAGAGCTCGACTGGCAGATGATCTCAATGATAAAATCTCCCACCGCCCTGGTCCTATCGAGCTCATCCACAAAAACATCCTCCCTGTGCACGCACTCATTGGTTAGTCTGTAACCGCTGTCATAAACAGCATTAATGTTGGACGCACTGTTACAGCAATGTCGGCTTTGTTGGTGTTGCTGTTTAAGCACGATAAGCATTTTCTCCACAAACAATGTAAATCTATTATTTGCAAATTTGACAAAAGCAGGAAATTTGAACTGCACTTATTGTCAATAACATCACTTTCATTTGAATTCAGTTGAACTTCAGTGACAAAAAAAGTGTCTATTTGTTCACTTAAAAGATTAATTTAGATTCTTTCACAACCCAAATTCAAACTACAAATTACCAATAACAAATGTTTTTACATATAAATGTAGTTTTTCTATCATTTAAGTGTATCTATGCACATATCAGACAACTAATTTCTTGTGTGTTATCAGGTACCGAGTCTCCGAAGGGTGAAAGCTCCTCGTTAGATGAGGACAGTAGTGATGCGTTGTCACCGGATCCCCAGTGTAGTCAGGGCTCTCCGTTGGATCTTGCCCCTCAACAATCCCCCTCTGATATACTGAATATGAATGGAGACCTCTCACCCACACAGGTATATTCCCATTTCAGTTTCTCAATTTATTTTGTGGTTTCAGTAAACTAGGGGGGAGCACTGCTCTACAGGAACAGAAAATTCTGTTATCATGTTGGAAATTTGTATGACTGACTTTCTTCTCCGGAAAACGAATACAGTAGTTTAGTAGAATGGTCAAAGTTATTTTTTTCCATTTGCTTTGTGTCTTTGCTTTGTGTGCTGAGGACAATGTAAGAAATGCATTTATGACGTATTTAACCAGTGAATGTATCGTAGTTCCTCACTCAGGCCCCACCTTCTCCACTTGTTGTATCCGATGCCTCTCCGCCACAAATTCTAACCAGTGAAACTAACCTGACAAGCTCTTCTCGACCACCAATGGGGCATACAAAGGTAAAGCAAAAGCCATCAGTTTCATTTTTTCAGTCTAAACCAATGAAAGAATGTGGTTTTCATCATTCTTCTTCTTTTGTTCCTTTGCTTTTTCTCACCACAAGCAGCAGTCCAAGTCCAGCGCAGATCGAACTTCTCATCGATCCAAGAAACCCAAAGATAACAAGCCCAAAGTGAAGAAACTCAAATATCACCAGTATATCCCACCTGACCAGAAGAATGACCGGGAGCCTCCTCCACAGCTGGACTCTTCGTACGCCAAGATCCTCCACCAACAGCAGCTTTTTCTTCAGCTTCAGATCATCAATCAGCAACAGCAGCACTACAATTACCACACTATCTTACCCGCCCCTCCAAAGTGAGTACAACCACTTCAATCCAGAGTACGTTAAGTACAGGTTCTGAAGCAAAGCCACTGTTCTAGTTCTCTCAGTGTAGACCCAACTAACTGATTTAATTATAAAACAAAATAAATCTGTTGAATTTCTTCAGACTTCCTGCTGAAAAGCAGCAACCATCCACCTGTCTGGGCCTGTCCCCTTCCCAGACTATTTCGACTTGCTCGACAGTCTCCTCCAATCAGAATGGACCCAAGAGCCACCCTGCAGCAGGAGGAGCTAAGCCCAGCAGTTTACCTGCAAACCTGGATGAATTCAAAGTGGGTAACAGGTGTAATTTATTCACTTATACTAAGGTAATAATAGAGACCACTTAATTTTTTTTGGTGGTTTACGATTCAGAAGTACGTTTCCTACTTCAGCGATTAAAAAAATAAATAAATCTTAATGTAGAATTGATCCATGAACCAAAACAACCAGCTCTGATATGAGTCACAATATTAGAACCACTGGAGAAAATGATGGGTAATTTTACTGATTGTTCATCTCGCTTCCAGGTTGCAGAACTTAAACATGAGCTCAAACTAAGGGGTCTGACAGTATCGGGAACTAAGAACGATCTCATTGAACGGCTGAAGAACTACCAGGAGCAGAACAATGGATCATCAGCTGCAGCGATGAAAACTGTGCCTGCTCAGTTACCACAGGTGTCGATTCATTCATCTTCTGCAGCCCCACAAGACGCTGCTTCTCCAGTGTCTGTCTTTCCCATGACGGCTACCACTAGGGTCCACAGCACAACTCCACCACAAATCATGCGCTTCAGCAGCACAAGTTCCTCTCCTCCTGTATCACCTACCCCCTCCGACCGCTCTCTTGCTGGATTGAGTCCGGATGAGGCCAGCTGCAATGGAGATGTGTTTGGTGAAATGGTATGTCTATGGTTTTGAAGATGGAATTTGAATTAGGAATGCACAATATATCAGTACTTTAATTCATTGATATCTTTCAGTGTAGGATATTCAATTCATGCATGTAACACTAAAATTTAATCTTTAAAGTTCTACAAATAAATTGTACTTGACTACACTATAGTGTAGTGATGCATAAAGCTATCATTATATCTTATTTTAGAAGTTTAGTTCAGTTTTTCATCTGTTTGTCGCTTAACAGGTTAGCTCACCTCTCACCCAGCTCAGCCTCCACCCTTCTCCAGACCACCCATCTCCAATTAAAGAGGAGTCTTTTGGGCAGATGCAGGCATCCTGCAGCCTTTCTCGCCCGGGTCCTCTGCCAGTCTCACAGCGTCAGGATCCAGATCCAGTGGCAGCATCAGGATCTGCAGTGGACAAAGACCAAATGCTTCAGGAGAAGGACAAGCAGATTGAGGAGTTGACACGCATGCTCAGACAGAAGCAGAGGCTGGTGGAGACTCTGCGCTCTCAGCTGGAGCAGGGTAAGCGCGGAGTGGCTGCAGAGGTCATAGAAAACACAGATAATGCTGAAATGTCTAACGGAGTGGAAGTGAGAGTGAAGGAAGAGGTCAAGGAGGAAATGGACACATCAGAGGACCTGCAGAAGCAAGTCCAGCCATTGAAAAACAACCAGAAGCAGTGTTCACAGCAGACTCTGCTTAAGCTGCAGCAGATCCATCGGCTGCAGGTGCAACATCACCAGCAAATGCTGGTGGACCTGCCAAATGTACAGTTACAGCAACAGCAAAAACAGAAGCCGCAAATTGACCCACAGAAACTGCTGCAAGAGCAAGGAAAGACACAGGTGTTGCAACTGCAGAAGCAGCAGAAGGCACAAATACTGCAGCAGCAAGTTGATCCACAGAAACTGCAGCAAGAGCAAGGAAAGACACAGGTGTTGCAGCTGCAGAAGCAACAGAAGGCGCAGTTATTGCAGCAGCAGAAATTGCAGTTACTGCAGCAGCAACAGAAGGTGAAGTTATTACAACAGCAGCAACAGAAGATGGTGTTACAACAGCAAAAGAAGACAGCATTACTGCAACAACAGCAGCAACAAAAGTTGCAACAGCTCATCCAACAGAGCCAACACAAGCAGCTACAAACCAATCAGAAGCAGCAGCAGCAGACACCACAAAACCAGCTGTTACAGACACCACAGGTTAGTGACATTTCCAGTTCTTCTGATAGCTTCTGATTGTTTGGAGGGTGAACATTGTCTGCATTTTGTTTTCATGCAGTTCTTGTCGTCATCTTTGTTATTTTTACTTGATTTTTTTACAGGTTTCACAGGTGTTCATCAGTCAGCCATCTAGTAGTCAAATTACTACGTCTTTCCCACTGGATCTCCTGAAAGCTCACCCCACACCCACACTGGTCACTGACAGCAATGGCAACCGTTATCTGATTGCACTCACTAGTAATAGTGTGGAAAGCCTGACTGGAAAATCTCTTCAGAGCAAATCTAATGGACGGATTACTCTACAGGTGACTAAACAACAGTTAAACTTTTATATTTAATTTATCTATATTTTAAAATGCAGTTTTATTCCTGTTATGCAAAGATGAATTTTAAGCAGCCGTTATGCTGTCTAATGAGAAATCATATATAACACAATCATAACCCTTTGTTGTGTTTCAGAGATTGCAGTCAACCCCTACCAAGCTCCCTAGTCGGTCATCTGCTGATATGGCTAGTTCTGCCAACCAATCACAAGCTGTCAAAGAGCCCAAAGTATGTGCATATAACAATGTGGATGTGCTCACTTAAACCTGCTACAGTTCTGAAAAATTGCATTTACGTGAGACTTAAAGAGCTCTTTGTTAACTTGAAAGAAAAAAAGTATTTCAAGTTTACCTCAACGCATTTCTAAAATATTTCTGTAACATGCATGAGTTTCCAAAGTTATAGACAGTTAAAGACAATGCTGATGTTGAATCAGCACCACAGAATAACAGTCTCAAACGTACATTCAAATTACAGATATAAAAGAACCTGTGTGCATTTGTGAATTGCATTGATAGCTAAGAAAAACAGAGTATATGCATTCAAATTGAAGTATTTAGGAGAATATAAGGGGTTAGACTGCATATAGTTGTGCTTTAGCTCTTCTCTGCTGCTAACCCATGCTGAAATCTTCCATTTCCAGGTTCAGAAAGTTGGGCTCCACTTAGAAACCACAAGTGTTCAGGAGTCTAGTCAGCCACTGTCCGCCCCAGCCAGCTTTGAGCCCTTCTTCTGTGAGGAATCTAACCTACTGAACAAACCCTCTTCACCCCCTTCATTTAAGGTATCTCACATGCATTAATAGTCATGCTTTAGTTTTGTTACCCATTTTCCTTTTGTCTTTATCTCCTTGCTAAAGCTAGCATTTCTTTTTCCATTTTCGTCTACCTATCATACCCATCTGTTTCAGGAGGACATTTGCCCAACATTTGATCGACATACTTTGTTCACCCCTTCCTCCCCAAAGCCAAACCCTCACCCCCCTCAGCGCTTTAAAGTATGGCCTTCACTCACATTCTTTCGTTTTTTTCCTCCTTCATTCTTTCACCTTCTTTTTTCTGTTTCCACTGTTTTTCTTAGAGTAACACTGGTGATATTCTCTGTTTACAGGATGTCTCTAACAACCAGCAAATAGATGATTTGTTTGAAATCCTGATGAAGAGTGGAGGTAAAAAGATTTTTTAAGATCCTTAAATGTATATACTATCATTCAAAAGTTTGAGGGTCAGTAAGATGTTTTTTAAAGATATTGATTATTTTAATTTGCGAGGATTCTTTAAATATATCGAAAGGGAGCACATTCCTATTTCAAATAGATTCTGTTTGTTAGAACTTTCTACTCCTCAAAGAATCCTGACAAAAAAGTAACATGGTTTCCACCAAAATATTAAACCGTTTTTTGCATTGATGATTATAAGAAATGTTTCTTGAGCACCAAATCAGTATATTAGAATGATTTCTGAAGTATCGTGTGGCACTGAAGACTGCTACTTTCACAGGAATAAATTGCTTCTTTTTCTTTTAAACAGTTACTTTTAAATCGTAATATATTTTTTGTGGGTTTTTTTTTACTGTCTGATCAAATCAATGCAACCTTGAACATAAGAAATGTCTTTCAAAAATTATATAATATAATAATAAATATCTTTCCATATTGCAGAAATTCCATCTGGATTTAAAGCCAGTCAAGACCCCTCCCTGTCAGACCTCCACTCCAGCCCACCCACTCCATCCCCACCTCCTCCACTCCATCTCTCACCACCCACACATCACCCTGACCCTGTTCCCGCTTCCACCCAGCAGCCTCCAGACATCCAGGATAGGCCTTACTCTAGAACTGTTCACCTTGAGGACTTCCTGGAGAGTACCACTGGTTCTCCTCTCCTTGGCGTGGAGCCGGATGGCCCGTTGACGTTGATCGATGACCTCCACAACCAAATGCTGAGCACTTACAGTATTCTGGACCATCCATCATCTCCAATGGACACCAGTGACTTGAGCTTCTCACCCCATCCAGCCAACCTGGACTTTGAAGACCCCACCCTGGATAGCATGGATTGGCTTGATATACCTGTGGGAGGAGGGAGCAGTAATTGTAATGGAGGGGGTATGGTCCTTGCCCCTCTCAGCTCCCACACCCCACCCAGTGTATTTTCTGCAGACTTTTTGGACAGTTCGGATCTGCAGATCCACTGGGACTCATCTTTGTAGCTTTTGGTCTTAATTGCTTGATGACACAATTTAGCACCTTCAACCTTACTGTGTATAGGCTGTACACAAAACACTCCAGATGCACATATGCTGTTTCTTATGCTGAATTTTTTTTCTCTTCATATTCCTGTGCCGAATGGTATTTAAACAGTTCCTGTCTCTGATAGGTCCTCTTAAGCACTGAATTTTAAGCTTTCATTTACTTCATCATACCAAAATCTTTTACATCACACGGCACTCTTTGCCTTTGCCAACACAGAGACTAATCTGGACCCCGACACCAACTTCTCACACCTTGAACAGCTCAACTAAACCCATTGTTTGGTCTAGCTATTAGACCAGTTGTCCATGCTGGTTAGGCTCATTTTTACTTTAAATACAGCAGTTAGTACAATCTCCACTACCTATCTTTGGCACCATATAGTGTTACTTCTACCCATCTCAATAAAATTATGACCTTATGACCATTACATGAGGCTATTTCTGCTCCACAGGTTTCACACAGTCACTTGCACCGACAAAATAAATGGAGGAAAAATATGAAATGATATAGACCTCCTTGCTTTTAAACCCTTTTGGCATGTTAGTTCTTCCTACATTGCACTTAAGCTGACCCGACTGGTGCTCTGGTCTACACATGACCCAATTTAATGGGCTCTGCAGGGAACCAGATTTGGTGACGTTCACCAGATCTCTATGCATTGCTGTACTTTAGGATCATGTATTGATTAAATATTTTTTCTTTTCCCTCTGATTATAGCGATTCACTGGTGGAAGTCAGTGCTGGGGTTCAGGTTTCAGAGTATTTGGAACTTCTTGTTTTTTAAAAAAGGAAAAAAAATAAAAGAAAAAAATGCAGTGTGGAGTGTGTTTTGTCGTTTTGTTCTTACATACAACACGTTCTCCCACAGTGGCCATTTCTTCGTCTGCTCTTGAAGCAAATGGGAAGTTAAAAAGTATTTAAATAAAATCATTTAATCCAAGTAATAAAAAAGATGACACTGAGGACTTTTTTCATATAATTTAATGGAGAAGTTCCACAGAACGAAAGAAAAAAAGCTCCTGCAGATTTGGAATAACATGAAGTTGATAAAATACTGATATTATTTTTTGGGCGACCTCTCCAAATATCTTTGGAACATGAATGCTTTCAATCATATTTTCATAACCGCAAACATGTGCGTAATAAAACAGTATGTTATTTGAAGTAATGTCATTTTATTGTGACGCTTGTAGAGAATTTTCTGCTACGCTATTCGGTGTCGTCAAAAGAGGGCGCAAGACATCTATAGCCCACAGGCCAGGTTATCGTGTTGTGTGAGGAGAGTGTTTTTGCTTTGTCCCTCGAGAACAATGACCGACACCTTGAATGTGCTTGCTTGTTGTGCACGGTGAGTGGAGATACTTTAAGGGAGTTCGTAGAAGTAGCAAAACCGAACACTGCGAAAATAAAACAATTTCAACGTTTGAGAACTTTTATTTTGAAAAGACATTGTAGTACAAATTCACACTCGTTTTACGTCAAACTCATCTAAAACCGTTGATTTACAATTTCAAGCATTATTTTGTTGTTTTAAATTCAAATTTAGTCAAAATGTGAATATAAAACCCTATTTAAAAATGTATTTAGTTTCTCCAATTTTTGTTAAAAGCCCTTCATTATCACACCACAACATACCACTTTCTTTACACGTTTCTGAACAAAGTGTCTGTGTAATTCTTAAATACAATTTTTATATATTTAAATAATACAATTCATGTACATGAATACAGAAATATATTTAATAAGATTTAAGTTTAACATAAATATGAAAAGTTTATGTATATCTGGGTTGAATAAAAGCAAATCACGTCACAGTACAGGAACAGATAGGAAGCACTTATAAGTACATATATTTTAATTACTATGAACATTTAAGAAACATCACACTAGCAAGTGCTGTTGGTCTGAATGTCAGCACAGCTGTCAATTGGGTGTTGGCACAAGGTGACATGTAATCACAGCTGTGCTGATATTAAGACTGAGTGTGATATTGCTTTTATACAACGGTTCAGTTAATAACTGTATGTGTAAAGATAAGTAACAGTGATTTTCCCTCCCTGCGTAATGCATTCTGTAATTGCTCTAGGTTTTCCATTTCCCACTCATGCTAGCTGGGGGTTTTAGCGTATCAGAATCTGAATTTGAATGTCCTGTTTACACTACAGACGTTTTGCCAACACATTAGCTTAGATTCTGAAGTATGGTCCGACTTCTTCCAAACGGACTTGCTATGGTATAGAAGTCGATCTTGTTTTTTTTTTGTTTTTTGAATACATTGTATCTGAGGAACTGAAGTTCTGGTATTTCACTCCACTAATCCGAGTAAAAGGAAGGACACACAAGTAGGTAAACAGTGCAAGGCTTGCCTTCAAGACAATTAGTGCTTATGAGATTTTGATTTGAAGGATGGTTAATTCACTAGAGCTGATATTTTTGCCATTGCATAGATTGCTTTACAAGAATTACGGTATGTGCTTTATTCCCAGTTCCAAAATCCAGATTATTGCTCAGAGCTGCTGGAATACTTTCTTCAGCCTCACACCATTCAATCATTTTTGATCAACAACTTGTAAAGTGAACTACTCAGTATGACATTAAGGACTCAACATAGGTGGTCTTGAGAAACAGAGGAGATAGAGAAGATAAGAATCTTTAAAGTAAATAAGGAAAATAATATGGATGGTTGATGATGTCTTCACTCCATGACTGGAGTGATTTGAATGTCAAAACTAATGTGTATTCATGAAACAATTTCTCTCTTGTATTTCCACAGAAAATGTATCTAAGCCAGAGTCAATAGCCTTGTGGGCAGCGTTCTGACATGTAGTGCAGTTGCACTTTGGGTGACCCAAATTATAGTCCTGGCTTGTGGTCCTTTCCCAATCCCATCCCACCTGTCTTCCTGTTAAGTTCTGTTCCGTAAAATTCCACACAAAAAAAGAAGGAGAAAAAAGTGCAGTTTTTAGCTTTTCAGGAATGTATTTTTCAGTATGAACATGTTTAATGTCTCTTCATCAGAATTGTTGTCAAGTTTGCATCATTATCATTTAGAGTTTTGTTTGCTTCTTATGTATAAAAGGTGATTGTAATCCACTGGGATTGGATTATTATGTCTTGTGGTTTTTCTCAACTTCATTCCCCTAAAACAAATAAGTGATTTAATGAGTGACTTAATCACAACGAGACTTCCTAAGCTAGAGAAGAAGATTTCTTCATGAGCACAAAATCCTCAACAACTTTAAATCTTAGTGTGAAACAGGACATCTGGGTGATGCTGTTTGCCTCTTCTGGGGTTGAAGAACAGGTTTGCTTAGTCTTTTCTCTGTTTTTCTCTCAAATAATTGATCCTGAGGTTGTGTTTACATAAAGATGGCCAGAATAATTTCCCTTAATGACCTAGATTTAGACTGACATGATGATGGCATTTTTCCCGCAGAGTTAATGTGGCCTCGGGCACTATTCATGTCTTCCAGTCTGAACACTCACCTCATTGTTGTCGGTGACACAAAAGCCAGAGATAAACCCAGAAAAAGTGGGACACAGAAGAAACCATTTAAACCTAGATAAGAGTGGTTTAGCACTAAAAGTAGGGGTGACTAAAAAGTACTGACATTGTAGCCTTTGTGCATACAGTCCATTAACAGTCAGGAGTGTTGTTTTTTTCATTCCCATTTCCTCAGACAGTGACCTCCGTCTTGCTGTTGGTCTGATAGGCCTTAAGTTTGGGATGGGGCTGATACAGCTGTTGTCCTCCATAGCCCGTGGGCTGGGAGATGAACTCCGGTAGTGTTTCTATGCTGTACTGTCTCCTGCTGCCGTAGATCTGTCGGCGAACAGAGTGCCCTGGATGCGAGGTTTGCCGGTGGACATGTCTTTGTCCAGAATCCCAAGCTTTGAAAGCTGAGCTGGAAAGTTGAGGGTGAGTGATAGTTTTTGGCATGCAGGTCCTCTCCAACTGATTGGTTGGGATTGAGATGGACAAGGGGGAATGAATGTCATGGGAGGGGAGGACCTGGTGGATGTAGGACTTATCTTTTGGGTGCATTGACATCGGTTGGAAAGGTACAGGAGGGGATTGATGCTGGGAGAAGTCCATTAGTGGATAACTCTTATAGTAGCCCCGGCTTGCAGTATCGGCTGTAGAGGAGAAGAAATGGAAGAAGTTAGACAGACAAACAAAATTGTTTACATGCATATTTGGACTACATTATAATTGAGAGACAGTGGGTTTTTGTGTAGTTGAGCTACAGTCTTTATGTAGCTACAGATCTCCATAAAAGAATTTGAGATGTAAGGAAAACTTATATTCCACTGCAATTGGGTTCTTTCACAAAAGTTCTGTGGATCTAGGGAAACTTTAAGTTCCCTTTCAAGGGAACTCGCGCTGCGTCTTAAAGCGTTCAACGCAATGTCTCATTCCTTCTTCAGGGAACTATGGTTACATACGTAACCTGAGACGTTTGCTCGTAAACCTTTGCATTCAACTAAATGCAAAGTTTTGTATTTAAAGTACTTGCAGGATACATGATGGTTACATGAGTGAATGCCAAGTTTCTTAAGAGAACGAGAAAGTTTTCTGAGCAAATGTAAAATTTTGAGGGTGTACACAAAGATTCTCAGGGGAAAGTATAGTATGTAAGTATTTCTAAATATACATGATATATTTATATTTGAAGGATTAACTATGTTGCGTGTATGTGTTTCTGAGCATGTGAACAACACTGAGGCCAATTGTAGTGTGATTAGCATGTATACTGGAGAAAGATTATATTATGTAGGTCTGACTCCATAAAAAACAGACTAATTTCAGTCAAACCTAAGAATTTTGATGACTTAAAAAACACAAACTCTTTTAACCCAATTGAAATCAGATTTTTAAAGTGCATGTACAGATATTTAAACAATGATTTAAAAAAATCTTCAAAGATTGAATAAAATAATGTGGACCATGTAAAATCCATCCATTGAAACGATGAGTTAGACCTATTGACTTTAAATCAAATCTTGATGAAGGACATGAAACAGCAGTGTCTGTATTCCTGTTGAGATATCCATTGAGAGCTTGTCTATTTTATTAAACACTGACTTTATGTTGCTTGAAATGTTTAAAGGTCATGCCTTGGACATGAGTTATCTCTCTTCTCACGATATTTACCTGCAAGCTGCAGCTGCAGTCTGTTTGAATTAATATTTGCTTGTCTGCACTTGTTCTGTTTGTTCTTGAATTGAAGTAAATCATAAGGTTTTTAGAAGTTGTGTACATCTGTTTTATATGTCAGGAGACATGTTGTACATGGGCCTACATGACTAAATCACAAACAAAAAACAAACAAACAAGGAAAGAACTGAGTACAGTTCCTGTGGATGCTCTTTTGGTCATAGCCTCATCAAATCCAGTATCAAATGTATAAACTGATGTTAGATGGCATTCTTTCAAGTAACATATTCATCATCCTTTTTCTCATTCATTACTTTCTTCTTGCCACAAAGTGATTTCAAATAGATGCCATCTGAAGATCCTTGAGATTCCTCCAAAGGCTGTACTGTCAGAGTTCATCATCCTCATCATCACCATCACCACGGTGTGGTAATTGCAGGCCATCCTGGGTTCAGGGGTCTCATTTATAAAACTGTGCGTAGGAACCCTACTAAAAGTTTACGTATGCCTAAAAGTCAAAAATGGCATACGCCAAAAAAAAAAAAATGTAACCATCTGTGTTGCTAATTCCCTTTGTCTCCAGAATGTGCGAACGCACAGCTCAAAGTTTGCTTCAAGGTCCGCAAATTCTCCCATCAAGTTTGTTTTTTATAGATCACAACCTTTGCGTGGAAACTGGCGTACGTACGTTTCCAGCCCCGTTTTGTGCGTACGCACGCTTTATAAATGAGACCCCAGATCTTTTGGCTGTTAGTGGACCCGTATGGTAACAGTCAGAAACAGATGTGTTCATATGTTAAAGTAGCTAATGATGTGTATGTATGTATTATGTGTGCATCATTATGTCACTGAATCATTGTGATCCAGACACTATTGGCTTAACATGTTCCCAGAATGTAGGGCAGGCTAATGCTCCTGCCTCAATGGGCAACAAAACACACCTCTCAAGCCCACAGCTCTTTCTTTTTTTTTTTTTTTGCTGTCTTTTAAAATATGTCAATCTTTTGCAAAATATCCAAATAGTCATTTATTATTTAGCAGTTTTTTCAACCAATCAACAACTCAAATAAGAACAGTAACTACGCACTTTCACACTCTGGATTTGCTGGCTGAAAACATTGTGACATTACCAAATAACAACACCGCAACATTAATGGTTTGAGTACATAAAGCAAGTTTTGAAGAAGTGGATTCAGTTCACACCACGAACAATAACTATAATGATAAACTGTATTGTCATCCACAAATGACAATAACGTTCTGTTCATTTATAAGCATGTTCTGCAGTGATGTCGTCAGCTGGTTCAAATGCTAAAGCTCTTTAATGGGACCGATGAGAATTGGTGAGTGGATTTTTTCATGCCACTCCTCCGGGCGTAGGGTGGATGTGATTCTCTCCTCATTCAGCTCTGACTAGAAGCTTTGTTGAATTCCTGTGGTGCATTTCATCGGTTCGCTCTCCTATATAAACAAATAAGTGCAAGTTGCCCTGGGTTCTTCAACAAGCAGAAAGAGTTTAATTTTCTCTAACAGGAGAGTTTTTCTATAAAAGAAAAGCTTTCTCTAAAAGAGCTTTTTAAAGTTGCTTTTTCGCCCATGTATTTTCTGAATACGGTCAACATCTGTCTCTATCACACAAACTGGCTACAGTCAACATCCAGCAGAACCAGGAAGAATGACTATATAAGCCTGGTTCTGTCAACACTGCATTGGTTCTCTCTTTCCCCGCCATTGACAGAATTTTTCCATCATTGATGAGACAACACTCCTCTGCCATTAACAGAATTTTCTAGCTTACTGTGTCTTCACTGTTACTCCATCTATTATTTGATCATTCTTAATAATTTGACAAAAACATAGCTTTTTGCTCAAAATGTTACTTTTTTTAAGAAACTTACTGGTACCCAGATTCAAGTGTTGCTAAAAAAAAGCTTGAATGCATAAAGCTAGAATTAAGCTTTTTTGTTTTAAGCAGACACTGTTCTTTCTTTTCATATATTTCATGTTCAGATATTCATACAGTGGTCTGGGGGTCATGAATCTTTTGTTAAAAATGACTGAAGAAAAGTACTGGAGCTGGCTGGCAAAAAAATTCAAAAATGGACTACAAAATCTAACACAAGAACTGAACACAGAAACAAAGAGAACAGAAAATACTACAACAACAAAAAACTGGAAAAACAAGACAGGAATCATGGTCATGATCATGATCATCTTCCTTAATTCTTTCAGTCAATCTCTAGGTTGGATGTTATGTCATCCAGCAGAGCATGAAATAATTCAGCATCTGTGAAGCAAGTTATGCACTTAGTAACATATCACCGTTCTTACCAACTGCTTTCAGGGAGTTGTACTTATTCAGCGCCAAGCCTGGTATACTGTGATTGCTTTGAGGATGAGACAGTCCGGCCGTTGTACCAAAAGAGAAGCCAGCATTGTTTAGATGGTACTGTTCTGGAATACAGAAGGATAACAGAACCTTAAAATTAATGCTCTGTACATTTGGGTACAATATTTCGTGAATGAAGGTATGAAGTTTGAGGTCAGTAAGATTGATCAAAAGTGACAGTAAAGACATTTAAAAAAAAATCTTTATATATTTCAAAGAACACTGAAAAAAAGTCGCAGTTATTAATCATAAATATTAATCAGTACAACTGTTTTCAACACCAATAATATGAGGTGAAATGTTTCTGAGTAGTTAAGCTGTTTGAAATGAGTGGTTAAGGTATTTTCAAAAGCACAAAGCACTACTCTGTTATGGGCAGGCTGTTAGTGGGAAAACATGGCGTGGATTGAGTCACTTTGTTGAACTGCAATAGAAACCTATTTGAATTTGTTCTATATGCAGCAACCCTATATTGACCATTGAGATGTGGTTCAGATGCCCCAGCCTGAATGACCTATTTTTCTTTGTAAGCTGTGGGTGACAGAACAGGAAGGACATTGATGCATTTAATGAATGTTAGAAGTTGCTTTCTTTTTCCCTGTTTGTTCCATTACTCATTAGTCACATCTCATTTAACATGAGCGGTGTGTTGAGAGATGGGGACAGCCGTTCTTTTAGGGTAAACCTGTATTACACATTATGAAATCATCCTGGCATTTCCTAGTAGTGGTAAACAGTGTTTTTAATGCTTTAAAGCCAACAGCATACCCTTCAGTGTGTTAATTTGGACAAGTACAACTAAAAACTCTGTCTGGGACTAATGGGTTCTAATGTTATCATGGTGGATTAAGGGTAATTCTTATGTTTATTTGCATGCAAATTACATCAGTTGAATCAAGCTTGCTCAAGATCATTAGATGTATTCTCTGCAAGTGTAGATTAGCTGTTTTTTAATGTTGTTTAAGGGAAGGATTACCTTTCTCACCAGGTCTCTTTCCTAAACCTTGATCAACTGAGAGTGTGGTGCCCTGAGGACATTAGCTGCAATATATAACCCGAAGTGCTGTTAACCACCATTTACTAACTATATGTCCTCTTGACACTATCTGCTGTGCTTAATAATGATGAACAGAAAAGGGAGGAACTAATGAAGGGGGTTTGTCTGTGTAAAGCATCTCTCAGGATGACAGACTCACTAATCACAAAAAGAAATCAAACCAGATTGTTCGTAAGATTAATTAAATGTGATATAATTGAGCAAGAGGGATAGAAGAGCGAGGGTGATGTCCTTTTTGCACATTAATGTAATCGTTAGATATTTCTGACTAGACTTTTGAAGTCAAAATCATCTTAAGGAAGTCCAGAGGGGTAAAATAGCTTTTGATGCATTATGTAATGTTTTTAGGGCTGTGTGCATTGTGTAGTGAGCGCTTTAGCTGGATATTAATAGTCATGCATATTTTTAAAGCAGTTGCTGAACAGTTCTCAGATTCCTAGAGGTCCTAAAGCACATCATTCTTGCTTTCCATATGGCCACGAGTGTACATATTTTAAACCTAATGTATAATAAACATTTAGTTGCAGTAAAAAAAAAATTAAATCAAAAATATGTAGATTTACAAAAGACATTTTCTCCCCTCTGCCCTCCCCATCACTGCAGGCATGAACTGGGATAAAAAATTATTAAATACAAAAATCCCACTACATCCTGTCATGATACAGAAGATGGCTTCCTTTTTTAATATTACAGTGCTTTGTTGCCTGGGTGCTTTTTAAAGTATGTTTGGGGTCCTGGTCCTGCTGGAAGACCCACGATCTCGGACACAAACCCAGCTTTCTGACACTGGGCCCTACATTGCGACCCAAAATTCTTTGGTAATCCTCAGATTTCATGATGCCTTGCACACAGTCAAGGCACTCAGTCCAGAGGCAGCAAAACACCCCCAAAACATCTTTGAACCTCCACCATATTTGACTGTAGGTACTGTGGTCTTTTCTCTGTAAGCCTCATTCCATTTTCGGTAAACAGTAGAACAATGTGCTTTACCAAATAGCTTTATCTTGGTCTCATCTGTCTACAAGACTTTCCCAAAAGGATTTTGGCTAACTCAAGTACATTTTGTCAAACTGTAGATGTGTTGTTTTATGTGTCTGTGTCAGCAGTGGGGAACTCCTGGGTCTCCTGCCATAGCGTTTCATTTAATTCAAATGTCCACGGATAGTTTGTGCTGACACTGATGCACCCTGAGCCTGCAGGACAGCTTGAATTTCTTTGGAACTTGTTTGGGGCTGCTTATCCACCATCCAGACTATCCTGCATTGTAACCTTTCGTCCATGACCAAGGAGATTAGCTACAGTGCCATGGGTTGCAAACTTCTTGATAATGTTGCGCACTGTGGACAAAGGAACATCTTGGTTCTTTTTGTTTATTTTTTTCCAATACACACAAAGGGAATAAACATATGTACAGTAAAACATGTGTTAATGCAATACTTTTCTGTGAGTAATACAAAATTCAGGGGTGACAACAATTTTGGCCATGACTTTATTTAAATATATATATTAACAAAATTAAAACTAAGTAACAAATACGAATTTATATAAAAATTTAAAAATATTAAGTGTGTCAAAATATAAATACATGTTATTATAGTATAAATTGTACAAAAAACATGAACACAATCCACAGTGAATAATCCAAAACTATGTAAATAATAATTATTTAATTATTAATTTTCAATATACTTTAATATGTTGGAAATAGGCTTTGATGTTTTTAGACTCCAAGGCAGCACAATATATATAAATAAATTGCTAAATGTAAAGATGATTAAAATGTTAAATACATGCAATTAAATCAAGTAGGCCTATGTTAAACTAAGTATATATTAAAATAACTTAATATTACAATACAACATAATAAATAAAATAAAAGTATTATATAAAATATTAATTATATAAAAAAATATATATAAGATATATCTAAAAATTATTTTCAACAAACCACAAATCTCAGTGCAGCCTAGCCATTCCATCCCTCTAACTGTGTCATACTTTTTCCAAATGCATCTATGTTAAGACTGTGGTAATATGTAGTGAACTGCTGATGTCTAAAAAAGTAAGTAATTTTTATTCATTTTTTTGGGTCAGGGACGGCCTGGTGTCATAACTCAAAACAAAGTGAAAGGCCAAAAGTGACTCCTCAAGCCCATATAAACTCATAGGTAAACATCCTGCCTGTCATACTTGGGGATTGCAATGTGAATTGAATGGGAAATTGAGAATGTGCAGCAGAGGTGCACTAATATGGGACGGGGTGGCATCTGTGTATTTGTGCGTCATTGTTCACGCTCTTCACTGGAGTGCCACCATTTCCCACTCTGAAGGCCTGTTGTGTATGTTCTTAGCCCTGAAGCAATGGAGACATCTGTGAAGCTCTAGTGTGAGGTGTGTGTGTGTGTGTGTGTGTGTGTGTGTGTGTGTGTGTGTGTGTGTGTGTGTGTGTGTGTGTGTGTGTGTGTGTGTGTGTGTGTGTGTGTGTGTGTGTGTGTGTGTGTGTGTGTGTGTGTGTGTGTGTGTGTGTGTGTGTGTGTGTGTGTGTGTGTGTGTGTGTGTGTGTGTGTGTGTGTGTGTGTGTGTGTGTGTGTGTGTGTGTGTGTGTGTGTGTGTGTGTGTGTGTGTGTGTGCCATATAAAAACAAAGCCTAAAGTGCCGTAGGCAGAGAATTAAAAAGTGGACTGCATAAGGGAAAGTCTAAAATTGGACCGTTCGTCTTTGTGAATGCCATAGAATATGCTCATATAAACACACATACTGGCTATAAGCTCTGATGCCTTATATTAACCTATAAATATGTGGATAGGCTGGAAGTGTAGACTTAAATGTAGACTTTTCTTCTTTTTTTGTTTTTGCCAAGATGAAAATGGGGTGAAGGTATTTTACCAATGCCATAATATTCTTGCCAAATTACAGAAAATACAATATTTGTGTCTTTGGGTATCTTGGTAAGATAGAAAATGAAGAGAACATTTTTTTAAGGAAAACAATGATATGTAATGCACTCTTAAAAATATTTAGATAAACTTTTTCCACTATGAAGAATTTTGGAAAGGTTCAGTGTGTGTTAAAGGTTCTTCATGGAATTATAGATGTCAATAAAGAACCTTTATCGTAAGAGGCTAACTAAAGAAGGGAAGGTTATTTAATGGAGGATCAATGCAAGAAATGGTGTTGGATGTAAATACATTGTAGTAGTGATTCACCAGATGAGTAGTTTTAGGGATATTTGACATCTGAGTAGAAATAAAGGGTAATTGAACTCTGAGCGCATGAGAGTTAGCATATGAGAATGTCTGAAAGTGCGTGCACAAGAAACTTCTAGAAGATTTAGTATGACTGAGAAATAACTGTAAAAGAATGCAACAAGCAGGATAAATGATAAAAACGTCTTTACAAATTTTTGTCGTTTTAAAAGAAATGATCAACATGAATTTTCATTCACATCTGCTTTACTACTGTAATTAATTTTGAAACAGGATATTTTTACAAGAAACCAATATGGGACAGGAGTCAACTGGATGGTGAAAAATGTTTTTGTAAATCTTTCGGATACAGCCTTGGTCTTACTCCATCCGGAGATTGGATTCAAAGGGTGGAAAATATCAAGCCACGTTCAAATCCAATAGTTAGCTTCACTTCCTGAGATAGACTACCTTCATCTGATCGATTTTTGAAGGCAGCATAGATGTATCCTTTGCAGCCTTTGATATCCACAATGGCCCCTGTGCTATTGACAATTTAGTTTAAAAATAACGATGTCATCTGCAATTTGTGGTTGGATCTGTGTAAATGTGAAAATCAATTTTTTATTGTTTATATTTATGTTTTAATGTGCTTTAAGACAGACCAAGTTTAAAATTCGCTCAGTTTTTGCCAAAGTTCTGTTTTGTTGTAGATTATTAAATCATTATACTGCCTAAATAGGTACTGTCATGAGCAAATCCTGCCTGAAAAGTCATTGCTTGACATACCAACAAGGCAACAAGTCAGATGCCTAAGCTTTCAGACCCAGCCCAAATGTAAGTTAATAAAATAATGCCTAGGTAACTGTTCGGCTGTATTATTTAACACATGCAATAGCCTGAATAGGTTAAAGAACAGATAAATAAAAACATTTAATTTTGGAACATAAAAGTTAACACTTAACACCTAATATTCTTCAATTTTATTGATTTGCCTGCTCTTTTAGAGCTGCTGTTCAGGCAACACAAACTTTGTTTTTATCATTTTCCTGTGACGACTGTAAAGCTGCTTTGAAAAAGCATACTGCAACTTACAACTTTTGTTGTAAAAAGCGCTATATAAATAAAGGTGACTTGACATAAAGTGACTATTCCACAATCTTAAATTAATACTTTGAATAATATAAACAAGCTGAAAAGGGAATTGAGGCTTCAGGGTTTCTTTATTCCCAGGTCTGATTACTGGTAACATTAAGATTACTGTTAAATAAAACTAAAAGACATCTAATATAACAAAATTGAAATTTATTTTGCATACTAAACATTGTAGCAAACATTTATTACTCAGTTTAGTGCTTTCAAATATGACAGACAAATATGACCCATGGAGCTTATTGTTAAATCTGATGTCAGCTTCAGCTTATTTACAACATACCACTATTGATGCCACAATATACAACATCTCTTCCAAGGCATCCTATGACTACACGACCTCAGGCCCTTTAGCCATCTATTGCTTATTACACTCCTTACTCTTCCAGGCACTGTGGCAGTGTAATATTCCCAATTTAACCGTACACAGATAAAAGCCCAATGTGAAGACATGTCTTTTGAAACGTCACCTTTCCAGTGCAAGACCAAAAACAGCACAAGTACTATAATCTTCACACTATTACTGAGGACGCAGAAAGTATGCAGTCTGATGTGTACAGTCGCATCGCTAAAACCTCTAAGCACTGTGGAGCAAAACTTAAATCCCCCTCATAAAGAGGAGAGGAAAGTGTGGTGCTTAAGCCTGGCACAGACGCTGGATATCAGCATAAACCCCACATCAACTGTCGGTCTGAAGCCTGCTGTGTCTCACGCCCGTGTAAATCCACCGAGTGCAATCTCAGATGGGATGACCTCGCTTGCTTTTATAGATGAGTAAGAAAAGGAGGTTACAGATTTATTTTCCTCTGGCTCTTGAGGAGAAATGGAAATTATAGGGAAGAAAACCAAGAATAAAAAAGTAAGGTGTAGAAAGAGAAAGAGATACTTTATCCATATCAATCTGAAAAGTGTCAAGATGCACATTTTACCTTTTTATGCCCATTATTAAATAATTCAGTAACAATTATTTGAAGATTAATGAATGAAATTGTGAATCTATCTATCTATCTATCTATCTATCTATCTTTCTATCTATCTATCTGTCTGTCTGTCTGTCTGTCTATATATCTGATGCCAAAGCTGAATTTTCATTGGCCACTTAAAACATCGTGCATACACAAAATATATGTCAACATTTTATTTATTTATTTTTATTGTTTGAGTTTAAAAATCAGTGGATTCCAAAGTTGTGCGCAGAACAAAACATTGAAATTTTGGGCCCATGGCCAGGAAACTCTTGTGGCCAAGAGCTTGTGGTCAATCCTTAAAAGGCGTGTGGACAAGCAAAAATCCACAAATTCTGACAAACTCCAAGCATTGATAATGCAAGTATGAGCTGCCATCAGTCAAGATGTGGCCCAGAAGGTGATTGACAGCATACGTAGACTTAATGTAATTTTCAATAAAAGCCCTTGACACTGAGAAAAAGATCTAACAACACTGAAGCAGAAGTTTTGTAATTCTCAAAACATTTGGTCAACAACCATTTGGCACATTGACTATATATATATATATATATATATATATATGAGGAAACTCATGCACATATTTAATTACTTGTATTTTTTTATTTGTTGTTTACTTTTATACTGCTGAAGCAAATTTTGATGGACTGTGATAACTTGAACTCCATTAGAACAATTGACTCTGAAAAGATTTTTAACGAAGTATAAGATTAGTATTATAAATTTTATCAAAGATAAACTTTCTTTTAAAGATTCTAATTATTATTGTTTAATTTATATATATATATATTTATATTATATTATATTTATATATATGAAGTATATACACTCACCTAAAGGATTATTAGGAACACCTGTTCAATTTCTTGTTGATGCATTTATCAAATCAACCAATCACATGGCAGTTGCTTAAATGCATTTGGTCCTGGTCAAGACAATCTCCTGAACTCCAAACTGAATGTCAGAATGGGAAAGAAAGGTGATTTAAGCAATTTTGAGCTTGGCAATTGTTGTTGGTGCCAGATGGGCCTGTCTGAATATTTCACAATCTGCTCAGTTACTGGGATTTTCACACGAAACCATTTCTAGGATTTACAAAGAATGGTTTGAAAAGGGAAAAACATCCAGTATGCAGCAGTCCTGTGGGAGAAAATGCCTTGTTGATGCTAGAGGTCAGAGGAGAACGGGCTGACTGATTCAAGCTGATAGAAGAGCAACTTTGACTGAAATAACCACTCGTTACAACCGAGGTTTGCAGCAAACCATTTGTGAAGCCAGAATGAGAATATGGATCCATCATGCCTTGTTACCACTGTGCAGGATGGTGGTGGTGGTGGTGTAATGGGGGATTGTGGGGGATGTACCCATCCTCTGATGCTACTTCCAGCAGGATAATGCACCACGTCACAAAGCTCAAATAATTTCAAATTGGTTTCTTGAACATGACTGAGTTCACTGCACTAAAATGGCCCCACAGTCACCAGATCTCAACCCAATAGAGCATCTTTGTGATGGGGTGCAACGGGAATGGAACTGGATGTGCATCCCACAAATCTCCATCTACTGCAAGATGCTATCTTATCAATATGGGCCAACATTTCTAAAGAATGCTTTCTGCACCTTGTTGAATCAATGCCACATAGAATTAAGGCAGTTCTGGAGGCGAAAGGAGGTCAAACACAGTATTAGTATGGTGTTCCTAATAATCCTTTTGGTGAGTGCGTATATACCGTATATATATATATATATATATATATATATATTTAATTTTTTTTTTACTTTTGATATCTTTCACTTTTTCCTCATCATTAATAGAGCCAAGGTGGGTGGCGTTAAATTATAAACAAACAAATATTTGTTTGTTTTTTTGTTATTAACAAGAACAGAAATAAGTGAGCAGCTGTGAGCCAGTGATTCACAGTCATGCAACACTCTTGGGAAGTGAGCCCCGTTGGGAAGCTATGTAAGCAGACATCTACAAAGGTGATGCATCCATAAATGTAGAATCTATAGCAGTTTTTGTTCTTGTATGTTTGTATGTGGGGAGAACACCAGAGTGAGTGATCTCACCGCTGCGGCTGCGAAGCATCCTGGCAGAGAAACCATTTGCTCCGACAGATGTGGTGCTGCTCAATGGTCCGTCCACTGGGCTCACTTCCCCTCCTGGCTGCTTTAGCAACTCCTGCAGAGTTCTGTGAATAGACAAGAATAATCATTTACCCAAACATTTGATCCAACAGGGATGTCAATCAGGATGAATTCAAGTATGCTTTTTATATTTACAGTTGAATTCCTGTATTTGATTTGAGGTGACAGGAGCTAGAATTTAAACTCCCAAATGAATTGAAGGAAGTACAATTAAAAATATGTTTTTTGATTTATAAATGCACTATGATTTAAACCTTTTGGGCCCACAATACTTTTTTCAGGGTTATGTTATCAATGGAACATTAAAAGGCAGCATTTATTTAAAATATATATTTTTTTATAACAATATAAGTCTTCACTGTCCTGTTTTATCAATTTAATGTGTCCTTGCTCATTTTTTTATTTCTTTAAAAAAAAATCATACTGACCTCAAACTTTACAGTTGTGTATTTTTTTTTTAAATTACATTTATTTGCAGTTCTATCTGGGTTTTTTTTTTTTTTTAATTGACAGTTTAGAGAAACAGAAAAGTAGGGTGGTGAGATGAGAGAAAAAGATCAAAACATGACTCAGGCTGGAATCAAACTCAGGTTTCCTCGAGCTGCTACCATCTGCACCAATCAGTCTGACAGAAAAATGTTTTTTTATGTTCTAAATGTTATGTATGTGAGATCAGAAAAGGCCACTGGACTGGATCTCATTTAACCAATATATTGTTGAGCATTATTGTCTTAATCATAACAGTGTACTCTCCATAAGACCACATCCATTCCTTGTTTTTCTGAAAAACGATTAAGGATAATTTTAATTCAGTATAACATTAGTGGTTTTGAGCTGTGAGTCCTGAGGCTGACAATCAGCATATTATCATTTTTTATCAATACAGTCATTTAGCATCTACTGGCAGTCCACAGACTGTTTGTGTAGCAGGCAGTCAATGAATTCACACTCAATATGTTCTCTCTACACACTGGGTGCACTTTATATCCATTACACTTGTCATATTAAACATTTAATGTTTCTAAGCAGTTAACAACTCTTGGCACTGGCAGGAATGCAGTTATGTCCTATAGTTCCCGAACCCTGTCCTCCTGGCTGCTGTGTTCTTCAAATCCTTGACACTCCATTATTGCTCTATTTCCTACAGCCTCCACTTGTATCCCTAGTGAGGTCTAAAATTCTGTCCAACACCCTTTAACCAACAAGGGACTCTGATGAGATCTAATGTGATTGTCAAGCACAAGCGCACTGGCCTTTGGCTGGCCGATGCCAGTGGCAGTAGGCCACTGTGGCCTAAGAAAAACAACACATCAGAAAGGCATGAAAATATAGTCACCCCGTTAATGACATCTTCCAGGGAGGACAAAAAAAGCATTTGCTGTGGACCAGGATGGCAGTGTAATTGGATGAGAGCAGCCTTTCTGTAGTGTATCCTTTTGCATCCCACCGTAGTGTTTTTGAATGCTCTTGAGGAGAGTGAAACTCAACTTAAACTAGAATATAAACATCATCTGTTTGTAGGTCTCTCTTGGGACCTCACATCTATCATCTACAGCTGTACTCCTCTCCCAATATGTCCATGATATGGCATTTTTTATCTTTTTGGCAAGACTCAGATGCAGTACAAAGGGAAACAACGGAATTCTCATTATGGCAGCTTTAGAATTTGATTCTCTCTTTTTTAAGAACTGATCACAATTTTGCTCATTCTAGAATGTATATGCACATCAATTGGACTGGTCTTGGAATTTTATTAAGCTATGAAAGCAAAATATGATATCATTGTAATTAGGTTTTATTAAAATAAATGTATTATTTGTAACACTCAAGGTCTGGGATGGAGCCGCTGTGACCAAGACGATGCTGAAGGGAAGAAGGACTGGAGGCAAAAGAGGCAAAGCTGGAGGACTGACTCAGGGATGATGAAGGTGAGGTTGATGGGATCAATGGTGGTAATTTATCTTCCCAAGTAATTACGTTCATAGTCTCTATGCTTTCTAGGAACAGCGATGAATCGGGACAGGTAGATGGTACTAGGTTGGATAGGGTGGGAAGCAGCAACTCTGTGTTCAGGTCTGTCAGCCAATCCACATTGTCCAAGTCCACGGGATTCTCCTCTGTCGCGGATGTCATGGGCTCACATTCCTAGTCAGACTCACTCTGGAGCTCCTCTTCTGGGGTGAGGTCAGCTATGTCCTCTTCTCAGGTTCTGATTGAAGCATCTGCGGTGGTCTCTCGCGATGTCTCCACGGTCGAAGGTGGTGGTGGATTGGGTCTGGGTCTTACTGGGCACCAGATCAGAGGATAAAGCTTTCCATACATCGAATGATAGTCTCCTTTCAGCCCAGTCCTGACATGTCTGGGAGCTCCCTGGGCTGTATAAAGTTCACCCTGACCCAGTACATCGACTTGATGATCTTGTTGTTGAGACAATGACTCGACAACACAGGAGTGGAGAGAAGTGAACTACATAGGCAGATGAGATGAGAATCAGGTGTGTCAGTGATCAGTGACCACGCCCCCACTCACACACACATACAGGTGAGAGAATGAACTAGTTAAGTGCTGATAAAGGGGTTGGAACCGCGTGACTGTTTTATGAGAGGCTGTCCTTAGGATATTTCCAGTAAAAATGCGTGCGACGATGATGAGCGTTAGGACTTTTCTACACAAAAATGCGCGTGGGTGAGGGAAACATTTCTCGCACTCCAATACAATGCTCGTACACCGATTTGACTTTCCATGCTCGTACACCGATTTGCTCGTATACTAAGTCACTCGTAAACCGAGGTATTACTATATATACATATAATTCAACCTACAAGGGATAACAACTGAATTTATTAGTTTGTTTGCACGTTTGGGTGTTTTGTAGAAATACTAATAATAAGTTCCTGATTGTTCTCTGGTGTGTCTTGTTTGCCAATCACCCCTTTTGTGTAACTCACCCCTACTTATTACAACAACAACAACAACAACAACAACAAAAATAGCTGAAAAGTAAAATTGGTGCCGTAATTGATTGTGTTTTACCAAGATGGTCATCAAGTGAACTGACCTGACTTGAAGGTACTTCTGAAATATTGTCTATTTGTCTAGTAATCAGTATTTGAGGCTTCCTTTTTTAGATTTTAATTAATATCTAACTCTCTTATCAAGAGAATACGACAACTTCTGTGTGTTTATCGGCTTGCGCTTTCATCTTGTTAAGGGGATAACAACATAAAATCTTTTGGTGGTTGTTTTCAGTCATGTCAAGATGAATGTCCTCATTGAGGGTGACTTTGAGGATGTGCCATGCTTATGCTCAGATGGCTGAAGCCATTGACTTCAGCTTTGCTAGATGCCCTGTCTGGCTTTCACCCTTTGCACACAGATTCAGTCCTGGCTCCTGCTGCCATGATAATTTCTCACACACTGAATATGAGTTGCAGAGAGTGACACGCTTTTATTCCTCCCACAACACAGACTAGTGTGTTTAGGAAAAAAAATACAGGCCAGTGTCTAGGAGACACTGTAGGAGATCTGATAAAAGGGCATCCTGGGATAATGGCACTGAGTCCTTCCTGAGGGGTTCAGAAATACAGTGTCCTGGCAGTCAGCCATGCTGGGTCAGGAGCAATGCTATCTGACATGATTGTTCAATCACAATACGGCCAATTTGTATTCTCTTCTGTCTCTCTCAGTCACCAAATCATCATCCTGTTCCTAATGCAGCTATATGGTGCTTTTTTCCCCTTAAAAACTGCCTCAGGGTTTATTTAGTAAAGAAGCTAACAACTTGCTGGCACATTTGTGTTCCCACATATTATGTACTTAATTTATTAATCTTATTTCAATTATTTTGCATACATAGATTTCAGTACAAAACAATAGGAGAATAATGAGGTTCGTCCTTTAATAAAGATATGATAGCTACCCAACTAACACAAATTACAGAACAATGTCTTTTTGATTCAAATGTATAATTAGTATGGTTGTCTTACCAAATTGTAATAATCATTACAACATAATTTATTGTAGTAATTTAAACGGTTGCAGTGCAGTCATTCCAATGAAAGCTTGAGTTGTAAAGGCGGCCCTGTCACATTTCCTCTGTGTGGTTTTGTTTTATGCTGAACAGGGTTCTGTATCTTTGGCTCTGTGTTGAGTGATTTTATCAGCAATTGAATGCCATATCTAATTATTGCAGGAGGAACAGCTTCGCCTTGCTTAATGCTATGTAGAACTGAATTAGTCTTGTAATATGTAACCCGCAGATAACCAATTAGTCAAATTCACATTGTGACATCCCAATAGCTCCTCGTGTCATTTACTTAATGTTTTATGTGAAATAATTTGCTCACTTTTTCTATTATACTTACAGCAGAAGTTTATAGAATTATTCAAAGTGATAGTTCTTTCTTTGGTGAAACATTTTTACTCTTTCTCTCAGACATGGTGAAAACCGTACATTACCAAAGCAGTAGAAATGTCAATTTCCCATAGTTAGTCCTGTCCTCATGGTTGCCTTTTTGTCATCTTCTCTCTATTTTTGCTTCTCAAGTGTAATGGAGTAGGGTTGTGAATTTTTTTCTATGTATCTTTTTACTCTAAACAACCACCACTTGATTAGGTGAGCCCCTCCCATGTGGTTTTGCAGCTTTTAAAAACAATATGGTCTGTTATTTCTATTGAAGAGTCAAAAGGATTTGCATTAGATCATCATGTCAAGCAGCCTGCACAAATTCTTCTCACCCAAAGGGCAAATGGGTAGAGAAAAGGGGTAGAGAAAAGTCCAAAGAGAGTGGTAATGAGTAGCTTTGTCAGAGAGCATAGACCCTCACTTTAGCCTCAAAGGAACAGGAGGGCCTTGAAGTCACGACGGAGATGAGAGAAAGGCGGGGGGCCAGGAGGACGCAAATGTCAGTGCACTCCCACTAAGACTCAACCATGCGGGAGAGACATCTCCAGAATCAGAGAGACACAAAGACACACTTGTAATACACAAATACACAGCACACAGCTATGAGCAGCCACATCTCATCCATGTCAACCGAGTTCAGACAGTTTGGAGCCACAGGAAAGACACAGGTTAAAATGTGACAAACAAGCTCAGGGGTTTGAAGGAGGAAAAGGGGAGTTGGAGCTGGATCCCCTCCTCACTTTGTCCTTCTCTCCTTCCATTTTTCAAAAAGTAAACCTGAATTTATATGCAGAATCACAACCAATTTTTACAGAGAGTCACACATACGCCCAGAGATCTGATATAGATGTGTCAGTACATTTTCTTTGCATCATAATCTTATAGTCAGGGACAGTGGGTTTTCAGACTTTTTAACCCCCCAGATATGAAGATAAAATATAATTGCAAATAAACGCAACTATACTTTCATGAACACATTTAAATTGTATGAAAATAGTAATAATAAAAAAATTCTCTTCTTTCTTTATCCCCCATGCTTGTACTACTTGTGTATAGAATGTTCAAAACTTTGTATTGTAAGCACTCTTATGTTCTCCTCAAATTGTAAGTCGCTTTGGATAAAAGTGTCTGCTAAATTAATAAATGTAAATGTAATAAAAACCAATCGAGTGTCATTATTAATGACAACAGGTTGTTTCCAATATCGTAAACTGAATTATTAGCTTTTCATTGTTATGGTACTACAGCCAAAATGCATGTTAAGAAAAAATATTTACATTTTATATACTTTTTTGTCTAATATTTCAGTCTATAATATTTTTTTTAAATGTGGTGCATTAAATGTTTACACTTTTTCAAATTCAATTCAGATTAATTCGTTTAGTGCTTTTCATAATGTCACTGCAAAGAAGCTTTATAGAAAACAGTGCCATACAATAAAAAGGTCACAGTAGCAAGGAACATCTCCACAAGAGAAAATGTACATTTAAAAAAAATAAAAAAATTGTCTTAATTTTCCGTAGCTTCTGAAAGCCTTTGAGGGTTAAGTAAACAATCAATAAAAAAAGCAACTGAACTTGACAACCAGTGATCAATTGAAAAATACATTTGAGCTTTTGAAAACTCATTTTTCTCAGGAATTAGTCATATGAATTTGGAATGACAGGTGAGTGAGTAAATTAAACAGAATTGTCCATTTTGATCAAAGGATCTGTGGAAGGTGCGATTATTGTACATACCTTTTTATCTACAACATTCATACAACCTAATTATTAAAGAAACTAATTTTAGGTCAAGTCTTACTCTAAATTCTATGCCCCCTTCTGATCCAGACGGTCTAGCATTATGTAAACGGTTTATCTCAAAGATCTTAGCCCCTCCAGACACCCTATGGTGGAATATTCCCAGCATACTGATTCTTTTCTTTAACTGTGATGGGATATTGTATGGCACAGAATCTTGCCTTTGGTCTCGGCAAGCTGCTTAAGATGTGATATGAATCATGAATTTAAGCATCACTGCTGGAATCCACAGTGCATTTTGTCTCGTATTATAATGACTCACATTATCTGTGAGGTCTATATTATTTTGTCCCCAACGATTTCTGCCCTTCATTGTTCAGTAATGACACATGCTTAAAGAAATGTAGGCCATTTCTTTGCTTACATGACAAAACTTTGACCACAGTATGGATGGATTGTATAAGTTCAGCCTGACAGATAAATACTGCTTTAGTCCCCCAATTTACTGAGGTTAGATAGTATGTAATATTATGACTGATGTGATAATAAAATATTAAAGTGCCACTATTTTGATTTTTCAACTGTTAAGCCATTTATGTAGTGTATAATATAGCTGTTTCTGAATGTAAAAGGTTGACAAAGTTACATTAAATTGGTATCCCAAATGAAAGAACAGATTCCGAACTGCCTGAAACGAGTTGTCAGTAATTCCAGTCTTCCTTTCTGCACGAACCTACATAGGTTACAAATTTGCAAAATGCCATCTAATGGTCTTCATTACCTGGCCACAAACAACATCTACTTTGAGCTGCCCTCAAACACTGTAGTAGCTGAGGCCTGGTGGAGTTTGGTACGTGTCAAGTGTGTGTGCAGTTTTCTGCACTGTGCTGTAAATCCACTTTGCATGCACTTCCAAAAGATGAGGACTCAGACTTGAATTCATCCTAGCATTTTTCCCGCTCATTTCTGGGTCCGCTTCACACACACATTTTGATTTTGCACAGGTTTTATGCCTTGGCATGTCCAATCCACCTAACCTGCATGTATTTGGACTGTGGAGGAAACTCACACTGACATGGGAAGAACATGCAAACTCCACACTGAACTTGAACCGGAGACCCTCTTGCTGCGAGGCAACAGTGCTCTGAACTGATATGGTGAAACTGACAGCACTATTACTGTTCTTAACTCAAAATCCATTGGGTAAAATTGCTTTCTGACATGCACTGTAAGTGGTTGACCAGTCACAACAGACTGGGCCATTTGACCAACCAGAGGAGAGTATAGGCTCTCAGAATGCAGGGTTTAGAGAGACCGGATCAGTTTCAGTCTCTCTAAGAAAAGAAGAGATGCTAAAATGTATATCTAGAAAAAAATTAAATGTTTTTTGTCCTTGGATTCATGTAAACCTGTTGTAGGAGACCTCCAAAACAAAATTAGAACCTTAAAATTAGCATAATAGCACGTTAAGGCATGGTTGAAAATGGAAGTGGAAAATTATTTAGAAGCCCAATTCAACATCCGAGTAAATGTTTGTGGTTCTTTTTATTGGTGTGAATGGAAATGTATAAATAAGATGTCTAGAGCTGTGAAGTGCAGCAGTAGAATCAAAAAGAGTTAATCTGTAGAGAAGTTAGTTTAATCTTAAAGCAGAGTGTTAATCTCAGGAGAACTCTTAATCTTGTAAGAAGAGTTAATCTGGTGTGCAGTGTTAAGCGTGTGGGAAATCTTGGAGAGGTGTTAACCTCGGAAAAGTGCTAATCTGCAGATTAATATTTTTTGTCCTCCACATGTGTTCATCTCGATAGGGCTGTTTGCATTATTGGGTCATTTCATGTCTAAAACTGGGTTACAGCAAAATGCTGAGAGAATTATAAATTGTCTGTATTTAGTTGTATTGCTCATGACAGGTAATTTGATATTTCAAAAAAAAAATATTTGGAGTATTTAGAACGATGAGAACGAAAGGTTCAATTTGACGTTTGGAGGGAAAGGAACAGAGAAGAAAGAAGAGAAGAAAAATATTCTAGTTGAATGAGGCTAGCCTTTTAATGCCTTGATGGCATGAATATTCAAATAACCTTAGGATAACACTTTGTAAATTTTCTTTGAAATCTTTCTTTTAAACTTTTTTTAAATGTACTTTTTGAGAATGTCAACTTAAATGCTTTACCTTACAGTTTTACATTTTAAAAGATTTTAAATCAATATGTTTTTATATTCTTTTGTAATGCTTTAAAGAAATACACTTATTTTGATGTGTTGACTAATATACTGAAGTGAAGGTAAAGTACTTTTAATTAATAGATAATTAATAGTAGTAAATAATTGTGGTTCTTGTGTGCTATTTTATTATTTATTGTTAATATATTTAATAATATATATATTATATAATATATATATATTTAATAAATGTACTAAATGGCAACATCATCATTACAAAAGTGTAAGTACAAATGTATGTAAAGATAATGGCATACAAGTTTCAATAGAAATGACAGTAAAGTAAATTTTAGTGAATATTTCAAATACAAAAGAAGTAATTATGACGTTACATATAAAAATGTACTTAAGCCTTACTCAAGTGGGTCAAAAAGCACTCTTAAGTTCAACTAATTGCATTGAATATTAATTTATAGCCATTACTTTTCATTTCAATATATATAACGTATATAATGTGCTAAGTGTGCAAAAACATTACTTTTGCACTTAATTATGTCCTTTTAAAGTGTAATATTTTAGCAGCTCCATTACAAGTACTCTTTTTAAAAGCATATTAAAGTGACCTAGAATATTTGTGTGTTTTTTTGTGTGTTTTTTTTGGGGGGGGTTGGGATGCAGTTTTTGCAGGGGGGGGTTTGGGATGCAGAGCAGCTCTCTATATTTTGTGATAAAGCTCATTTCTACTCACCTGGAGTTACTGAGATCATTCTGGCCTCCACGGCTCTTCTCCAGCCCCAGTTTGGTGAAGATTCCCACCAGGACCATGATGGCCACCACACCACAGATGATGTACACAATCATGTGAGTTCGATCCCGCTCATGGTCTGGTTGCACCTCAGTGTTGGTGGCCACAGGTTTTCCAGTGTTGGCCCAAATGGGAGTGTCATAGTTGGAGCAGGAGGTCTGATCCAGTCGCTGCTGACGGAACTGGCAGCAGAACCGGTAGAAACAGGTGCCACAACAGTACAAGAAGATTCCTGCGTTACAATTAAATGGTGGGTCCCACTGGCCCATCACATCATAGTAACCCCGGCAACGGGTGCCAGTGGAAGGTACAGTATCTTCCTCCACCTCTCCAGGTGTGGTCAAAGATGGAGAACCCTCTGATGTCACAGAAATCAGCAAAGGATCTAAGGTCTGATTGACTGTTTGAGTGTCCATATCAGTTGAAGTCTCGTCCTGTGCTTTAGCAGCCTGTCCCAGAATGGCAGTGAGCAGAAGATGTAGTAAAAAACTATTTCCAGCCATGTTTCACCTGACAAAATACACTCAATGTTCACCTCACTTTTAGAGTGAAGATACCAAAGTATAAATGTTAAAAGAAGAATTCTTGAAAGCGTTGGATGACTTTGATTGTAATACAACTAGAGATATAGTTAAAAATCTTTCAAATGAATTAGAGCTTAAACAAAAATTTATTTAAAAAAATCAATTTTAAATTGTCTTTGTTTTTAGAATGTTTAGAATATTCATTTATTTTGGTTTTTATTAATACTTTACTATAAATACTTTTAATACAGAATTGTTTCAATCAAATAAAATATACATAGTTTACTTCCTTCATCAATTAAAAAGAAAATAGCTACTGAAACATAGTATACAATGGTTTCTTTAATTGCAACTGCATTACCTTTGAAGTTTCAGAGAGAAAATAAATATTTGGATATTTGCTGTCTTGCACTGGTCCTGTCCAAATATGCGTCATTTTAATTTTCCCATTGTAGTTCAACACTTTTTCTCAGTGGTCACCAATAGAAAAACTTCCTTTTCAGTTTTCTTTTCACCTCTGTAAACAATTTGCTGTAAAAATCCTTTCCAGAGGAACAAGTGAACCCACAGACAGGTGTTTTAATCCACAGCGATCTACTTCGAGTGCTGTCTCTGCGCCGTGTGAAGGGCAACAGTTCAGGATTCAAATTAAAACTCCTCCCTTCTGTTCTCAGCACATGAGAGAGAGAGAGAGAGAGAGAGAGAGAAAGAGAGAGAGAGGGGCAGAGTGGGGCCATATTTTTCATCTAGCTGCTGGTTATAGAGTGAAAAGAGAGGAGACAGTGCACTACTAAAGGGCTTAGTTCACAGACTTTTACAGATACCGAAGAGAGAAATAAACTTTTTTCCGATTGAGAGTGAAGAAGAGCATACAAAAAAGGGGAAATAAATTATAATATTAACATAAATTGTGGTCCAATTCTCACTATTAGCTAATTATTAACTATTGACTTTTGTCTCAATAAAATATCAATCAGTGCTTATTAATAGTTAGTAAAGTATTATGGTGAGAAATGAGCATCATTTAGGATAAGCAAGGAGTTCAACCTACCTGTTTCTGGCCCTAGGAAATAGAGTCTGCACACGTCTCATTCGGAATTTTTTTTTTGTTGACGTGTACCACAGGCATCCTTTTATTTATTTATATATATATATATATATATATTTCACGAGTTCACACTTACGAATGATTCAGGAGCAATGAATGGTAAGCGAATTTGGCGAGCTGTCCGAGGAGAGGGCTCCGAGCTCGGTATTAGCCCGAACCTGGAGCACTCCCCCCGTATCCTGACTTTGATAGGAACAATTAAGTGTGAGGAGTTGGGGTGGTGGAGGGATGCCGAAAAATGTCAAAGAGCTGTAGGTGAGTCAAACGTGTCTATATATACGTACTTCCTCTCCTGCTGATAGGATGAGGAGTAATTGCTGATGATGTGTTGATTGTATTAATCATTTGAACGTGCTCCTCCCGAACTTTGTTAATAAAACATCATATATATATATATATATATATATATATATATATATATATATATATATATTGAAGTGGAACCGCCAAATTCCCTATTTTTCTTAACTTTTTCTTATCCGTTGTCGATTCTTTTAAGTCGCCGAACCCTGATATCTCGAGCACAAAAGAGGGACAAAGTTTCGATCCCCGTGACTAATTATAGTACCGAGTTCATTGTGCATGCGCTGAGTTCGCATTGCACATGCATCACGGTCTGTATATTCGCTCACTCCAATGACGTTTCACTCACTCTTGCGGCGCAGTGCGGTGCAGCCGCGAAACCATAGTAACTGCATGTGCAATACTTTTCAGAACTGTGTCCGAGCGAAATGACTGTGTTATGAGCGAATGTGTTTATGTGTGTTGTGACTGTGTTTACGCTGTGAGCGAAATTGTGTTTGCAATGTTGGAGAATATAATTAAAGGTTTGTATCGAGAATCGAAGTTGGTTTTTATCGTATACTGGTAAATCTTGTAATGGCTGTCAGAGTGGTTGACGACTGCCCAGATTACGAGCTTTATAGATGGGTTTCGTACCAGCACACTCTTCTCAAACATGTAAAGAGCGTAACTACAAACCAGGGCGCGCGCACACAACAGCATACGCCCCAACATAAACATAAATTAACCATTACAATCTCTGCTGTTAGTTGGTGCAAATATGTCTTTTGTTGTTAGCAAACATATATAGTGTATGTATATTTTTATAGCATGCCGATCGCCTCATCAAACTAATCGCCATGTTGGCTTTTGGTTATCTCAATCCTCAGTTATCTCGACTCTTTTTTGCAACCCCCGAGGCCGTCGACATAACCGGGTTCCACTGTAGTATATAATAGAAAACTTATTTTGAATTGTAATGCTGTTTCACAACATTACTTTCACTGTGGGTTGCAAAGAGCACACAACAAAAACTTTAATAAATCCAACAACACACAAAGCTTCAGTCATTGTCCTGCTTAAATAAGTTCAGCATTCAGTCATTTCCATTATAAAAACTAGAAATTATTAATTTAGGGGCCGTTTACATGACACTGTTTTCAACTGAAAACAGAAAACTTTTAAATGCATTATGGCTATTCATTTAAATATACATTGTGACCTGAAAATGCAAACTTTGAAACATTTCAAAGTACAAGTTTTTTAAACCGTTATCATCCCTTATCTCTTGGCCAACAAATGAACAGTATATGATTAGGATTCAGCTAGCATTATGAAGAAGGAGACTCGGGAACAACCTCCACAGTCGCATCAGGGCAGAGAGGAGACTCTGTGGTTACCTCGATGGTTGCATCACAGCAGACAGGAGACTCATTGACGACCTCCATTGTCGCATCAGAGCAGACAGGAGACTCTGGGGCTGGAGTGGGCTCATGGGATGGAGAGCAATATGTGGCCCAAACACACCAAATGGCCATCCCCGTAACCGCCATCAACTGGAACCGCCTCGGAGACCTCCAGACTTGTTACCACTGCAGAGATGCCAATCCTACAATCTGGGTCCTCCAATCTGGATTCCAGTCTCTCTTGCATAGGGAGCACTTTAATGACTTCATTGTCCAAAATTCATAATGGCTGGAGACTCTGGCATGGCGTCCGTGACAGCTGGGGACTCTGGCGTCCTGCCCCTCCAAAAAAAATTGTTGGGGAAGCGTCCACCTCAACCTCCCCAACAGTGAAGGAGGATCCAATCAACAGCAGGACATTACCATAAATTGTTCCAAGGTCAGGTCATGTTTCCCTCTTGACATGAGTGATCTTATAGTTTTCTTTAACCCATGACAATAAAAGTCCTTCAAAACTGCATCACTCCAATTTTAACGGCTATAATCCATGATGGTACATGTATTTCAGAATTTCTTCTTCTGGTTCCATGAATGGCTAAGTCTTCTGTAAGAGAAGCAAAAGTTGAGGATTCACATGTAGTAGTTTATTGAATGGGTGACTTGTGTGACGTGAGACACCTAGCAAATAGTCGGCTAAGTCAGTCTGTCTGCTTCCTAACCTGGGATCCAGTTGATCAAGGTTAAACTCTCAAGATTATGTGCCATATTACTAAAGAGAAGAGCAGAACCATCCCAAAAACGTTTCCAATTGTTCCACCACTTAAATAGCCAGTCATTGAGTCACGACAGTCAGCTAAGTACTCTGGCAAACAGTAAGGGGCCCAGAGCATATTACAGTGTCTGAAATCATACTTGCGAGTCACACACCTCTTTAATGTTATTTTTAGTGATCTCTGATGAAGTCGGACATCATTATGGCCAATGTGAATAATAATCTTAAAGTATTTACGAATAGCAATAGCCAGCACATTTAAATTTGCTTTGATGTCAGGCACTCTGGTTCCCAGCAACCGGAACCAAACAATGTACTAAGCTATTCGCATCCAAAGCAGTATCTAAAGCCCTTGCATTCTTTAATCTTCTATTCTTCTTTTCACTATCCTTAGTTAAGGTTTGCATTCTTCTCTAATTCTAAAATCTTAGAAAGACGTATGACATTTATGACATGTGACATGCATTTAGGACATGCATGTGAAACCCTCACCGCTGACAGAGAAGGCTATGATATACATGTGGCAGGCAGAGCAAGTGACAGGAGAATATGACATGACTCCCCACAGTTGTTTGATTGACTTGCAAAAGACATGAGCATGAGAGACGAAAAAAGAAGGGTAAACTGGGATGTCCGGTTAACAGGCTAAAAAAACGCTAACAAGCTGTGTTAGTGATAGAGATTTAGAATAAAGCTAGCAATGTCAGATTAATGTGACAGACAATATTAGATAATATTAGATATATTGTGATTATTAAGTTATATTAAGCAATATAAACAGCAAAGAAAGATAAAAAACAAAGCTATGCGGAGCCACAAATGCAATTCACTTAGGTAGTAAACCACTGTGCAACGGTGAAGATGAGCCATCCGGGAAAAAAAAAATTCAAAGACCAGGAACATAGAGTAAGAGTATAACAAAACCATATACAGACACTACTGGAACCACTTATGTGAAACCATTCACTTAAATACCTAATTTTAAGACAAAGTCTGCAAAACTGCAAGCACATGATCTGCTTAACACTCAGTTTGTAAAACGCTAAACACAATTCTTTACATTATACACATCATTCAAAACTTACAGCTCTTGTGTTTCATTTGGAAACCACTGCAATTTAAATCACACACTTAGTTACCAATTACCTACACCCAGTTATCATATGTGAGGCAAAGCTGGAAACCGGAAGACCTGAGGTAGATCCACAAAATATAGTGCCGTTAGAGAAGATAAGGGGCTGAAGGGATCCAGTGGAGGCAAGGCTGACAGACTGGCTAACTTTTGAAGTGGAGGCGGGAGAGACACTAACTTGTGACATTATGGCTCACTCAAGCATCAGCTCAGGCATCCTCTCCGTGGAGCAGAGTGATGGCTGGCTGGGCTCTGAAGTGGAGCAGGGCTGGAAAAGTATCTATTACACAGCAACACCTCATTCCACAAGCGCAGCAAAATCTTCACTTGGACTTTTCACTTGAAGCCATGCCTTGAACCGCTTTACCCCTCCTCCAAGCAGAGTAACTGGACAGCTGGTAAATCCTTTGGTAATGGGGAGAAAAAAAGAATAAAGCATAAAAAGAACTGAATGAACAGAGAGTTTAAATGCAAAGAGATAATTAACTTAACCAGAAACACATGCATGACTCAAAAACCACAGAGACAAAATTGTAAAGTGGACACAGGAAATAGGAACATAACAGTGAAAACAAGCAAAACTGTACACATTACAATTACTATTTTCACTGTTGTATTTCAGATAAAATAAATGCATACTTTGTGAGCATAAGGGACTTCTTTTAAAAACATTTTAGAAATCTTACCCACCCTGTACATGTAATAGAAAAAAAGAAAAGAAAAACAAAACTGAATTTTGTTTTATTAATGTAGTTATTAAATTGAAGCAGTTATAAAACATACTTAAAAACATAATGAGACTGTTATGTGACATGGTTTTAACTAAAATTGTTCATGTAGCTAGTATAACATTTTACTATAAAAACATAGAACTGGTTGCTTGTTGTAAGTGTAATTTAGTACTATGTCCCACTTGCCTGTAACTTGAAAACTGTAGAACATCAAATGGAACTAGAACATGAATTTACATTTGACGTGTTTTGATGCCAAAATCCCCTTGAAGTGTCCCCCACCCCCTGTCCATCAGCACATCAGTATTTACCATGTCTTGGAACCATTCCTCTCCAACAGTGTAAGAACTAAACACATTTTTTAGAGCACAGACAGAAAGTGTACAAACTGTCCACTGTCAAAATATTAACATGACTAAATCTACTATTCAAATTTATGCAGTGTTTCTGTCCTCTGCCATTCTCTTCCATCCTTCACGTATAGTGCAGTTGTGATGGGCTCTGATGGGACTTCTGTCTTTGATCAGCTCTCTACACAGGGTTAAGATGTGACAAACATAACCTAGAATTCTGAAGAGAGGAAGAAACACAGGATGAATAAGGCATCTCTCATCTCTTTTGGTTTTCTCTCAATATCCTACTCTGCCCTTTTTTGCTTCTCCTTCATCCGTCTTTATAAAGTCAAAATAAATGATACAACTTATATTAAACTTGTTGTCCTGTACTTTTTTCTTGCCCATTACAAAAACGATTTGTGCCTGTGTTTTTGCCTCATCACCCAGACTCCTTTGTTTTATATCCAAGCCCACAAAGGATTTTTTGCACATTTTCTGCACTGATTTTAAGAGAAAATATGTAGAATTGTGCAGAGTTGGTGTTCAGTTTCAGTACACAGGAAAGAGGAGAGGCTCGGATCTATTCGCAGCAGTTTTATTGAATGAACACAAACAAAGTGAATCCAAACAGGGGAAAAAGATAACAACAATCTATACTGGGGAACAAATACACAACAGAGAGAACGACCGACAACAGACTACTTAAACACAGGGGTATATATACACTGGATAACAGGCTAACAATGAATTGGATGAGGGTAATTAATTGCAATGAAAGAAACAAGACAGGAACTGACCAACAAGAACAAATCACAGGAAGAAAACACAGGGAACAATGCAAATAGAAAATACACTTCAGAATAAAAGTCCTAGAATGCAGAACAAAAAAAAACATGACAGGTAAATATAAATATAAAATGTATTAAATAAAGCTAAAGAGATTGAACTCACACTGATGATTGAAGGCACTATCAGATTAGTAGAACTTTTTCTTAAATGACCCCAAGGGGTAAATAAAGACGTTACAAACATATAACACTCAAAAAAAGTTTTTTTACATTTATTTACGCATTCAGTTAATAGTCACATTTTCAATTCAATTTCATTGAATTTTACTATTAAATAAAATGCATAAAAAAGGCTTAAACCAGTGCATGTGAAGCAATTTGATGGTGCTTTTCTGCTGCAAAAACATTTTAAACCAGTTTCAGATGGTCTAGGTTAGGCTCCCAGGCTGTTCAGACTGTTCCCCTGACTGATTTTAGAAGAGTTTTTAGCTTTTCGTGTTCTTTTTGAAGCAAGAAAGCTGTACATAGAAATAAAATAAAAAAGTGACCAGTATTTTATTCAAATGTTCTATATAAGAGAGAAAATTATATAGGTTTGGAACGACATGAGGGTGAAAAAAAAAAATTATGACAGAATTATTATTTGTGGTAGAGCGGTCATAAAGAAGGCTGAAAAGAGATTAAATGATCTGTGTGAAAGTCAGTTGTTTGTGTGTTCTGGCCTGCTTTTGAGGGTTATGATTCTGAATCTAAATAACCCCCCAATTTAATATGTATCCTGAGCCAGAACTTTTCGCTCTCAGAATGGAAGAAAAAGATGTCCTTTCATCAGAATACATTAACTTCTTTTATCTTACCTTTTATTTATTCACTTTAGTTTCACTAAATCTCATGCTTGTCCTCTATGTAACAAGGACAAGCATTTTACTTTTAAATCGTTCATAGTTTCTATTGTTTTGTGACCAGACGTTACATTCCTCTTTGTCAAAAATGAACTGTCAACCAATAAAGACTCTGATCAATGTTCCGATCAACTCACATCAGGGTCTCCTTTTTCTTTATTTCTAAACTTTCTCAGTGTTTTTAGTTATTTATTCGTTTGTCATTGGCAACCTGTCAGCTGTTCTGTACTTCTTCTTCTTTATTTTCATTTTTAGTGGTAAAAGTATGAAAGACTGCAGTGCGGTTTGTCTGTGCTTGAAATGAATGCTGTCAGATGCAAGGTCTTGGATGGATTTGCTGAAGCGTGAAATATAGCCTTGACAGTCCTGATATAGAAAAGTATTAACAGATACAGTTCTAAGAAGAAGAATATATTATTCAGTCTCTGCACTGAATGAAAAGAAAGGAATATGAGATCAGACTATTTAACAGAAGAGTCAGAAGAGAATATGATGAAGAAATTAAGCAATACAGGAGTGCATTTATTAATGAGACAGTCAACAAAGATGTAGAATAATGGTTTACAACCAAGATAATAATTAATTTATAAGGTTTTATTTTTACTTTTGTATTAAAATGAACATGAAATTATGCAAAAGTGGTGTAGATGCTATGAAATTAACATTGTAAATATATTCAACTGTTTATTATGTTGTTGGCCCTATTTATGAGTCCCAAAGGGCATTATGACATTTTAGAAAGGAAAGGTTTTTGCTAAATATCTTTGCATAATAAGGCAAATTACAACCATACAGTCTTGTACTAGTTTGAGCTTGTAAAAATGAGCATATATATATACAGTATATATGTGTATATATATATATATATATATATATATATATATATATATATATATATATGTGTGTGTGTGTGTGTGTGTTCATTTTTAAGCTCAAACTAGTACAAGTGTACATTATATATATATATATATATATATATATATATATATATATATATATATATATATATATATATATATATATATATATATATATAGATATAGATATAGATATATATAGATATATACACATATATACATCCTGTGAAATTGAATGGCAACCATGGTAGTAATCTGAAAATGACACTACAAAATAACTTAATAAATAGTAAATAATAATAATAAATATTACCAACTGAAAACTGTTATAAAAAACTGTGTATTATTAATAATTGAAAATTGTATTAATAGTATTTAATAAAAATGACAAAGAAAGACAGACAGATGTATTTCAAACTTTTGATAACTAAACCAGCCATATGCCCTTTCATGGTTATAAAATCTCTGGTGTGTTTTAATGTCTCATAAACAGTCAGGTCTGTTTGAGGTCTCTGTAGACTCTCTGTCAAACCTGACCTTTACCAAGTGAAAAGAGATGCAAATAGACAGTCACTCCTCTGTGCTCAGTTCTTTATTATTGCAAATTGGTTTAGAAGCACCTGGATCCATTGAGAAAACTTGCCACTCATCTCAGAATTTCAATAACATGATTTACTCACTCTCACTCCTTCCTTGCAAGTTATAGGTTTCATTTCTTTTAACCTACAATTTGATGGCTCTAAACTCTTAGTACCAGTTCACAAACAGGATGATTATAGCAAACTACGGGATTAATTTCACAAGTTTATTTTAGTTTATTTCATGACCTGGAAGCAGATCATGTTTAAAATGCTAAGAGGAATGAATGTATTGAAGACATGTGGGATTTATATGCCAGGGGTCTCTTCTTTTCGGGCATGCGGTTTAAGAATTAAAGCAGCACAAAGGTTTTAAGGTTTAAAGGTTTTCAAACCTTTGAAGAAATCCGTTGAGTCATTTTTTATCTCCCAGTCAGAAATATGTACATCTTAAGCGCATTAGACAGGGGGTAGTGATAAATTTGATTGAATTGTCTATTTTGTTATCTCTCTAGATTCATTTTTGTGCAACGGCTCATCATTTCAGTGATGGGAGACGTTGAACTTTTAGTTACTTTTTTAAAATCTTCTCTAACTCGCCTAACACTTAATTCCTCAAGTGGTGCAAAGAGAGACATGTATTTTTTTTTCTTAAAAAGCACAAACAAACAAAAAATGTCATAAAAAGATCAAGATGCTAAAGAAAAGAAAAGAAAATGCTAAAGTTGAGTTAGGTTTAGGTTAAGGTTAGGTTTCTCATTATTTGATGACACTAAAAAATGACATTAAAATGACACTATAGCTATATCTATAACTAAAATGATGAGTCATTGAATTATTCATTGAACGATTCATTCCAAAACACGGATTCATTTTGGAACCAAAAATTTCATGCAGAAATTGATTTTGAGACATGCAATGACTGATTTTGGGCCTAACTGTAACTATTTTCGCTGGTGAAGGAGAACAAAATACAGAACTTCACATTTTCTCACAGTCAGTTAATCTCATAAGCAAATTAGTTACATGCAAACAAGACCTATATGGCTCATATGAATTAAGTCCAATACTAAAATACCAGCCATGCTGTTAGTTAGCAAGAAAGGAAAATAAAATCTCTGATTTTAAAAAGGCGAGAGTCCCTTAAGAAATCTCATAGAGCCAAGAGCAATCCCTCTAGAACATGTCTGATCCCCCTAGTCTCGTTCAGAGAAAAGTGCCTTGAACAATGAAAATGAGGAAAGAAAAACTCTTGATTAGCTCATTGTTGTAGCTTCAGGAGCTCTTCCATTTGAAATTCAGATGCTTGGTGCTTTAAAATGGGAAGCTGGAGTTCCACCTGGCTTTAACTCCTTTAACTCCTTTAACTAGCATTCACACCAAGGACGATAACTATAAAGATAACTATAAAGATACAGTTCTAAAAATCGTTCTCAATATTAAAGAATAGCAGAGTTCACACCACATCTATAATGATAATGGCACAGAGAAATAATATAATTGGAATCATTTTTAGAATGATTTTATCCAGCAGATGAAAAATAAAAAACATCAACAGCTAATCAGAATCTATCCTGCTGTGATCATTTAAACTAAGTAACAGATAAAGTATGTGCTTAGAGTGGATGCTAAAACACACTGCTCAAAAAATTTAATGAAATAAATGAATGAAAAATTCAATTTGAAAATCTTTACTCATATACATTATATAATTTGTTAAGAACGAAATGATGTGACAACAGTCAATGGAAACCAAAATCAACATCAACACACTGGGGTTCAAAATCATACCAAAAATCATACCAAAAATCATACCAATTTACAGGCTGATCCAACTTGCATGAACACACCAACTCATAAGTCAGTGTGTATGAGCCCCACGTGAGAACAGCGAGAGGCCAATGTCGTGATTGATAATGAGTGTCACCTGCATACCACACCGGCCTCATATCTCATGAGAAGAGGAAAAATAAAATGAGGAGGGACGACAGTGAAGGACGAGAGAGGACGATTTACATTGTGTTTTTGTGTGCCATTACTGTTGTTATTTTATTTTTATAATAGAGTTGTTAAACGTTTCCTGGTTCCTGCCTCCTCCTTCCCCGAACTTTATACTTCAGCCTTCATCATCTAAAAACTGACAACACACTCTGGCCACATGAGGTCATGCTGGATGATGTTGCACGCAGCATAATGTTCCCCACGGCATCTCCAGAGTTTTTCACGTCTGTCACATGTGCTCAGTGTAAACCTGCTCTCATCCATGAAGAGAACGGGGTGCCAATGGCGAACTTAAATTCTGGTGTTCTCTGCCAATCGAGCTGCATAGTGCTCGGCTGTGAGCACAGGTCCCACTAGAGGACTTCAGACCCTCATGCCAACTGTGGCGAGCAGGGTGGGGCTGAGGGCCATGAGAATGGTACAAGCCGCACCGGTCTCGTATCTCATGGAGGAGCGGAAGCATAAAAGGAGGAGTGATGCCAGTGAAGGACAAGAGAGGACCAGGCCTGGATTTTACATTGTGTTTTTTGTTTGTGTGGGCAGCAGTCGCCTGTGAGGGACTGCCGCCATTACTTTAATTTTGTTGTTGTTTTAGTTGATAATTGATAAAGTGTTTAAATGTTTGCCAGTTCCCGCCTCCCTCTTCCCCAAACTACGAACTGTGTTACACCAACCAAATAAATTCTGTTTCTGACAGTTTGGTCAGAAACATGCACACCAGTGGCCTGCTGGAGGTCATTTTGTAGGGCTCTGGCAGTGCTGCTCCTGTTCCTCTTTGCACAAAGGAGAAGGTGTTGTCTCATCTGTCTGACACACCAAACCTCCTTATGGATGTGTCATCCTGGAGGAGCAGGACTGCCTGTACAAGATGATTGAGTTGCAGGTACTGCCTCATGCTACAGACAGTGACAAAAACGTAAAACAAATCAGTCAGGAAGAATAAGTAGAGAACAAGTTTCACTTGGCGAACGTGTGCGATGCAGAGAGACAAACGTAGAGCACAGGTTTCCAACAGAACTTTTAATTTCTCTTTTAATCAAAAAGGCGAACAAACAAAAGACTTTAAATAACAAACACAAATGGCACTCTAGTGCAAAAACTCAGAAGGAGACTTGGAACAAGGAGAATATGGAGAATACATCCACAAACTAGGTTGCAACATCGACAACTGACAAAGACAAAATAACACAAGAGGGCTAAATACATGAAGAGGTAATGAGGGGATAGGACGCAACAACTGACAGGAAGTGCATGACAGACAGAAAGTACAAGACTGATACGACAGCCAGGAAGTTGATTGATTTTATGAGCTGTGTAGTTATCTTTATAGTTATCTTTATCGTTCTTGGTGTGAATGGGCCTTTAAACAGCAAGATTTCCTTAGTCAACTATTACTTTTTACAGTGTTTAATCTGTATTTGGGGATTTTAAAATTCTTATGTGCCATTTAAAAGGCCTTGTCTTTCTACTTTTTGTTTTTTTACTTTAATTGATAACCTGTTTTATAACCACCTAATGAGCCATTGAATAATAAAAAGACTTTTATTATGTGCAATCGTGTACATATACATTCCATATACATCTCAGTGTATATACATATATGTGCAAAAAGTGCATATGTTTGTGAAAGGAGAGACCTTGACAGGAAGCGTCTCCTGTGCCCTGTGGAAAAAGAAGAAATATAGAACTTTGTATGTGTGTGTTTTTGTTTGTCATGCCGAGAAGTTGAGGGTCCGTATCGCTTGTGGAAAGAAACTTCTCATTCTCTCTGTGCTCACCCTCAGGGAGCGGAAACGCTTCCCTGACCGTATAATCATTCTGTTTAAATATTGAAATCTTTCTTTTTTACTCAATTTTAGACAGTGTGGCTATGACCCTTGATTAACTGTGAATCATTTTTGTTTTATTTCTCATTATAAGGACAGCAGCATAGGTATACATTGATGATGCCTTCATGCTTAGAAGATCTGAGAAGAATCTGCTTTCTGGTATAGTGCACTAAAAATAATCTGTCATTCCAGCCTTACCTAACTCACAAATAACCTACATGCAACTATATTAAAAATAATTTCTTGCACAACGGATTAGTTTCAATGTAAACCACAGCCTGAGCTACAGACTAAGACATCAACAGTCAGATTAAATTTAATACCACCTACTGTACATTTGAAGGATTATGTTTTATAAATGTATTTTTGTATGTTATAAACACGCATGTTCAAAAATGGCTCTTCTCATCTCGTGAGTCTCATGCTCTCCATTTTCCTTCTGCCCTCTAATTTTAATGGTACTGAAAGTACATTACCCACATGATTAGATGTAAAATCTTTTTATCTGCTTGTGACAGTAATATTGGATGAGAGGATCACATCCCGAAAAGCCGTAGTTGTTAATTAGTGGCATGGCCCATGAAATCATATAAATGTCAGAGATTGTGTGAGTAGACAGCTAACAGAAGAAAACTGCCATGTGAATGCCAACCATAGATTATATGGAAATGAGAGTCTGTATCTGATTTGGTGGATTTATGAAACTAATTCAAAATGAAAAAAGGTGGAAACTTTAAGCAAATAAATGGATGTAGAATACAAAGCTTCCTTTCTGTATTTTTAAAGACTGCCTTCGTTAACACTGTCGTCAGCATATTTTCACTATATAAAGAACCTTTAAGACGATAAAGGATGTGAGCAAGATGATGTAATTCAAGCGCAACATTTAAAGTACAGACTGTTGTACTTGTACAGTATGTGCATCTATGTGTGAAGTGAATTTTAACAATGGAAAACTTATAGATATGATAGCATTGGCTCTAGAATCATTCATTTATCTTAGACATTTACCTGAAACACTGTTTCTTAAAGCAGACTTAAAATTATAATCTGTCATTCAGTTAAACAAAACAAAACCACCACTTTTCATAATATTTGTGATTGTTTGTTTTTCAAGCAAGGACACATTGATATTAAACACACATAAATACATATGAGGTTTATTTGAGGCAATAAGGAATTAAGAGCTCCAAACAGTAGCACAGATACATCAGGCAGCATAACATGAACTTTCCAAAAACATTTATCATTTATAAATCATCCGTTTATCATATATAAAATATCAGGTAACACTTTATGATAAGGTTTCATTAGTTAAGATGAACTAATAATGAACTGCACTTCTACAGCATTTATTAATCTTTATTAGTGGTATTTTTTAACATTTTCATTTTACATTTATGCATTTGGCAGATGCTTTTATCCAAGATAAAATCAAGATACACATTGACATTCTAATCAGTTCTTGCTTTCCCTGGGAATCAAACCTTGACGTTGCAAGTGCCACGCTCTACTGTTTGAGCTACAGGAAAGTATTTACTATTATTAAAATCAAAAGTTGTTAACATTTATTCACATTAATGCGCTGTGACGTAAACAATGAACAACTGTATTTTTATTAACTAACGTTAACAAAGATAAACCTATACTGTGACAAATGTACTGTTAATGGTTAGTTCATGTTAGTTAATACATTAATGAAATCTTATTGTAAAGTGTTACCAAGATAAGTTATATCAAGTTAAAAATTGTGCACAAGTAAAAATGTTTGATTCAGCTGTATATGGCACTGTAACGTGTGTCTTATGATTAAACTATTAGCTTTAGAGATTTTTACCACTTACCATCAGAAAGCTATGAGTTACAGTATATACTGTTAGTCATATAATTTTTATTAATGGTGTTGAGTAACTGAAGCCACATTCCTGCAATATTGCTATCTTGTCACAAACAGAGCAACAAATATTTAAAAAAAAACAACTGCCCCATTTGGTCCATTGCTGGTGATACATAATTGTGCTTCTTTTAACATTGATCTCCTTAAACCATCTTGAGTATATATATATGATTGATTTAAAAGTTAACTGTAAAGGTATGGTTTAGATCATTTATAACACAGAAAGTATCAATAATCAGCAAAGTACAAAGGAAGTACAAAGGAAGTGATTGATTAAACATGTATGGAAAAGACTGAGCTATACATCTGAAAATGAGCACTGCACATTATGACATCTATTAACAGTGAAGGAGAAAGAGTTGAATATACATTTAAGTATCAATCACAACAACATATCACAACAGATCATGTTGAGGTAGGACAGGGACACCTGCAGACCGATGAGGGGAATCCTGCTATAATTAACTTATAATTAACACTTAATCTATTTATATATTACTTGTACAAACATATTTTTAGGTTTGGTTTTGTTTATGCCAGCGGATCTGTAAATGTTGTACTGAAAAGTGTCAGCTATAAAGATTAATTTGTGCATTTGTATGAATCACAGATCACTAAAGGAAACATTAAAAAGTTCAGTAGACAGAAAAGTTATCACTTTATAAGAAGGCACTGAGCAGAAAAAAGAGAAGACATGATTTTATATAAAAGTGATTCTCTTATCTGGAAAGGCACTGACTGTTGTAATAATACATTCTTCGATGCAGCCAGATCTACCTCTGGCCAAATCCATTCATGCCATTGTTCCCCGACGGCGTGATAGTGACCGAATCTAGAAAAGGACGGAGTGCTTGTCCAAAAGGTCTATGGAGAAAAAATCATGTAATTCAATCCAGTCTTTACTAATACTACCCCTAGTGTCAATCACATATTTGATTGCAAAGTTGTAAGGGCAAACTTACGTAGAGAGCACCTCAGATGGGAGATCAGTGACGTATGAGGGAATCTTTGCTCCTGTTAAAAACTGTGCAACCTCAGAACTGAAGGTGTTACAGTTGTGTTCAAAAAGGTGGTATTTTTCAGGGCTGTGAAAAGAAAAGGCAGACATACAGATTTACATATGTAAAGGGTGTTATATCTGTGGCACTAATGGGGTACTAAACCACTAATGAGGTTTCTCGAACATGTCTGCCATATTTTGCCTCTCGGCATTAAACTAGAAGAATATTCGGATTTTAAAAAAGACAGAATTTCATCAAAAAAGGCAGTTTCCTGTTAAATACAAAAAAATAAACTGACCTGTAAGTAGACTCTCTGAGCGAAGACAGATACTCCAGAAAGAGGTCCCGGGGAACTTCTGTGTTTCCAAGGTGCACTGTGCAATCGGGCATGCCTAGAATAGTACCACCCTGAAACATAAGAGTATTTCCTGATTATGATGGTTATAATCATTAGACCCCATTACTTTTTTTAATGTCTCCAAAAATATCTAACATGGCTTTCAGCTTGAAGATATTTTAAAAGTCAGCATGAAACAGAATTTGCAAGTCTTTTCTTCCCATTTGTGAGATATATTCGAGTGAAGTCATTTCTCAAAAAGGCCGGGACTTAAAGAAGAGATGATGTTGCAAGAGGGAGGTGAAGTTGTTTAGACTACAAGGACAAATGAATTTTAAAAAAATTAAATGCACGGATAAATCCTTTATCATAAAACTGCAATAGTCCATAAAATAATAAGAATTGTTAATTTCATGGTGACTTTAAGAAATAAACTGTAGCTAAAGCATAAAGATCTACAGTACTGATCATTTCTTACCGGATAGCAGCTTGCGATGCCTCCTCCTCCATAGAAAAACTCTTCCTCATAAGCCACTATTGATGTGTGCCTTCGTTAAATTACCAAAGAACAATAGATTAAAATAAAAACAATAAAAAAATTTGAAATAGATGAAAAAATCTAAACCTAAGCATTTAAATGTACTTCTGATGCTTTACAATAAGTGACAAGGTTTGGAAGAAAGGTAAAATATTCACCATATTCCTTCGACTTGCTTTCCTGGCAGTTTAGATAAAGAATAATTGTTGTCAGTATTGATTTACATATTTTCGAAAGGTGACATTAAATAAGGTTAATTTCCTCTCAAAAAAAAATAGTGTCATAAAAAATAAAATAAATAAACATTTCAAGGCAAAAACATTACTCTAGAAGCATCCCCAACATCCTGAAGAACTCACCTAACATCATGGGGCTCAGCTGTCGGGCCAGTCCTTTTGACAGGTCATAAATGTACACATTGACGTCGTATGAACTTCCATCAGCCATCGCTTACGACTTCAAACAAACAAACACTCAATGCTACTGCTAGCAAACAGAAACTTTCTGAGTTGTGACGGATCTCGAAAAACCAGACTTCACTGTTTTGCTGGCTAACGCATTAAACATTAAACATCATCGTATTAAACGTTCACTCAAGAAAAACCTTTGTGTGTGTGAATTACTTCAAGAAAATAATGAGCGGCTCCTGCGCAGCGTTCACGGACCTCTTCGTCACAGTGACTCGAGATATTTTGATACCGGCTGTGATAAATGTGCTTATTCATCGGGTAACTCGAGCAATGGTAGTAGGGATACGTGAACTTATGAAACAGCTGTAATAACCTCCAAAACGCTAGATGGCAAACTAAGACACGGATGGACATACACTCACCACTGAATCAACTGATCAGTTTCGCGAATCGGTTCGTTTGAACAGTTCCGAAAAAAAGCTGTTTTTACGTCATTAAGTTGCATTTTGTTGTAAATATTTAATATATTTTAAGATCCTGGCTAAAATAATGGTAAACACGTATATAAAACACTTTAAACAATATTTGTTAAACTGATAAATGGGTTCTCAAAAATGTTTGTTTACTTCCTTTTGCTTGGATTAGCCAGTCACGTCGCTCTTGTTTTACCATTGGTTCTTGTAATTGAATACTCGTCTCTGATACGCTAGTGGAACTGTCAATCAAATTGTGGCGCACTGGATGCATGCGCGAGCTTTAAGGGATACAAAGTTCTCTTCCTCAAAAGAGAAAAGTGCCTGTTTCAAACTTTAAGAAAAAGTGCTGTGTTTTCCCCCAACTGTATTTGAAAGCAATCCTGACGCGGTTTATATATAAACCAAAGAAGAATGGCGGATTGGGGAAACTACTATCAAAACGAAGACGATGATGTTGAGCAGGACGAGGAAGATTCTGGAGGTTAGCATAGCTAACCATATAAGACCATAATCCATATAAATTGCTTGTTTTGTCCTCCATTAAACTTCTTATATTTAATTCATATTTGACTACATATACATTCTTTATAACTTTTAAATTAATAGGGGATTACAAAAACAGTGGCCGTGACAGCCTGGTGTTTTTGGTTGATGCGTCTAAAGAGATGTTCATCAAGGGTGAGGATGGAGAGCCATCAAATTTTGACATGACTATGCAGGTGAGTCTACCTGTAGCAAGCTTTGTTTATTCATTATCTTTTATTCTCATGGTATTTGTCTGTTTTATCTCTGTGCTTTTCTAATAGACAATATTCTCCCTTGTATTTAGTGTGTGCGTAGTGTGTACACTAGTAAAATCATAAGCAGTGACAAAGATCTGGTCGCTTTGGTGTTCTATGGGACTGAGCAGTGCAAGAACCCCAGAAACTCCTTCAAGCATGTCTACATTTACCACGACTTGGATTCCCCTGGTGGGTTATTCACTCTTTATCCTTTTCAGATTGTGTATTTGATGGTGATTCTATCTCATGGTTCCCTTCTCAGGAGCTCAGCGTGTACAAGATATCGATAAACTGCAGGGTGATAAAGGAGCTCAGTTGGCTGAAAAGATCATGGGCAGTGGGGAAACTTCCCTCGGAGATGCTCTGTGGTGCTGCTCCAACCTTTACAGTGACATCAAGCTGCGACTGTCACACAAGCGCCTCATGATCTTCACTTGCAGGGATGACCCTCACGGAGGAGACAGTGCTAAAGACAAACAGGCTCGAACAAAAGCCTCTGACCTTAAAGAGACAGGTAGGGTGAATAATAGGAGAAAATTACGTGGTTTCAGTGGCGAGTGATGGACATTGTATAGCCTGTGTTCTGTTTGTTCCTCAGGTGTGGTCATAGACTTGATGCATCTCACAAAGCCTGGAGGGTTTGATGTTTCCCTGTTCTTCTGTGACATTATAAGCCCTCCAGAAGATGAAAGCGATCTTGGCTTCCAGGATGAGCCCTGCAGGAAACTCGAGGACTTGCAGAAGAGGGTCAGAGCTAAAGAGTTGAAGAAAAGAGCTCAAAGCAGGTAAATGCATATGCATGTATATTCTCCAAACCATTTGTCTTGTACAGGGTTGTGGGGACACAGAATTTTTTTGCATGTCCATATAGGGGAAAAATGTGTACAGCAGCTTTGTAGGGTTTTGAAAGGATTTTCATGTAGTTTGCATGTCAAAGATTAATTTATAGTTGTCATGAAATGGAAATCGCAATCTGAATTGCAAATTCTTCCCTACTGTGACATATCTAAACAAAAAGGCTTTTTGATAAATTATGATAGGATTTAAGTTTTCCAATGATCTAATCAAGATCTGATTAGATCATTGGAACCATTGTCATTTGATAATTGCTGTACTGATTAAATGATTATAGATAATTTATCTTAAACGCTGCATTATTCCAGAAAAATAAATAGATTTCATAGTGTTAAAAAAATAAAAAATTGTTTCTTGGACAAAATGGCTCCAGAATGCAGTTCTGATTTTCACCTATTTGCTTTCAAGGTTAACGTTCTCGCTCGGAGAAGGTGTAAATTTGGCAGTTGGTGTGTATGTGTTGGCCAGGACTGCCACCAAACCTCCTGCTGTCAGACTTTACAGAGATACTAACGAACCTGTGCGCACTAAAACGCGTTACTTCCACACCCATAATGGGGGCATACTTTTGCCAAATGATATGAAGAGGGCACAGGTAAACACTTTGAATCACAATTCTATAACAAAGCTATACTGTAATTGAAGTTTAATTTGCTGTATGTGACCTTTTTACTTAAAAGTTACTACCGTATATGCTCTTATTGCACTGTATTAACTTACTACTTAACTATATAGGTTTATGGGAAGAAACAGATTGTGATGGAAAAGGATGAGGTGGATGAGATTAAGAAGTTTGATGATCCTGGTTTGGTGCTGATGGGGTTTAAGCCCATGGACCGCCTCAAACTGCACCATCATTTACGACCCGCACTCTTCATTTACCCTGAGGAAGAGCAGATATCAGGCAGGACTTCATTTGTTGATGCCTAAGTACCTCTTTCAGGTCAAGCCATATATTTTCTTAACAGTTTATTTTCATATTTTGGAACGCTGATGTGCTGTTTTTTTCTTTTTTTTATTATAGGGAGCTCTTGCATGTTTACAGCTCTGCTTCTGAAGTGCAGTGAAAAAAATGTATTTGCGTTGTGCAGATACATCCCTCGTCGTAACACTCCACCTCGGTTTGTAGCACTAGTTCCACAGAGAGAAGAACTGGATCAGAGTCAAACACAGGCAACACCTCCAGGTAACTGCAGTCAGGACTGTCAGAAATGTTCATTACACCGGGTCAACTTCGGGCCTGGAGGGCCACTGTCCTGCAGAGTTTAGCACCAACCCTAATAAAAACTCACCTGCCTGTACATTTCCAGCAATCCTGAAGACATTGATGTGTTTTTTTAGGGTTGGAACCTAACTGTGCAGTACAGTGGCCCTCCAGGACTGAAGTTGCCCTCCCTGATGTTACATTCAACTGTATTGCTAATATCAAATTGTGGGATACTATATTTTAGGCTTCCATGTGATATTTCTTCCCTTTGCTGATGACATACGCACTGTGGATGCTCACGAGGGTCCCACAGCCTCTGATGAGCAGGTTGGCAAGATGAAAGAGATTGTGCATAAGCTCCGCTTTAAATACAGGTCTGTGTTTTTCTACCTGTTGTGCACAAAGTGTTTTTCAGTCATGGAGTTTTAGTTGATTTGTATTGCAAGTCTTCTGTATTTGCAGGAGTGAGGCATTTGAAAACCCAATGCTGCAGCAGCACTACAGGAATCTGGAGGCTTTGGCTCTTGATATGCTTTCTCCTGAGCCCATTGAGGATTTGACAAGTATTTATTGTTCTGATTGTTTAAAATTGGATCGATTTATCTTTTTTTTTTACCTACTACGTTCTCATACTGTTTATGCTCCCTCAGTGCCCAAGGTACAAATGATAGATGATCGACTTGGCCCGCTGGTTCAAGAGTTTAAAGATTTAGTCTATCCTTCTGATTATAACCCAGAGGGAAAGCCTGCAGCTAAACGCAAACCTGGTGAGATTTCAGATACATTTATGTAAAGCATGAATGAGGGATGGGATTTTTTTTTCTTCCTTTCTTTCTCGTATTTATACAGATTTATGTATTTTTAAACCTAAAAAGTATGACCTACGTGAATTGCATAATACACTACAATAATGCATTTTAAATTGCAGCATCTGCTAACCCTCTACCTAAATTCATAACAAGAATCATTTATATAAAATATAAATTTGAAGGTCTCATAAAGCTCTAAATTTTAATGTTTGAAAGGAAAGGAAGCAAGACAGCCATAAATATTTTTTAAATAAAATAATTATAAAGTACTTTTTATTTTACAGTATTATTGCAAAATTAATATATTTCTTTGTTGGTTTAATTCATTTGAATAAAAATAAAATATTTTTACTATTTATTATATAGTCATAATAAATGGGGGGGAAATAGGATTTCCTTCTTTTTTGTTCTTCTGATTACATGCCTAATGAATAGTAATAATATGGGATACTGCCGTATGCATCGGAAATGACTGTATACTAATTTACAGAAACTGGCCATTTCATAAACTTTGAAAGATGACTCTGACAGCATCTTGATGTGAATTGTCTCATCCTTTTGCACAGCTGAATCTGGTGGTGGTGGTGCCGAAAAGAAGCCAAAAATTGAGATGTCTGAGGAAGACCTAAAAAAACATGTGGCAAAGGGCACCTTGGGAAAACTGACAGTTCCTGTCCTTAAAGATGCATGCAAGCAGTTTGGAATACGTACAACAGGAACCAAGAAGCAGGAGCTTATAGATGCCCTGACCGTGCAATTCTCTAAATAAGCTAATGTTCTTAAGGCCTTGCCCGCATTTGGAGGGAAAAACACGACACCACGATTACATACTTGTTCCTAAAATAAATGCAGAAATATTTGTCATTTTGAGTCAGTCCTGCCTATTCATTCATCATTGTGACTTTAGTCATAACTTATGGAATAAAACCTTGAATTTTGTACTTTTGACTTCATTGAACGTCTTATTATTTAGCTTTTTTGCTCATTATCCTTCAACTTTAATATTTAATATATTATAGTAAAGGAATAACTAAATACCCCAAAATACACTTTGGTTCAATCTTGTGAATTAGTATGAAACGTTTATTAATATTGTTCATTGATACAAAGTAATACAGACAATTTAAGCCTGTTAAATTGACCACCTTAATGCAATTTCACAAATTCTCTTTCTTTCATGGGTTTAGTTCATGGGATTATTTCAGATAATATAATTATGATTTCAGTTACTAATTTAATTCTCTCTCGTCGCCACTGAAATCAAAATCAGTATGGAGAAAATGACAGATTTCATCCCCAGCCTAGACACTTATTCTGTTATGTAACTAATAAACAGTTTACTAGTTTGTGGGTTTCCAGAACATCTGGAATGAAGTCATCTGGAATTGTCATTTGTTTTCTAATTAGCACCAAATGAAAACAAACAGAAGGGTGACTACTCATTGCCACAGATGTTTGAAATCACAGCAGATCTAAATGTTGATGCCTGGATCTTATTTACTGTTAAACCAATAAAGCACAGACCTAGAGGGCTGTTTATAGACAGACCCCACACAATCCTAAAATATTATTTACATGAGGGGGGGTTAAATGTCTCGAAAAGGACATAGAAAGTCTCTTGTTAATTTCCTAACAACGTGGGGTATGCGAGCGAACGAGACGTGTTTGACAGTCCCATGGGATGCAACCTGCTCGTGACGCAAGCCAGCGGAAAGCCAATGACGTTTTGCGCATGCTCACGTTGAGCCAGAGAGCTGCAAGGAAAAAGTACAAGAGACAAAGGAATAAACAACTCACGGAGTGGACACAAAAACACCAAGTTTGGGGAATGAAAGCAACCTAGACTGTAACATATCTCGTGCAGACTGAGGTACGTGCTGGGAATGATTACACTGGGACTTTGAAAGATGATGTTTTATCCGCTGCTATCACGAGTAGCACGTAGCCAGAGTGTCAAATTGGTCTGAACGCTGTAGTTGGGAAGCTCAAAGAGGAATATGGCATGTCTTAAAATGTCTTTTTAAACTTGCGTACGAAGTGTTGAATATCCTTGCTGTCCGTTAATAAGTCATATACACCCATCCTGTCAGCTGGCAGGAAGTTTTGTACAGCCATTCCCAATGCAGTCATCCAGGGCACAACCTCACATTAGCCTTGGAGGTGTCCATAGGGTTCCTGTTTAGACTTGCCTCTCGTTTAAATGCTAATTAATGTTCAGTACTGAAGCATTTCCATCTGAAATTGTTTTGAGTTCTAATTAGTCTCTTGTTGTGCTTCTTTCTCACTTTAAAGCCAAGGTTGTCCCTGCAGTTTTCACAGTGGTCTTCAATGGCAGTTGCCAGGGTCCTGCACTGCTGACCCATTTAGTCCTGGTCAGCTGAACGAGTCAAGCTGTCTTTTCCATCTCGGTGTCAGCCAAAATGGAAAGAACTTCTCTGCCCTAGTGGTTACTATGGTGCTCCGCAGGTCCTTGTGCAAAACAACATGAAGAACACCGAAAGAGGACACAGTCGAGTCAGTTTCTGAGAAGACGTGTCGGTTTGCGCTTGTGCTTTTCATATTTTCACCGATTCGCTGCAAGGTACACTGGCTCACCTTTCATCCCAGTAGCAAACTCCCCTCCCCTTGCCACTCATCCCAAGCAGCTGAAAGGTTGCTGTGGAGATGATAGTGGTGACATAGCAGCAGGAATGGGGAGTACTCCATGTTCTGGTAAGGGGAGGGGGGTCGGGGGTTTTCAGGAGCTGGGTTGTATGCCATGGAAGGTCAGTAAGCAGAAAGGAGAAGCCGTTGGTGGACGTGGGTCTGAGCTAGAGGATAGGCCGAATGCTGGAACGCCCCCCACTTCGTCACAACCTCCCGCCATTTATCACGAAAAGCAGCATCGAGAGCTGTGCGCTCTGCATGCCCTAAATAATGTCTTCCAGGACGGAGCAGCGTTCAGCCGTGATGCTCTTCAGGACATCTACCAGAGGTCAGTGCTGAGATGTATTGTTACATCTGAAGTGATCTCATTTTGGGAATTTTTTTTGCGCACACTTCTGCTTCCTCTTTCTTTTTCAGGCTATCCCCTAGCACTTTGGTCACACCCCACAAGAAGAACATGCTGGGTAATGGCAACTATGATGTGAATGTCATCATGGCTGCATTGCAGACTCGGGGGTTTGAGGCTGTTTGGTGGGACAAGAGAAGGTATTTTATTATACTTTTGTATAAATCTAGTTTAAAACACATGTGCCATAAAATGTGCTCTTTGAATTCCTGTTGGTTTTGGAAAAAACATTTCAAATAATATATATATATAATATATATAATTATTATTATTTTTATGCACTGCTGGATATTTTTTTGCCTGCCCTAAAGTTACCTTTTCCTTGTCAACAACAAAAAATCTTATTTTTGATATTTTAAGAGACTTACTGACCTTTTATACCGAGTCATGAGTGTCAGGTTCCTCTCTGATATAATTTCTTGTCTTATGCAACACATGGCTTGATTAGACAACATCTTCATACAGTAAACCAGTGAAACACTGTTAAAGAAACAATTTAAACAATTATGACACTCCTTTTTAAAATCTGTGTCTCAAATTTGCGACTCAGATTTTGCCTTTATTTTTGGCTTTTGCCTTTTTTTTTTTTCGTTACAATATCAGGACTGTTGTATTAATCTTATTATGGCCACATAAATTACCTGTATACTTCATCCAATTATGGATATTATTTGATCATTTACTCACCCTGATGTTGTTCTAAACACGTATGCGTTTTTTGTTTTTTTTGCGGCATACAAGATTTTTTTTATTTTTAATCTAACAGTTTTGTTTCCCATTGACTTCTATTGTATCTTTTATGTCCATTCAATGGGAACCAAAATTCTTTCATGATTCATAGATGAAAGAAAGTCAAAAAAGTAGTGACAGAATCTTAATTTTGGGGTGAACGGTCACTTTAATTGTAGTTAGAAGAGGTGTATTTGAGTCATTGTATATTATTTAAGGGATAGTTCACCCAAAAATGAAAATTCTGTCATCAATTACTCGCCCTTTGTTTTTAAACCTGTATGAATTTCTTTCTTCTGCTTAACACAAAAGATGTTTGTTAGTTACCAAACAGTTGATAAGCTCCATTGAATTTTTGTTGTTGTTTTTTTTTGAGGGAGACATTCTCTCCCTCCCATACTGTGGAAATCAATAGAGCTCATCAACTGTTTGATACCCATATTCTTCAAAATATATTTTGTGTTCAGCAAAAGAAAGACATGCTTGGAACAACTTGAGGGTGAGTAAATGATATTAGAGTTAAAAATTTTGGGTGAACAATCCCTTTAATGTGACGTTAATATTTTTTGTCCTATGTATTTGTTATTCCACAGGGACGTTGGTAGCATTGCACTGCCGAACGTCACGGGTTTCATCTTGAATGTGCCATCTAATCTGCGCTGGGGGCCTTTGCGACTGCCCCTCAAGCGGCAGCACTGGATTGGAGTTCGAGAAGTGGGAGGAGTCTACTATAACTTGGATTCTAAACTGCGCAGTCCTCACGTTATCGGAACAGCTGATGAACTGAGGTAGGTGTGAAATGCTGAAGAAGAAAGCAACGGCTGTTTTTTTTTTTTTTTACGTGAAGGTCTGTTTTATCTCTAGCTGTCATTCTGATCATTTCGCAGGAAGTTCTTGCGTCACCAGCTTCGAGGGAAGAACTGTGAACTCCTATTGGTCGTGCCAGAGGAGGTGGAAGTCCACCAGACGTGGAGGTCTGATAACTGATGAATGTTTTGGATCACTTTTTTGTTGTTGTTGTTTTTGTTTAGTTTTTGGAGGTTTCTCAAGTCCATGCTCAGGAGGGAAATGTGAGGTTCAATCAGGGACCCATTTAAAGAGCATCAAATAGAGTTGCACTCAACCAGACACGAAAGCACACTGCTCAGACTTTGTTTACACACATACACACACGCACCACTGGACTCTTGCCATTGAGACTGGAGCAGCAAAGATAAAAGACAAGACAACTAAACACTACGCAGAGAATTTTGATTGGTATTTAGGATTCTGATGCATTTTTTTATACGTTGATTATTTCTTTTATTTTGTACTGTTTTCTGACTTGAAAGTGAGAAGGTATGGAGTTCTTAGTGATGTGTTCTCCTTGTGCATCACCTGTCATCCTCACTTCTTCTCTCTTTCCATGTGATTTCCTGTGCATCCATGTGATCGTTTTAACTGTTTGACACGCATTACAGGTCAGCGTAAAAAAAGAAAAAAAGGAGAAAAGATATTTGTTTGACCAACTGGATATTTTTTTAACACAGGGGTGCATATGTACTTATTTAGTGCATGTACTTGAAGATTTAGAGAAGGAACACCAGTAGCCCCTGCTTAACCGTTCCCTACATATTTAATGGAATAGTGACAGATGACATGTTTCCTGTGTATCACAGTACAGCATGGCACCACAGTTTTTGGATGTTTTGTGTTAGTTTCCTATGGTATAAGTTACCAAAATGGTCACTTGTTAATCTCTTACCTCTCGACACTCTTTCTTGTTAAACGGTTAAGATTAGACTTGTTGAATCCTAGGCTACATGTAGGAAAATAGAACAGGTGAGTGATGGTAGTAAAAAAATGTCAATTGCCAAAAACTGTCAAAACGAAATGGTTCTATGTACTTTTACATAGAAAATGCTAATATTTAGAAAGGCTGAGGTCTCTAAAATCTTTCAAGTTCATCTTTGATTGATATTGGATTAATATGGCCTTAAACTGTTTACAGAGGGAGCAGATTACACAAAGGGAAGTCTAATGCATCTCAGGTTATCTTCAGATCCAACTCCATTTAGTTTCACTTATTAAAAAAAAAAACAATCTTCAACACATTGTGTAAAACACTTGTAAAAAAAGGTTTTAGACACTCAAATCAGATACTAAAACTTAAAAGGAACATTCCACACATCCATACACAGGGTGCTTTGTAATATTGTAGAGATGAATAGTTTTTTTTTTTTTTTTTGCCATGACAATCTAAATCCTCACGTCCCTTTTTCAGGGAGATGGGGACAACATGTGCTCATGCCATTGTTTTCCATTCAAATAAAATGCTTATGATGGCACTTTATGTAAGATGTAAAATGTGCTGTGACATCATTAAAAATGTCTTTGTATGTATGTAACGTAGTGCTGCTTTATCTATCTTGTTCACATCATCTATACTACTGTTAAAAAGTTTGGGGTCTTTTTTTCTTTTGAAAAAAGAAACGCTGTTAAATTGATCAAACGTAACAGTAAAAACGGTAAAACAGTTTTCTGTTTCAAATAAATAAATGCTGAAATTTCTGTTCATCCATGAATCAATTAAACTGAAACACTTGGTTTTAGACCACAATAATTTATTAGTATGGCGTCTAACATCCTTTTTGCAGCCAAAACAGCATCAGTTCATTTTGGGACTGAGACATACAAGTCCTTCACAGTGGCCAGAGGGATTTTGAGCCATTCCTCTTCTAGTACAGGGGCCAGGTCATTATGTGTTTCTGGTTGAGGAAAATGTTTCCCTACTTGCTCCTCCAAAATACCCCAAACTGGCTGAATATTAATCAGATCTGGTGACTGCAGGTCATGGGAGATAGTCTTGCTGTGTGTATTTGTGTGTTATCATCCTGACACAAACCATCACTGATCCACCACCATGCTTCATGTTTCCGGGTGTTTAGCCTCTTTGGGGCTCCTCCACATTGTAACTCTCCCAGATGTGGGAAAGACAATGAAGGTGGACTCATCAGAAATGTATATGTTTCACATTGTTCACAGGGCAAGATTTCCTGTGATGGCACTACTAAAATCAACATTTGGCACTGGAACAAGTAACCAAAGGTTTAGTTATAGCATCTCTACCATGAAGAATGACAGTGGAGCTCCTGACAAACCGTTTTTTTGGAAACCAGAGAGTCGAGGTGCACATTTAATTCTACAGTGAGTTGGGCAGCTGAGCTTTTATGTTTTTTTGGATGCAGTCCGGGTTAGTACCCAGACATCCCTTTCAGCCAGTTTCCTCTTGCGTCGACAGTTGGACTCTGTTTGGATGTGGTTTGTTCTTTGTGGTGGTATGCCAGCATAATCCTGGAGACCATAGCTCTAGAAATACCACAAAGACTTGCTGTCCTGGTCACAAATTAGCTAGCGAGACAATTTGTCTTCTTATGAATTCCAAAATTTCTCCCATTATGTTGTGTGGACTGTAATATTTTATGTACCGGTACAGCTGTGCTATTGCTCTGCTAACACAACCTTCACACTTTGCTCTTGTCCCAGATGTTAAAGAATGCTTCATGTAGAAAGCATCTGCTGTGTACAAACATCTGAGAAACGTCTTCAAGTTGTCAGTTTTACATACATACTAAATCATAAACATCTTAAAGACGTTTTCTAAATGTCTATTTAACTTCTGAAAGGAAACATCCTAGAGACGTATTGCAATTGAACAAACTCTCTAAAAAATATATGTCTTCAAGATGTAAACACACATCAAATAGACATGTCTGAGATGAAATGCGCTGTCAGGGGATTGATGGAATGTAAAGACTGGCCTAACTGTCCAACCCCTCTATATCACAGTTAATACAAAAATATTAAGCAGCACAGCTGTTTTTAACATTGAAGAACTACAAATCAATAAGAGGTAAAAATCGTCATATTAGAATTATTTCTGAAAGATTATCTGACACTGAGGACTTATACATAATACATTAAAATAGTTATTTTAACTTTTAATAATATTTCACAATTTTACAATATTTCTGATCAAATAAAAGCAAATACACTGGCATACTTCTTGGGATAGGAGAGATTAGATTTCAGTTACCAATAGATACCTACATTAAATGACTAGGGGACTTTTTTGTCATATGTTTCATATTTTGTATTGTAAAAATCAAAAATGAAAAGCAGTAAATCCTGAGTGAAACAAAACTAGTGCGATATCTGCTGGTTGATTATCCGACCAACAGTGGCCCAAGTCAATCCGCTGTGTGGCGCACGGGGGCGCGCTGCGCGCTGCAGATGTGTCGCAGATTTTAAAAGTCACTGTACTCATCTAGTACAAGGAAATGGAGCGGTGAAAGCATAAAATTCTGAATTGTAAACAAGGCAGCGGAAGAGGGGGAACGTTTGCAGCCATTCTAACTGTGCACGCGCTTCGCATCCCACAGTTATTTAAACGACAAGAAGGAAAAACAAAAAGACTCATTGACAGCTACTTCATTTTTTTAGAGTAATAACATAACTTAAGCGATGGAACTGTCAGCAATCGGTGAGCAAGTGTTCGCTGTGGAATCAATCATAAAGAAAAGAGTTCGAAAGGTAAGTGACGTGCGCGCGCGTTTTTGTTGACAGCTCAATCTGTGCCCGCGCACATACAACATGTTAGAGGGGCGAGGACACGCGCGTCCCTTTACAACAACGTGGAAGTGTGTTTGTAGTCTAATAACTTTGATGATGACGCATGTCGCACAGCACGCGTTCGTAATTGGGTGGTGATCCTATTCGTAGTCATGGAGACTACGCAGTTTTATTTTCCTTTGGGATCCAATAACTCATGTTAATTGTAAAGTTTGGCCGTGTGGATACAGAAAGTGAGGTTCATTTGATCTTAAAACAGCAATTGAGAATGTTGCTGCGAACCGACGTGGCTCTCGGTTACTATTAAATCGGATTAAAACAAAATGCATTAATCTTAAAATAACGCGCGCTAAATGACCGTTACTTTCATCCTCATATGTAAAATGTCAAGAATGTATTCAAATAAAAAGGAGGAGTTGTTAGTTTAGGGGTTGTCCCTTCATAATTATCTATGACGCAAGCGAATAATTACGTAATGGCACACGTGTAATCGAAAATAAACTATTTCACTTTGTTAACTGGTTAAATTTTAATATCATTAGATATTTTAATATAATTATATTTTTAATGTTGGATTGATGTATATTTATTTATGTTTAAGGGTCATGTTGAGTATTTATTGAAGTGGAAGGGCTGGCCTCCAAAGTAAGTATTATTATTGTTATTATTAACATTATTAGCCTTATTTAAATAAAAAGGAAAATGACAGAATACACTTTATTTCTAAATGTCTTTTTAATGATCATTTTTGTTAGTTCTACAATTATTACTCTAGCAGCTATGGTATTTATTTGCATGTCATTTCAATATGAATATGTGACCTTTTGTTATGTTTTTATGATTGCAAAGGTACAGCACATGGGAGCCAGAGGAGCACATCCTGGACCCTCGACTGGTTTTAGCGTATGAGGAAAAGTGAGCAATTCTAAAAATGAAACATCCTTGTGCATTCTCATTTCTTTCATTTTCATCCACTAGTATCTGAATTCATCACACTGCATTTCCTGATTGCACACAGAGAACAGAAAGACAGATCGGTGGGGTGTCGTAAAAGAGGGCCAAAACCAAAAAGACTCCTTGTGCAGGTACTGACCACTAAAGCATCTTAATTTCTGTGATTGTTTCCTTGCTTAACAGTCATTAATGTCATGTCTATCCATTTATTGCTTTCTCAAAGAGGAGCATTTATGCAATGGATCTACGCAGCACACACAAAGATACAGAGAAGTCTTCGGCGCGTCTGCCGCTCTCGCTTGACCCAAGGTTCCAGTCCTCAGGGACTTGTATATATCAACGATTAACCCACCACAAGAAAAAGAAGAAAACATCCAGAGAGACTTCTGAGGAAGAATGGGATAGAAGGGAAGAAGAAGAAGATGATGATGATGATGAGGGGGTTATGGAAGAGGAGGAAGAGGAAGACGAGGAGGAAATAAGACCAACTAAAACTGGCAGCAATACTTTAAACAGTAAGTATGTTAGTCGGCTAGAGGGTAGACATGGGTATAGACTTAGGCATATATATATATATATATATATATATATATATATATATAAATTCATATATACACTATAAAACGTCTTTTACGTTGTTTTACGCCATTGCTTTGGCAAAGCATGTCAGACAAACAAAAAACAGAACCCTATCCCTGCATTTGCTGCAAGTTTAACTTGTATTTTGGAATACAGTGGATTATTTTTTACATGTGCATAATTTCCAACATTTGTGTGAACAGTCTGAATTATGGACAATTACAGTATTTCATCAGATTTGTAACGTTTGACATTTGTTTTGCATTGAAGCTACAGGTTTTCACCAAAATAGGTTTAACTCTTGCACGTGAATTAAAATAAAAATGTATAGTAATTTTCCTATTGTGAAATAAAATAATGTACTTATTATATAATAATAAAAAAATATGTTCATCATCTTTCTCATAATTATTATTATTAATATTATCCAGTTACAGATACATTTTACTGTGTTCAATAATTACCCTAGCAACTGCCTAGCAGCCACCTAGAATACCCTAGCAACTGCCTAGTAACCACCTCGGATACCCTAGCAACTGCCTAGCAACCACCCCAGATACTCTTAGCAAATCCCTAGCAACCATCCAAGATACCCTAGCAACTGCCTAGCAACACCTTAGCAACCTGTTAATTTCTGATCATTCATGGCAGCAACTTCGTTGTTAAATTATGTGCTACCAACATGCAAAATTAAAGTTTCTGGTGCGACATTCTCAGCCAACTTCTAAAGTTTGTCTCAACGAACTTTATCCTCTAGTTATTATTATTATTATTATTATTATTATTAAAAGTCCAGGTACTGATACATTTTAATGTTCAATTTACACACCGAAAATGAGTTGGAGCTCTTAATTTTAAACTACAAAAGTGACAAATTAGTATATTTCTACACTATTCTTTGCTCTTTTTTACTGTAAATAGTGTATTATATTATATAGTATATAGTATTGTATACAGTATATAGTATAACCCCGGCATCCTGGTCAAATTTGCCCATTGACCTCGGTCCATCGTGGCCTCCTAATCATCCCCATATACTCATTGGCTTCATCGTATACCAATAAGCTGGTGTGTGGTGGGCGTTCTGGTGCAATACAGCTGCCAGGTGGATGCTGCACATTTCTGTTGGTTGAAGAGATTCCCCCTTTCTATGTAAAGTGCTTTCAGTGCCAAGAATAGCTCTATATAAATGTAATTAATTATTATTCTCATTGTATTCGCACTGAAATTGAGAGAAAAAATAATAATCCAAAAAGCAAGACAATAAAGCACTAAATACCCAGATGATGAACTTTATTAACCAAAAAATGTATTGTGGAATGTTGGATACGTTATCTTCCCTTGCGGTATGCAAGGAAAGCTACGAAAAGCTAAGTAATTTTCGAAGCTTTCCTTGCACAGTGGTGAGAAGAGGCAATCAGATCTGATGCTGGATGACAAAATAACCCTTTAAAATTCACACACTAGATGGTAATTTGCATAGTGTTTTACAGATTAATTTAAATGTTCTAAAACAGTACCTCTTACAATGCTAGATTGTGTAAATATGTACAAATTCTACTCTGTCTCAGAGCACGTCAGGAGGGGAGCGTGGAGTCCAACCACAGAATCAGAGGCAATGACAATATCTCCTTTATCTGAGGACTGGAGTCCAGTAATGGGCCCAGAGGAGGTAACTGTGACAGATATCACCATCAACTCACTGACTGTGACTTTTAGAGAGGCCTTCGTAGCAAGGGGGTTCTTCAGGAGCTGGGAGCTGGAGATCTGACAGTACAGAGACCGAGGGGGAAAGAGAAATGGTACATCCTTTTTTTGTTTTCATTATGCGCTTGCACAACTTACAGTGTTTCAAATTACATTTATTTGCACTATTAGTCCTAATCAAGTTAAAACCTTTCAAAATGTTGTTTCAGGATTGTGATTGCACTCAGTCACAGTAACAACGATTCAGTTATTTACAATACTTACAGTATTATGAGATTTTGAAGTTGTATTGGCCATGAAACAAATCAAGCTAGTTTTTACAGATTCAACTAGCCGAGATACGGTAAGCTTAATTTGGTCTGGTCATGTACTTGCATAAAATGATATTGCTAGTACACAGTAATTAGCTAAATTAAATATTCATACACATTAGATACGTGTTCATGACATACCTGGTAAACACAAATATATTGTTCTAATCTTGACCTTCATTTTAATTGTACACCTCATATGCAGGAAATATGAATTATTTTTCTCACGATACTTAAAAGGTGTCAAATTCAACTTTGGAAAAATATTTCAACACTGTGTGCCATTGTTGAGACTCAAAAAATATATATATTGTGGCGTGAAAAAGTTTTATTTGTCATTGCACAATGTTCTACATTTAGTGTAATTGTACGAAATAGTTGCATTTTTATTTTTTTCCAACACTATTGCTTGCTGACATCTCATATTATCACAGTATTTGTGCAATTTTGTTTTTTACATGTTCCTTGGTCCTCTTGTGCATATTCTTGCCAAGTATGACTCAGCACCATCTTGCACAGTAGTCTACAATGTTAGATTTAACTTGACTGCTGTTAATCTTTGGTGTAATTTCAGTCTAAGATGATAACTGAGACTTGAAGACAATTTTTCTATATTGAGGTATATTTAGCCTCTAGGAATGTATATTTAGCCTTTAGGAATGTCCATCTTTGGAAGCGCAACTGTTTAGTATCGGACTTCATGTGACTTGTGTATATTTGATAAACTGTCTGTGCCAAATGTCTGTGGTTGCTTTTGCAGAGTATTTGCACTTTAAAATGGAAAACTTGGTATTATGATGTCATGAATAAAACTTTTGTGTAATCATCAATTACAAATGCTCTTTTATATTTAATTAGAAATTAACTGTCAACATTTACAATGTAAGAATTACATCACACCAAAAGCCAATTATTTTTGAATGGTGCAAACATATTTTAATGTACAATTAAATAATTGGCAAAACGTCTGACCACCATAATAACTTTAATTAAAAAAGAACAGCCAACCAACCAACCAACCAAACAAACAAACAGTAAAACTACTGAAATCAGAGCAACAGTTTTTGCTCCTCTCAGCAAGCACCAAAGTATTAGCAAGAGAAAAGTGGTTAAAACTAGGAACCATAAAACTGTATGGTTGGTTTTCCAGTTGGTTTTAGAAGGAAAAGAATAATAAAATCATATATATAAACAAAGAAAATTGCCATGGTTTGTACAGTGAATCATAATCTGTGTACTTCTATACACACTCATAAGACATTTCCTCAAAATGCCATATTTCTTATTATTCCCAATGGGACGTATATGGTATAACAGCAGTGTCATGTTGCATCATCAATATCTTTGAAAAAGTGTAATTCAATATCAAGTCTTGAAATAGCTTCAAGTTTTTATTCTCAAAAATAAAATTAAATATATCTATCTATCTATATATATAAAACAAATATTGTTCTCCTTGTTTTTATAAAATAAGTCTAAAGCCATATTGCCTCTTGTGTAGTCATCCAGCAACCCTTTAACCAAGCGAAAACAATTCATTTATAGGTTTTTGTCATATGCCATCAAAAAGACCATCCACTTCTTTATCTAAAATTATTTGTCTCTTCCTCACTGTATTTGTGCACAGGATGCAGATAATGACAGTGTTGGTTTAATGGACACTGATGAAATCCTTGAAATGAAGTACACATACAAACTGACTTGAGCTCCATTTATGTATAAAAATCTCACAGGTTGAGTCTAAGCTGCCCAAAGTTCTTCAGCTCAAAGCATCTTAAATCAAGAAGAAACATCTGTCCATTTACCTCCATTCACACACACACATTTATATATATATATTTTTACAAAGACATTTCATTTTCAGTAATTTATTTTCAGTTCAGAATTTTCTTTATACATTAAGGAGATCACTTAAATCCCAAAGTTCAGAACACTAGAGATGCGCGTGAAGAGTCAGAACAACAATTCCTTACTGGAGAGATGGGGAGAAAAGAGGACTTGTCAGAGATGGAAGTGGGTAGATCAAGGTGATTATTTGCAAAATCCATAACCCCTTCTCTGCATTTAGTCTTCTCAGTAGAGATCACTGCACTGTTGTACGCACACCTGTAGTGTCTTCAAGTTCCGTTACTGAGAAGGAGGGCATAGTGAAAACATTCATGGGACAGGGTGTATGAGGGTGGGAAAACTGCGACATGCATAGGAGGACAGATATTTCCCATGCAACAAGCCATCAGAAAACACATTATCGTTTCCCAAACACTATCAAAACTTCATTTAAATCCCAACCGCCCCTCGAAAAAGCAAACAAAAATAAAAAATAAGAATATAAATTCATCCATTTATAGTCAGATTCTATCACTAACAAAAATATACTCTTCAAGAATTGTAGGAGGTTCAAATAGCATATGCCATAAACTGTCCAAAACAAAAGAACAAGAAAATATCTATTAGCCAACCAAAAGAGCTGAGTAATAAATAACAGTTATTACCAATGCCATCGTAATCATTACATTTGTGAGAATAATTCTAATACTCTCCAATACGGATGACATATTTGACTATTTTCGAAGAAAATGAAAACAAAATAGTCCATTTTGTTTACGCATTTTGCTTTTTAATTTCATGCCACTTTTAAAATCTTAAAAAATATCTATAAAAAAGGCAGACTTCTTCACCCCAAAAATATTTCTGGTCATATACCAAGAGGAAATATTTCCCATCCCTTAACCCAAAACCCTTTGAACACAATTGGCAAAAAATATATTTATATACTTTTATATATTAACAGAAATAACTTACCATTCATTTAACTTAATTTGTTGACTTGCACATGTAGTATCTCCCATAGGAAGTTCAGTTCTTTTCAATTACATAAGAAAAATATTAAATAATAATAATAATACTATCGATGACAGCCTTTGTAAATCCTAGATCTGCTACCAAACTCTGGCAAACAGGACAGTTCTTTGAGCACTGCAACATTACATCAAATCTAACGAGTGATTCATGTTCGACCCCATATCCTGGTTATTTGTCAGCATGTCATTTGTCCCTTGCCCATGCAAGGCTCCCATCCCACCTAGCTGTGAAAGCATGGCACTCTGGTCTGCTCCAAATGAGCCCTGGTCCATCGCATTAGCCTGTTGCTGCTGCTGGGATGTCTGCGGTTGTTGCTGTGAAGGGTGCACAGCAGCCATGCCACTGTGATGCTGAGAAAGGTGACTTGGGTGAGGTGACCCCGTCTGGGTCTGGGGCGAGATGCGATGAGGTGATGGCTGGGGCTGCAAGCGAGGAGATGGACTAGAGTTTGGCGGCTGTGACTGGGGCCGAGGCGACGGCTGGGGTGAGCGGACTTGGTTGCTTAGGGAATTAGGCAACTGCTGGCCCTGCAAATGGGGAGACTGTGACATCTGTTGCTGGGGCTGCTGAGGACTCATGGGATTATGTTGAGCAGGAGATCCTCCTCCTAGATGTGACTGTTGCTGCTGGAGAAGCCGTTGCTGCAAAGCTTGCTGAAGCATGGCCGGAGATTGTGAACCAATAGGAGCGGATTGCATCTGTTGCTGTTGGAGAGGACCACCACCTCCAGGACCTCCATCGGCTCCTTGGAGTCCTGCCATAGCACTCTGCTGCTGCTGCTGCTGCTGCTGTTGTTGTTGTTGTTGCTGCTGCTGCATCTGGAGATGCTGCAGTCTATGTTGTAGAGCTGCTGCAACCTGTTGATGGGACACAGACCCAGAGTAGTTTTGCTGGGTCACAGTCTGGGTACCTCCCTGCTGTTGTTGGAGATTGCCAGTCTGAGGTTGACCAGGCTGCTGTGGGGGCATTCCAGACTGGCCAAGATAACCCTGCTGCTGGGGTGGTTGAGGATGCTGAAACTGAGCATGGTTTCCCATGTGCTGCTGCTGCTGCTGTTGTTGTTGTTGTTGCTGCAACTGCCGCCTCATAATTTCTCTGAACTGCGGGGAGATGTTAGACATGTTGGTGCCCTGATTTGGAATAACACCTTGTTGTTGATGTTGTTGTTGTTGCTGCTGCTGCTGCTGTAACGCTGCCATTTGCTGTTGTTGTAAAGCTCCACTCATCATAGACCGCTGTTGAAGTTGCTGCTGCTGCTGCTGCTGTTGTTGCTGCTGCTGAAGCGAATTCATTGGCATGCTATTTCCTTGTGCCATATGCATACTTCCTTGAGCTACCCCAGGATTTGTATTCATTTGCTGGCCATCGATGATCCCTGGACCTCCACCAGGTCCTCCTGGTACACCTGCACCTCCTACTCCAGGCCCTCCTCGACCAAGGTACCTAGGAACACGTTGCCTGATAAAGGTTGCCATGAGCTGAGGGTTTGAACGTAGTATATTCAGGACTTGCTGTTGTTGAAGGGGAGAGTTGGGCAACCTTAAGGTTCTTACGAGTTCCAGTAAGGCAGCCTGAGAGTGATTTCCAGGACCAGCACCTGCAAGTGTGGCTCCTCCTTGGCCACCCATCATACCCATCACACCTGAATGCCCTTGCTGCTGCTGTTGAACAACTGTCTGCTGCTGCTGTTGTTGAGGTGCAACCATTCCTTGCAGACCCATTTGGTTCATTAGCCCAGGCCTCTGCTGAGGAGGCATACCAGGACCAGTCCACACCTGCGGTGGAGTCCCCTGAAGTTGAGGTGCTCCTCCTTGTTGGACCTGCTGCAACTGGACTTGAGAGAGCTGAGTCGGAGTCCCTGTCTGCTGCTGCTGCATGCCTGCTGGAATCATTCCCTGCTGCTGATCCATATGAGACCGTGCCACTGCGGTTTGTGTCTGGGATGGAATTCCCTGAGGTCCAACCATTGAAGCTCCAGGAAGGTTCATGCCCATCTGGTTTTGTGTCTGGGGACCCTGATGCATGCCATGTGGAGGCATCATGCCAGGAGGCTGGTTTCTTTGTAGAATCTTTTGCTGAGCCATTTGTCGTTGACTCTCTGCAACTCGTTGAATTTTCATAGCAATTTCTACTGCAGCAGGTGGAGGGCCAGGTTGTTGATGTTGTGGCATCACAGGCTGCCCTAGGTTTGACTGCTGCTGTTGAGGGAAGCTGCCTGAAACCATCCCTGGCTTTCCCATTGACTGAGAAAGTGGAGAGGACCCTGGAGGTCTTTGCACATAAGGAGGAAGGTTGTTGGCATGCTGAAGATGCTGAACTGATGTTGGCTGTTGCTGCGGGATCATGGGCTGTTGCGGGGAGGTCATCATCCCACCACTTCCAGACATTTGCTGGTACTGATGGGCCATCCCTGCCAACTGCTGTTGCTGCTTTGATGGCACACCTCCAACCCCAGGTTGAGTTGCTGGAGGCTGACATAGCTGAGTGGGCGGCTGTGGGGTAGGAGGCTGACTGCTTGGTGTTGGTGTGCTCGGACCTGTAGTACTACTGTTCCCAGGAGATGGCAGTCCACCATTGCCTCCCGGAAGTTGCTGGCCTGTCCTTTGCATGCTGGCCATTCTTCTACGCACCATCTGGGCCTGCTGTAGCCTGTGCTGGAGCTGTTGTTGTCGCAGTTTCTGCTTGATGTTGAGGCAGAATGGCACAGGACACTTGTTCTCTTGGCAGTGTTTTGCATGGTAACAACAGAGTGCGATGAGCTGCTTGCAAATAGGACAACCACCATTGGTTTTGCGTTTGCAGCCTTTGGTATGTTGAACTACACGTTTCATTTTCTGGCAAGATGGAAGTGAGCAGTTGGCATTGCGGCACTGGCAAGCATGTACCAGGGACTGGATGCATCGCTGAATACTGAGACGCCGTGAGTCTCCAGGATTCTGCGTTGAGGAAGCAGCCTGACTGTTGCTTTCGTCGTCCAACCCCAAGCCCAGTTTATCCATTCTGTGCTCGTGACCTTTTGTATTGTAGCAAGTGATGCAGAGATCATAGTCCTGTGAAGGAGAGGTTAAACTAATCATTAAAATGTCATTAAGTTATTACGCGTACTCTAAAAAAGGACACCATTTACCAGCATCAAGTATGACTGATTGATCATAATTGGTGACCAAACATACTAGTTTTGCTGGCACAATTTTTGACTATTTCATTACAAGGCAAAACAGGTTATCTTCTCATGCAATATAAACATTACACGTACAAATAATATAAATGGCATAAGATCTCCCCCCTCCATTCAATAGTCCTCACCTCACACACAGTGCAATGGAAGCGAGTTTCAACATGGTGCTTGCACTCATTGCAGGTATAGACAAAGCGATCCTGGCTCTGGCTGTGCAGTTCAACCAGCATGCACATAGTGCTCCATTTGGAGCGCCGCAATGAAGAAAACTCCAGATGTTTATCCCGTGCAAGTGTTAGAAAGGCATCACGACCGTCCATCAAATCACATGCCATTAATGGATCCGGGTCAGAAATGGGCAGGAGAGCATTTGAATTGGGTGCTGCAATCAGCCGGATAACAAAGAATACCTTGGAGCAAAAAAAATTAATATTGGATTAAAAAAAAAGCCATATATGAACATTGTACAAAAGATACTGATCAAGCTGCCACCAAACTTAAACACTAAATGTTTAACAATCTACTTTCATTAAAGTAAAAATGTCAGCTTTTTTTCCCCTTCACTATGATTTAGTTTATTTTTCCTCATACCTCTTTGTGCTTTTCCATTGTGGCATAAAGTTTCTGTGAAAGGTCATTGGACACATTTGGCATCCCCGGCTTCTTTTTGTTGGCTCTACTTAAACTGGTCTTGTTCTTGCTCGTCTTCTTGTTGTTCTTTTTCTTGGCATTTTTACTGTCACCTTTTGTTATCTGGAGGAAAAAAAGAAGCGTTCAAGGTTGTGTGAAAAAGCCCTTTTTGAAGAGAACAAAACCTGAGATGAGTAAGAGCTTAAAGACTAACATCAACGCTCTCATTGGACGTGCTGTTCTCCTCCCTCTTCCTTTCCTCCTCTTCTTGCTCCAGTTCCTTGATACTCTCTTCAAGCACATTGGGCCAGAAATCACCCTCAAAATAGGGCAGTTCTTTGGCGCTGGTGAGACGATCCTCTGTTGCCTGTTTGAATATGTCCTGCAAAGTAATAATATTATTATGTTATCTATCTATCTATACATAAAACCAAAGTCAAGACATCACATTTCTAGATATGTCACCCATTTACTGAAAAGTGGAAATATTTTGAATACAACACTTTTTTTATTTTTTTATTGTACCTTATAGTCATGCACGATGCGTTCTGCTACAGCTTTATCCAGCATCTTTTTATACCATTCCTGCAGCCGCTTGGGCTTGGGTATCTTCTGGTCTGCAGGGTGACAGTGGAAGATGTAATCATCTCCTTCACTAGGAGGGCAAGCCCAGATGTGTCCTGTGGTAAACCTAAGAAAAAAAATCCAAAAAGTTTCAAAACAAATCAGGACAAAATAAAACAAGGCAAGTAAAAAAAATACTGATGAAACAGTAGGTCAGGGGAGTATCATCTTACCCTTGTTTTCTTACATACTCCAAATATCCTATAAGAATCTCATGGTACACGCCTGTTCTCAGACTGCGCGGCTGAAAGAAGTGGACACTGTCCAGGTAGGATATGTAAACTCGTCTAGAAGATTGAGGAGGGACAAAAAAAAAAAAAAAAAGTTTAGCAGGAAATAAAAACAGGCCCATCAAATAATAAAAACACTTTACATATGCCTGACCTTTGATTAGGGGGAGGACAATCTGAGCCATACTCTTGTACATGCATCCCAAAAAAGCAGACATCAAAACCATCAACTTCCTCAAATGCAAATAAAGCTTTTGTTCTGTATGGGAAAGACTCTGCCATCTCTCCACTGTCCACAAACCTGTGAAAATGAATCCAAATAAACAAGCAATGATAAGAGTCTGCATGGGAGGTATATTGCATTATAAATGAGAGTAAACAAATGAGGCTTCACAGTAAAAATCTACAAGAATAGTTACTTTAATACACATTTTGTCATTTAATGCCCAACAGATAAATGTGTTGTATTAAATCTAACTGTCTGTTATTAATTATCCTGTCTCACCTAGACTTCATGCCTGGTTTGACTTCCACTACTTTATCAGAGACATGAACGACACGAATAGTGACTTCACCAGACTCTGGGTGACTATGTCGCTTCAGAAAGTCATTAACCCGTGTTTCCAAATAGTTGCCTAGTTTGGTCTGTGGAAGCCCTGAAAAAAAGAAAAAGATTATCAGTGAAGAAAGAAAATATATGGAGAAGATTTAACAGTTGGACATTTTAATAAAACACTGAAATGAACCACATACTTTTAGCAGCATATTTATTCTCTTTACGGGTCTTGTTAGACTTCTTCAGACAACCATCACATACAAAGCTGAACAAGGGAAAAGAGAAAACGGTAAGATCACATGTTGGTGTTGGAAACATCTTTCAAAAACCACAATCAAATGTATTCCATTTCAGTGCAGAAATCTAACCCTGATGGCCAAATAGTGTCATTGTGCAAAACACAGATCTGATGCATCTTCCGACCACAATCCATACATTCCACAAGTCTGCAAAGAAAAAGGAAAAAGGATTAATGCTAATCATTTTGCTGCGAGAACAAAACTGGAATTAAAGGTTAAATGGACTTACAGCTCGGGGTCAAGGGTGTCATTTTTCTTCTTTTCAAACTGATCTTTGTTGATCGATCTACAAATATATGCAAATGGTAACACTATTAAAACAAGAAAAGACTATGCAAAATCAAAGATTCCAATTTATAGTATCGAAAAATGGCGCTTCAAAATCTCAAAAGGACAAAACCAGGTTTGAAATATATCGTTGTCGACTCAATTCATTTGAATTTTCATTAAAGTTTTGTTACATTCATTCTTAGACCCCGTTTATTTGACAATTAACAAACATTTTCGATGTTCAGATCGCAATCGTATGGCACTTTACTACATAATGCATTCTGGATGTATTTATAACTCAGATTTATGCTTGGATAGATAAAACTGCATTCTGAGGTGGTGAAGGGGCAGATTCCGACCATATTCAGTGGATTGTTATAAAATCATATCTTGTCTTTCCTTAATACTTGTGTAGCTGAAGACAGATAAATTACTCTAAAATTAAAATGGTCTGTCACTTTAACTCCTGGAATTTTTAAAGTGACATTGATGACAATGACTTTTTATAGCCTTACTAAAACATACCATTTTATTTTCCTTTCCTTTAAAAAAACAAAAAGAAACTGGTAAATAAATCAACAGAAACCTCTGATGTAATATGCAAGGGTTGTTGTTTTATAACAGATAAGTGCAGTCAGAGCTCTATACAATCACAACCCAAACTTGTTTTGTTGATGTACAGTTGAAGAGAGAAGAAAAAAAAATATCATGCTAAAATAAAACAGTTTAAAAATAGTGTGAAATGGGAGACACTTACGTTTGAGGTTGGGATGGGTCATCTCCCAAGGACACAGTCTCACCCTGGATCTCATTGAAACACTTCTCGCAGAAGTGGTACCTGTCAGCAAGAAGCCCATATTTTGGTGAACTACACCATGCGCCAACACCACAGCCAATCACAGTGAGGCAACGAGGAGGTAGCCACCAATCAGTGCAGGACAAGGCAGGGCAGGGCAGGGCAGGCAGGCAGGCCAAAGGGGGAGCGCAGGACAGGGTCGTCGCCAGAGGAGCCAATCATGATGCAGGGTTTTTGAGAAGGGGTTTTGAGCAGGGAGGGGTTTAGGTGCAGATGATTGGTCAGATGAAAGCAGGCGATAGCAGACACAACAAACGGCAAAGTACATGGGAGAAGAAAAGGGTTGACAAAGAAACACATTAGACAAGACAGAAATGAATGGATGAGGAGGGAGACAACAACAGACAAGCAGAAAGCCAAAGCAAAGCACAGATTAGCATTTACATGTATAATGAGAAAAACCATTATAGCAAAACTGGAGCAGAATCAGTTGCGAAGGGTGTTGAGACTTATGGACAACATGAGCACATTAAACATGAACAAAAAGACAGTAGCCACAATGCCAAGCAAACAGGCATTTTAAAGGTGCTCTTTCTAAAGACACGAATTACACCTTTTATGGTTCCGTTATAAAGATCAGTGTCAAGTTGTACAGTTATGTTATTAAGTTATATACATGGACTTATGGACAATATTTCTGTGTATGAAAACATTTCTGATTTAAGTTATGTTGTGTGCCCTGTATGGAACAATAATATCCTTTGTCGGTCACATGCCTGACTTATGGTTGTTTTCAGATGTGGTAACAAATGTTTTAAACATTTTGTTTAAAATGTTGTAAAAATGTGTGACCTGTGGTATAAAACTTTCAACTTCTCCAAACAAAAAAAAAAGTTAACGTACGCATTTTAACAACTATATGCAGCAGAAAAGGAGCACACTTTAAAATGCCAGGTCTTTTCACACACATAGGATTTTACAATAGCTAAGGACTGATTGGTGGAAAAGGTGGGATAAGAAGACCCTCTTATCAACTGTGGTGCAAGTCAGTTCAAACAGGCATTTAACAGGCATGCATATGGTAATAATCATAACATGGGTCATTTAGATATATATGCTTGCGTGTCCCGTTGATGTTGGCCTCGGTCGTAAGTTCCTTACCTGTTCTGATAACTAAAGTAAGCAGCATCTCGTGGTATAGTGCATAGCTGCTTCCCATAGCAGCACAGAGTTTGGGGGGAAAACTCAAACTGAGAGAGAAAACAAAAAACATTAACCAGTGTTATGATGTTGAAAATGCAGAAAACACTGACAAATGCCTGTAACAGATTCACTGCAGGCGTCTTTCAGATCGATATGCACTTCATCTGTGCTATGACACAAAATCTCATACAATCTCAAACAAAGAGAAAAGTATTGGTTTATAAAACAGGCATCATGTTATTTAATGAGTGCAAACACTTCTGCACTGTCTGCTTTACCTTTCTCCCACAACAGTAGCCAAGGCTCTGCATGACCGGGTCAATCTCCTGCTCAAACACTTCCGCCAGCTTGGAGCAGTACTTGTAGACTCGGGACGTCTTGCGGTTGTACAGCCAGGCGTTGTTAAACATGAGCCAGATGTCATCCACATACTGCCACGGCTCCTGGTACTGGCCTGTGTCGAGCTTCCGTTTTATAGTAGACAAGTCTATAGGATTCTTCACGATGTCAAAATAGTCCTGTTATTTGCCAAAAAGTGACAATGTTAATTATCATTTCAGTAGAATTGTACATTTACATAAACAAGAGATTGAACTTAATACTTAGAAAATGTATCTGATATCAGATTCACAATGACGAACATGACATTTAAACACAACTGATTTTTTTTTTTTTAAATACACTGCTCAAAAAAATTAAGGGAACACTTAAATCACAGTAAACTTAAGGGATATCAATCTGTCCAATTAGAAAGCATAAGTGATTGTGAATCAGTTTCACCTGCTTTGCAAATGAAAGTGACAGGTGCACTAGAGAGGAAACAGCAAGATAACCCTAAAAAGGGAATGATTTTGCAGGTGCTGGCCATAGACAATTGTTCTCCTCTTATTCTTCTTGACTGATTTATCTTTAGTTTTGTTAGGGTTCTTGTCACTATCTATGGCATGAGGCAACCCAATCAGGCTCCACAGGCAGTCCTACTACTCCAGGATGGGACATTCATACGTTTGGTTTGGTGTGTCTCCCAGCACAGTTTCAAGAGCATGGAGGGGAGTCAAGCCTTTACACAAGGAGAGCTGGACAGTGACATAAAAGGTCAACAACCCAGCAGCGGGAACAGTGTCTGCTTCCGTGTGCGAGGAAGAACAGGAGCAGCACTGCCAAAGTCCTACAGAACGAACTCCAGCAGGCCACTGGTGTGCATGTTTCTGACCAAACTGTCAGAAACAGATTTCATGAGGACCCATTGTCCTCTAGAAAGACCTGCGGATCTATTGGCATTTGCAAGAGAATACCACAATTCAAGTACACTATTAGCAGCACATTTTCTTCACGGATGAGAACAGATTCACACTGAGCACATGTGACCGATGTGAAAGTCTGGAGATGTCGTAGAGAACGAGCTGTTTGTAACATCATCAAGCGTGATCGGTTTGGCGGTGGGTGAGTAATTGTATGGGGAGGAATATCCTTGGAGGGTTGCACAGATGTTTTCCAATGTTTCCCTTACAACTGTTAAGTACAATCCACAGAGCCGTTGTCAGACCTTCTGCTGGTACAGTTGGCCTTGGGTTTCTCCTGGTGCATGATAAAGCCGAGAATGATATGTGCACGATAATGACAAAGGCATTGATGCCATTAACTGGCCCTCACGTTCCCCAGACCTAAATCCAATAAAGGACACCTGGGACATTAAGTCCAAAGCATCCAAAGCTGCCAAGTAGCACCAGAAGTTGACTTGAGTGCATATAGGCACATGGGGGCCATGCACACTACTGACTTACATTAGGAGTTGATGTGATGAACTTCATGCAAGTTGGATCAGCCTGTAATCCTGCCCTCAATGTGTTGTTGATTTTGGTTTCCATTGACTGTGGTCACACAATATTGTTTTTAAACTATATAATGTGTACAAAGTATAGTAAAGTACAAAGTAAAGATTTTCAAATTGAATATTTCATTCATTGAATCCAATGTGTGATTTAAGCATTCCTTAATTTTTTTTAAATTATATGTATATATTATAAATTCAGATACACACTAACATACTATTAAAATAATTCCTCCCAAACTTTTGAATGGTAATGTTAGAAAAAAAACATTCTGTTAAGGTGGCTGTGCACCAGAGAGCACACGTACTGGTATTCCCAGCAATAAGGGGTCCACAGGCTGGCGAAAGGGCAGAGACTCAGGGTCCTGACGGTAAAGAGACTCCAGTGTGGGCATCAGGGTCTGCCTCAGCTCCTCTGGTTTAAAAACTGATGAAAAAGCAAGATACACAGAATTAGTACATACATTTTTTAATTCATTGACAAAAATGCACAACGGTGAATATTTAAGCTATTCAGTCTAAACCAAAGATACCGAACCTGTGGTACATAAGAAAATATTTTTAAAACATCAAATGACAAAGTTACCTGTAGTCAGATAGACAGTAAAAGGTTGATGTGTGAGACACATTACATGTTGCATGGCAGTTTAATTGTTGTCAATTATATTGTATCATTACCAAGGTACTAGTGGTTGGTTTTGTACAGAAGCCAACCCTATCAGCTAAAATACCCAAGTGGGGTCTGATCATACTTTTCTTTTTGTTAGGGACTCCAGAAGGTGAACTATGGGTAACCGTGGACCCTGAACCCTCTTCCTCTTCTTTAGGCTCAGTCTTTATCTCTGGCTTTTTATCCTCCCCAGCTGCAGTAGAAGATGTCTCCATTGGCACACCATCACTCAATGGCTCCTCTTTCTTTATCTGATAAAAGAAAGCCGTTAATTCACATGAAAATATTTAAATATCATTACTACAGGGTTCAATGATTTGATATGAATGATTGGGCCAGCGGTTCAAATGTTTTACTTGCCCCACCAAAAGTGCAAACATGCAAATAAATTAAATATATATATATATATGGCCTCTGGGCAAATTTGGCCAGGGTTACACCCCTACTCTTGCAAAGGACATCCTGGAATTTTTAATGACCACAGAGAATCAGGACCTCGGTTTAACATCTCATGCGAAAGACGGTGCTTGTTGCAATACAGTGTCCCCGTCACTATACTGGGGCATTAGGACCCACATAGACCGCAGGGTGAGCACCCCCTGCTGGCCTACTAACACCTCTTCCAGCAGCAACCTAGTTTTTCACAGGAGGTCTCACATCCAGGTACTAACCAGGCTCAACCCTGCTTAGCTTCAGTGGGCAATCAGTCTTGGGCTACAGGGTGATATGGATGCTGATTCTTGCACTTTACAGTTTAAATTAAAAAGGCTTAAAAACACATGCAAATGATAAACTTGATTCAGCACTGGTCTAATCTGGGCAGTGACAGTTCCATCAACTCTTAGCCATTGCGCGATCATTATTGTAGAGCCCTGCATTTAGATCTAGTCAGTCAGTTCTCTTTACGTGGCTTAAACCTCTCTTTTTCTTTCATTAAATGCTTGTATAAGATAAGAGACAGAGGGTGCTGTCAGCCAAACAAAGGAACTTAAGGCTCAGCAGGCAATGAAATGATATCTGCGCTAAACAGATATTTGAACTCGGTGAGTGACATTGTGCAATTTACTAGCCATTAGCTAATTAAAAACATTAAGTTGCCTAACAAGAAGTTTGGCCTCATATTCGAGTAGAGGGTTAAGACAAGCGAGTATTCAGTAATAAAACAAGAACAAATAAATTACAAGCAACACCTCAAATAAATACAATAGAATAAGGATATAAATGAAATAATTTTTTCAGGCAAGTCTAACAGTATTCAGGTACAGAAATCGAATAACCAATGTAAAATAACAACACTTAATCTTCTCCATACAAATTAAATATACTAAGCCTTGTTAAAGCAAAAAAAAAAAAGTTGTTTCGTCAAGATTAGAGTGATTTTCGCTGTCGTTTGATTAATATTAATGAAAGTCGGAAGCAGGAATATTCTTGCTGCTGTTACTTTAAGACCAAATGCATGGATCCAATATACAGTTATACGCATTTTCTTTTGCATCGGTTTACGTTCAGTTAAGTCATAACCAATAGCGTTTTAATGAATACTCCAAGATGGGGATTTAAACATACTTTGTTGTTTTTCTGCTCAGTTATTGTTGAGTTACTAATAACCAACTGTCTGATAATCTACACCATTCAAACTAATTCTAATTTACTGAAAATACAACTTCATCTTACCTCAGGCTTTTCCTCAGTTTTAATGTCTTCCTTTTTTCCAGTTCTTCCTCCCACCATGGCTTCTTCATCATCATCTTCCTCCTCCTCGTCTTCTTTCTGCTTGACCTCCATCTTGGGCTCAAAGTGGGCTGTGGAGTCTGAGGGACCCTGCTGAAATGATCCATCTGCACTGCTGACAGAGGCAGGGGTAGCAGCCTGGCCATCCACTGGCAGAGAACCCTTATGAGACAACTTTAGAGAGAAGAAACATACATAATCAAATTAAGTGTACAGAAGGATCTAAAATCGGAGATCATAAGTGAAAACGCAAGAGAGTCTAAATAAATTAGATCAACAATAATAAGAACTTCTTTGGAAAAAAATATCTAAAACATACATGTAATTGGATTTGAACTTAGTTCTATGGATCTCATCCTTAAATCAACAAATTAGGATTTATTAAAGGCAAAAACAGATGTGAAAACGTTCTAATGCATACACCAACTGAAGAGCATGTGTACAGAGTTTTTATGCACATATACACACATATATATATATATACATATACATATACATATATATACACATATATATATATATATATATATACACACATATACATATACATACATACATATATATATATATATATATATATATATATATATATATATATATATATTCATAATTAAAATAATCCAACAATGTTTATTAAAATGTAAAGATAAATAGACAATAACAATATACATTATTATTCTATGTGCAAATGAACAACATACATGTATATGTGAGGCACTTAACTCATATTATTCATATTGCTCTTGAACTGAAGATGAACTACAGTTTATAAAGAGGGATGCATTCTGGAATATTTTTGGTGTGTTTGGACACTTTATAATATCTATCGTTCATAGGAACATTTCAGAAATGGTTGTTTGTTCACATTTAGAAAACATTCTACATATGCATTTATAAATGAGGCCCTAGGATTTATGCAATGGTACTCACTGGAGTGCGGGGATGCTGGCTGGCTTTTGGCGTAGAGCGGCCACTTTGAGAAACAGAGGGAGGAGTTCCTCCTAAGGTCTGCTGCTGAGGTTGCGTGGTATTGTCAGAACTGGTGGACGGAGGTAACTGCTGCTGACTGCCAGTTGTGGCTAACTGGGGTAAACTGGGTGTATGGGGCTGGGGTGTCTGGGAGCCTGGCGTGGGCGTGGGTGTGCGGCTATGTGCTGGGGAAGGAGAATTCTGGTGGACGGGTGGGCAGTGAGGGAGATTGAGGGACTGTGTTGGTGGGGTAGATGCTGGAGGAACCCCACCCAAAGAGCCCACTGAGGACCCGCTGCCTGCCCCTCCAGCAGACCCAGGCTGGGTTAAAGGACTGCCAACTTGTAAAGATGATAAAGTAGGCATTTGCCCCTGCTGACAAATTAAAAAGAGCAAACATTAAGAATGTTTGAACATGATGCAGCTCTGAACAAATATCATACATGACCACAGCTCTAGAACGTTTAATGGAAAAAAGAAAAAGAAAAAACAGGACTGCATGTATACAAAAAATAAACAACGCATGTGTGTATTAGCAGCAGCAATAGTACTTTTTGTTCAAAGCAATTAGAATTCATAATTTGATGGTACATTAAAAACATTGTTATTACTACAGATAGAATGAATTCAAAGTAATCTCTTACTTGAGCAATAGCGCCATCATTTCCTGGGTGTGTCATTTCACCAAGAACAGGACTTGAACCTTGATACTGTCCAGGTTGCATGTACTGATTTTGCATCTGTGCAACATTCGGTTGTGGCATCCTCCCAGTGCCCATGCTTCCCTGAAACACCCAAAACATTCAGCATTTAGAAGAAATATTTTGTGCACCTTTAAAACAATCTCCCATGGAACTACTATACAGTAATAAATAAGTAAACTACAAAAGCGATCACTTCTAGTCAGAGTAATTACCTGGTTAAGAGTCGGGTTGAGTGGAAGAGGAGGTGTAGATCTCTGGCCCATGGACTGCATTCCCATATGGTTCCCAAACAGATTCATGCCTGCAAAGCGCAGAGCAGAAGAGAAATGTATAAATATTAAAACATATACACTACTTTGAGGCTCGCTCGATCGGTTCAACGACGGTTTCTGAGGAGTGGGTGAAGGATCACTGCGCATTCGGCCTTTTCAGTGTGGCAAATTCCCCTTTGTTCTCTATCTGACTCCATTTTAATTATGACCTCAAATTTAGGTTAGAATGCCAATTGGTTGTCGGTCATTTATATGATCATTTGGCTAGTAGACATTTGATTATTCTATCGAACTCGTTGGTCTTATTGCACTTGTGCATTCATTTCAATGTCGCTTATTCTCACGCCGGCCGTTCTTTTACGTGGATCTCATGATCACAGATCCGCCAGTCTTGGTCACTGGACAGAGGTAGTTACTTACACTGCTTAGAGAGCCGCTCTTATGCTTGCACTGTCTAAGAGTATTTTATTTAGTCCCCATTGATCCGTATACACTTAATTAAACTAACACCATCTCTAGTCAGAGGTCACGACCACTACTACAGATATAAGCCGACCAATATTACTTTCTCTGATAGTAGCTTTGGTTTCTTCGTCCCATGGTTTTCTTATGTACACTTAACTAGAACAATATTACGATAAACAGAGATAAGGCTCACTTTATTTAGGTTGGTCGATCAACATTTTGTTGCCTTACCGGAAATTCCCTTTATTAGCCTTACGGATTGATCTGGCCCCGAGACTCTTGAAATATTTCTTTAAATACCCAAACCAGGAGAGAAACCCCTTTCAAATGTAAACATGAGTTAACAATGGACATTTGGTTATTGAGAACAGAAGGCAATTTTAATGCACGACCCTAGGAAAGGGCACACCCACTACAGCAAACTAAACACCTCAAAGCTCTTTAACACCTTTTGGTTTACTTATATGGGAATAAGACCTTTGTACCAGTCGCACCGAGACATTTCAAATGATATCAAACATGTAGTCACTTATGGCACACTCTTAATATTGCATGGATTTTGAGTGAGATTTATGCGAGAAGAGAGAAATGCAAGTGAAAGCTGCCCAGCGTAAGGTGTCTCTGGAAAGTCATCTGCTAATTTAATTGTGAGATGAGGTGTTGCTGATCAGTGGGGTGCACCTTCGAGAACAGTTTGGTGTGATGAATCTCAGGCGATCTTGTCCACCTTACACTACCAGTCGAAACTAGGAGGAGGCTGTAAGGGTTTTAAATGTTTTAGAAATAAGTATTTTATGCTCCCCGAAAGCTGAATTTATTTGATACATTTTTAATCTTTGAATAATCATTAATCTTAGATAATATCTATTTTAATACATTTTAAAATGTCATTTACTCAGGTGATATCTTCAAGTCTTAATATTTTTGTTGAAACTTTTAGTTTGCTCATAATAAAATTTACAATACCTAAATATACACATTTACATTTATTATACGAATAAGATATACAAACCAGCAGCATTCTGCATCTTGTTCATCATCTGGTTTGGTCCAGTAGGCCGCACCATCGAAGGATCTGAGAGTGGACCATCTACGGATAAAAAGGGAAAGAGTTTATGTTCTGTTGAAATATTTCCTATTAGTAGAAACAGTTTGGGTAGAACACATTAAAAAAAAAAAACTCATCAGCGAGGGAGCCAAAGAAAAAAAAAAAGTTCTTAATTTATGTTGCCTTGCACTACTTTCATCTCACACAGTTTTAATTCTTTAAAGAAAGAATAAAAATACGATTCTAAAATTTCCTCACAGGGAAAACGAACACTAAACTCTATATGCAAAGCTGTAATAAGTAGCCTAAAAAAGACTGTTCCAAGACTTTAGAAAAACTTTGAAATTGTGTAATTTTTGAGGATAAAGTCATCAACTTAACCAATGTTACGTGTTAGTATTGGTTCTTTAAATTAGTTTAGGTATCTTACATTTTTTTATACATTTAAAGCAATGCCATTTCATTTTGATGGTATTTTAGTCATTTTAGTTGTAAGGACTAACCTTCAAGTAGCCTACATCAGCTTGATTGTTAAAGTTATTAAAACATTAAATTACAACATGCTCACATCAGATAAAACTATCTGATTGTATCAGATTGACAGTGATTAGAGGCTAATCGTAAACGTATTCAGCTAAACACCAACTTGTTTAATGCGCAGATATATTTTGAAATTTGATGCTTTTCAATCATTGCTAACTGCACTGGGTTAGCACTGTTAATCTTCTCAATTGTGAGAGTAACTCACACAAAACAATAATTTAGAGGTTTTAAGACAAGCTTCTTCATCTTCTATCTGAAAAAAACTGCTTGCAACAGATATTGGGCTCCTTCAGAAGGTTTTGTCAGCTGTGATACAGCGCAACAGAGGCTCTCATGGAATGTAGCAAATTTCCATTTTCACCATAATAATACACTAGAAGGGGCATGTCTAGTGTAAAATCACAAACCTGATTCTTCATTTCTTCCACTCCAGATAGGGATACCCTGAACTTAGTGATTCAGGCAGTATTTTAGCCTTTAGTTAAATACGGTTGTTAGTTTTACTTCTTGTTGTGTATATGTTGTGATTATTTTAATTCCTTTTCCATGTAAAGCATTTTGAATTACCATCGTGTATGAAATGTGCTAGATAAATGGCAATAAACTTGACATGCCTTCCAGTGTCTTTTTTCTAAGAATCACTTTTTAGGGGAAAAGTATAAACGCTGTCTGTCAACATCCGCAAAGAGCAAATATTTACAAGGTTTTTATTTAAGTTGTCATTAAGTATCAATTAAAAATACTACTAATAAAAATAACAGAAAGTGTCTCCAATTAAATGTACATTTCAAACATCTTTATTTGTGACAAATATTAACTGTGGTCACAACATTACTATACAAAACCTACTAATAAATGTGTATATTACATAATTATTTATAGTTTATTTTACTGCAAGGATAAAATAACATTATAGATATTAAGAAAAGAGTAGAGGGAATTAGTAGCGTGCTGCATTATAAAGCCTACACAGTCCATGAAAAAGCACAGATCAAACAGAATTTTGGCATTAGCCGGTTTTCCACTGTTGGGCCAGTGTGAGCCAGGGCTTAACAACGTGCCGGGCACAGCCAAAAGCCTCGGCCCTCAAGCTCCAAGGACAAAATCAAGTTGCGTTTCCACTGTGGGGTCAGTTGCCCCGCAGCGCTACCCTAAAATTTACTCTTAACACTCCTTCATACAACGACGTCACAGTCCACCATTTCACCAGCTGACTGAAATTAGCTAGATCGCAAAATGAGCATGACAGAAAATTGCTTCTTTACTTAAAGGCTTAAGATTCCAGCATCAACATTTGAACAATGCTTTACAATAAACAAAATGTTACAGTGACAGTAATTTATTAATTTGCACATCAACCATGATGAATCAAACTGGTATTTTCCAATTCACATAAAAAGAGAACATAGCTATTCAGTTGCACCCGTTTCAAGCAATCACAGGAATACACAAAATAACTCCATTAAGACTCTTAAGTGCAAAGGCTTACACATTTAGAACAATATTCAAATATGTTTACGTCACACGTCTACAGAAAGAGTGAGCATTAATAATAATTTTCCACAAAATGATGCGATCTTAGGAGGTTTGAGCGATCTCTCCCATCTTACTATCCTTCCATCTGATCAATAGAGGAAGCTCACGAAAAGAAAACAGTTACGAGTAATACGAGTTTATGACATATGCGCATGCATTAGTCAAGTCACCTTTATTGATATTGCGCTTCATTCCATACAGATTATTTCAAAGGAACTTTACAGTGATAACAGGAAAATATTGTTCAGCTGAAGTCAGGTCAGTGTTGATTCAGTTCCGTTGTAAAGATCATCGATTATTAAATTCGTTCATTTCATCTAAAAAGCAGTTCTGCAAAAAATGATGTCATCGTCCAGCTCAGTTCAGTTCTCACACAACATCATCAGTACAGTCAGATCGGATATCAACAAAGGCACATGGAAGAGACAGATAAAACATGAAACCAAATAAAGACACGATTATAATCATATGATTTATCTACGTTCTTCATTCAATACGTTCTGGTATTTTTCATAAAAATATGTGTATTTATTATTGCATCGGTCAGCATAAGTATCGCATATAAATATATACTCTGCCTCATACGATAATCAGAATGCTATTTCAAACACTCGCTGGTGTCTGAAAATGTCTTAAATGTTGACATTAGCTAGTAGCCTGATATAACAACATGGGAAAGAACAGAACTGTTGATCCGCTCCTGAGGTAAACTCTGCCTTTGTTCATGACCACTCCTCAAGCCCCAAACACACCTGGCCGTTGGCCCAGAGGAAGCCCCGAAAGTGACAGGGGAAACAAGACTGGCCCTGGCACACACTAGCACGCTCGCTTTTGGCCGGACAGTGGAAACACGACTATTTACGGTTCTCTTTGAATTTGAAACAACAGATCCTTACATAGGCTTTCAATTACAACATTTTATTATGTGAATGTGATTTAAAAAAAGCACATTGATGGCATTTCTCTTGTAATCTCTACTGGCTCGGTTGACTGCTACTTGTGAAAACAAGCCCACAACTTGTAAAAAACTATGGTTATAGCTCCACTTAACCACAACCGTGACAGGGAGGGGTAACTTTCATGGATGAGTACTCACTAGTAGGCAGTCCTGTGGGTGGCCCAGGCGGACCAATCCCAGCGGGTCCTTGCTGAGTGGGCATCATGCCCTGCTTCTGTAACCGTGTCCTTCGCTTCTCTTCCAGTTCCTTCTGGATCTTATAGATCTTCTCCGCCAGCAGGTGATAATACTCCGCCTGAAAGTGTGATGTATAATAGTGACTTTTAAACCAAGGATTATGATAAAACAAATAATTTACAGACAAGACAATATACTCACCCTGCTGTTAGCGGACTCGTACATATCTCCCTCGACTTTACGCGCATAGGCCACTAAATTCTCCATTCGCCGGTCCTTCAGTGCAGCTGGGTCTGGAGTGGGAAAAATGGCTTGGACTCTGATGAAAGAGGACATAGAAATGAATATTATCTGAATAACAAAAGCCTTGTTCGGCAACCAATAACCAATTAAGTACTTGTTTTAAAGATCTTCCACTATGAAATATTACTTGTTTTCCCTTTCTTTCTTGTTTTATAAAGACAGAGGTTACTGTAACTTTTATAATTTTCACAAACCAGTGTACAACTTACAGTTTGTGGACCAGGTGGTTGCGTAGATCCTGGGTGATGTCCTCGTGCCAATTCTTCCTCATGCCAGGACTAGCAGCTGGGTTGGCCACAGGCATAGACCCCACACCGCCCACAGCATTGTCATTCATCAGACTGGTGAAAGGTAAGTGATGGAAACAAATGAGGACCACTCTATGTTTGCATTTGAACTTATCAAAACTGACATACGCCTGCTGCAGCGGATTACTGTTACCGTGAGAATTTAAGACCCTCTGAATGCAGGGGGACAGAACGGTGACTAGTTATCTGAGATGTAGCTAAGGGTTTGTTTACCTTTGTGAGCTCATGTTCAGATGCAGCATTGTATCCTGAAGAAGGTTAGATTGCTGATTCTGAGATTGACCACTCACAGACCCATTTACTCCCATGGGATTAGCTCCTGTAACAAAGAAAGGTCATGAGAAGAGACACCACTACAAGTATAATAAATATTAGTACAATTTAAAATGAACTGTTTATCAATTTTAATATATTTTAAGAAACTATTTTCAGCAGCAATTTTCAGCGTCACATGATTCCTCAGAAATATTTATTCACAAAAATGTTATATTACAATGATTTGATTTGCACTAGATACTTCTAGGAACTTAGTTTTAGTACCTAGACACCAGGCTGGCTCCCTGAGAACTAAAGGTTCATATAGGGCCATTTTCCTGGTTGCATTTGCACTGCCAGTAGGAACGGTGAAGTGACATAAGTTGCGCTTGCTGTTGCAACTTTTATTTTGACGGCGAGGCGGACATTTATTTTGACGCCACTGAGAACTGCGCACAACGTTCCCATCCTCAGTCTTCATTAGTTTACGATCGGTTTAACAGTTCTGTCAAATATGTTAATAGATAGAACTGTTATACAAGTAATGAACATTGGCGTTGTACATTACTTGTAACGTATTACAAATAAAAACCTTGGTGTTGTAAGCACCAACGCTCTACTGATTTAGCTAAAGGAAAGCTAGTTTTCATGCTTAATAAAGGTATTAATTTCTTTAAAAAATTAAAATAAATACCCCAGACCCTCATAGTTCAAATAAAATCTGGAGCCTGTAATTACCCATGCTGTTCATTGCCCGTTGTGTTTGTTGAACGGGCTGAGGGGAAGCCTGGTTTCCCTGGTATGTGAGGCCCAGGGCCGCATAAGCCCTCTCGATGGAGCTGGGGTCTATCTGCCCTTGTGTATTCAGATTGGGGGCACTAGGCGAACCACCAGTGACATTACCCAAAGAAGAACTTAACCCCACACCTCCAGTACCTAGCAAAGCTGAAGCCATGTAGAGAAAAAGGACAATGAAAAGATTCTAACAGCAATAATATCATCACAAAATATTTTCTGTTTGAAAAAGATGGGTTGAAATGTATGAAACAGCATGTTTTCTATTTATTTGTGTACTCACTCTGTTGATTCCTCTTGTCTCCTGCGTTTTTCAAAGGTAGACATACAGGACAGTCATGCCGCGTACAGTTCTTCCAATGAGAGATTATCTGTCTTGAAGAGGCACAATGTGCCACTACAAAGCAATAAAAACACAAACCCAATATTAGTAATAGTGCCATGTTGTTTAAATAAGCAGAAGAACAGAAACAAAAATGCCACGATAGTTCAGTTCTGTGCAGTTTATAGACTCACCCTGGCAAGATTTGCCAGCCTGGCAGTGCGTCATGTGGTTGAGGACGTTCTTCATGGTGCGACAATGGGGAAGGTTGCACTGCCGTACTTCCCCGTTGGCCTGCTCCCTCCGCTGGCATTTGTGGGCATGGAGCAAAAGCACCAGCTGCTGCTGTATGAGTTTGCGCTTTTCAGGATCGGCCGCTGGAGGAACACCTCCCACCGCTGCTGACGACACGGCTGATGTACCTGATCCGGGGCCGAGAGTTCCTTGAGCGTTAGGCACCATGCCACCTACTCCTGCACCTCCGGCAGCACCCGCTGGGGAAAGCTGAGAAGCCTGCAGTGGAAATACCAAATGAATAGACATTAACATATCTTATATCTTGTGACTGCTTTAAAATGAACAAGTCTAATGTCTTCATATAAAGCTCTGAATGAATACAAACCATGCCAGGTATGCCCTGCATAGGCTGAGGCTTCTTGTCGAGGTTAAACTGGGCTGGACTGTTGGACAGACCTACTTTGTTCTGGAGCTGAGGGGCCAGCCCTGCAACACCCAGACCCTGACTGGCAGGCTGACCGTATGGGCCTCCATAGGGGCCTGAACCTGCATTCATCCCCATCTGCAACAAACACACAGAGGGAGGTGACAACGCTTTTCCAAAAAAGAAAAACCAATGGATGAAAGTATGAAAATGCTGATCCACTCAACGCAGGTCACAGAATCTAGTAAAATTTGAATGAATAAATCAAGAATGGGACTGTACACAATTAAATTGTTATATTAACTAGTCTCTCTTGATATTAAACTGCAAAAGACTGCTACTGAAATATGAATTCTGCAAGTCAGTGCGCGTCTAAGTGTGACTGTACTGTACAGTTCTGACGACTACACATACTCAAGTACACATGACACTTGTGGTCTTTCTAACATGATCCGTCTTAAGATAAGAGGATGTCCATATGACCATCATCTGCAGAGGTGCTCATAAATTTTACTTTTCAACATTTTACTTGAAAAACAATTCAAAAATTACAGACAAAAATTTTAATCTTTAATACAACCCACCGAAACAAAGGTTGGTTTAACTTCAAGAAATTATGACATAAAAATAAAACTAATAAGGCTCACATTAACTGCTCTTGGGACCCAATATCCTTGTCTTTGATGAATTATTTTAACTGTTTAGGATTTTTTTCTTTTACAAAGCATAACTGGTTTGCAGAATCCGTAACTCCTGTTGTGGCTGCTCTCTTCCAAAAACAACACGCTGAAACATGGCAACTAAGCCAAAAGAATTCACAATTCAAACGATTTACTACAAAAGCGTTCTCAATATAATGCTGCGTAATATGACATTCCAAATCATAGTAATTAATGTCATCCATTGCTGTCTAAGCTGCATACGCTGAAGCTAAAGATGATCACTGGTAAGCACTTTACTACCGGATTAATTAACTTAACCAAATGCATCCTATTAGATATAAATCACATTATACATGAAGTGTCTCGGCTGAAGGTAATAATCCATTATTTACCTGCTTTAATATATACGGGCCAAATAACATTAACAACCAATATTACAGATATACCGTGCATCTCTAATAAATAAACAGGATAGTTCAAACAGCCAAAAATAAAAAGATTTGTATATTGTGTTTGCGCTTCAGGTCGGTGTTGATGATGATGATGATGTCTTTACCTTGTTCATTGCTCCGGGTTGCTGTGCCCTCAGTCCGCTCTGGCCTCCAACGGTCTGCTGCTGCTGAAGAGCCTCTGCTAACAGGTTACTGTTGCTGCCCATGCCTGGGTTGTGATGTCCTATTCGGGGCGATCCGTTCATCATCTGTGCTCCCAACATGTTTTGCTGCTGGGGCATGGGCCCTCCTGGTTGCTGCTGTCCATTGCCCTTCGGAGGGCCAAGCATATTCCTGTTCATGTTCATGTTGCCAACCATTCCTGCCATCTGCTGCTGCTGCATAAGGGCAGCCTGTTGTGGGGAAAGATGCTGCTGCCCTTGTGGGCCCATGCCCTGGGTACCTGGAGAAGCCTTCATATTCCCAAAAAGGCCCATTGAGGCTCCTGCTGAGCTGCCCATCGCACCCTGCTGCGGTCCTGCAGGTGCGGGTCCATGCCGGAGCAGTTCTGAGAGCTGCTTGTGCTTGGCCGCTGCATCCTGGCCACTGGACACAACTCCTCCAATGGCCCCGCCCCCACCACCCAAATTGCCGTGCAACTGGCCAAGGTCCCCTCCATTTTCTAGACTCAGCTCTGAGGAACTGATCAGCTCATCTGGAAGGTCATGCTCCAGGTCAAAAAGCGAGCCAAAATCTACAGCAGGAAATGAGAATTTAGAAGCAAGATTAATGATGAGAGAATATCATGTATCAATATCATTCTGTCATATATAGTCATATACATCCTGGGACCGGATTCACAAAAAAAACATAAAAATACATTTTCTTAACTGCCATTGTCTTATCTCTTTTCTTAAGACAAAATTTTGAAAAACTTTAAATTCCTGAATTTTCATTCTCAAAAAACATTGTACATAGCTTCTCAAAGTTAGAATAACCTCCAAGCTGTCTTAAATCCCCAAAAGTAAAATGCTTAATGATATTATTGGGTTGCTTCAAATATTAAACATTACAAGGTAACACCAGCTATATTTAATACGTATTATTAGTACCAGGAATGTGACATGATCGACTATGAAACCCCAGAGTGAAGGCATATGCATGATGAGTTCATTCTAGCTAGAACTATCGAGGCAGCACACATTCACTCCAGAGGGAGCGCAAGAAAGACGGAGAACAAATGAACGGGAAAGGCCACTGCATCCTTCTAACCTGACACGGCACATTAAAAATAAAAATAAAACACAACACTGAGTGATTAACTCCCATCAAGCCAGTAACAATGAAAATGTTTTTTTGTTTTTTTTATAAAATGGATTACAATAACTACGGTAATCTGCACGTAGCACAAAAACACAGACTTTGAGGTGATTTTCATTCCACAAGTCTTCGGCATTACCAGCTATTCAATCAAATAACAGCAGAATTTCCTTAACTTCTTTCTTAACAAAATTTCCGTGTCTCCAGCCCCTGCTCTCTCAATAGATTCACAGTCGGTCTGAGAACAATATATCAAACTCTTTGACATCTGGACTAAGCAAGAACATCAAGTCAGAAGCTCACTATAAGATAATAATAATTGGACGAAATAAAGGGCTGTTCACACAGAACCTTTTTTATTTTTTTTATTCCACTGCACAGCTTTTCCATGCAAGAATGATTGGATGCGTTTGGCCATTGCATCTTTTGAAGAACTTTGCGCATGACATGCTGTTAAAAAAATGCAGCGCTCAAGTTAAAAGAATTTCACCTTTTAAAAAACGCATCTCTAGACCTTTTTTTATTCCACTGAACTGTTTTGACGCAAAGCAAAACACACAAACCAATTTTGTGTTAATGTCAATTCAATCAGTGCACAATTGATGATAATTAATACTCATAAAAAAAAATTAAATAACAGTAAATCACACCATTAACAAGAATAAAATTTATATAATCGTTTTCTTGTAATTTATTGAGAAAAGGACAGCTATAACAATAAAGACAGAGGGGCAATGTTGTATATCAGAGCGATTTTTTTAAATTGGAAAATAGTTCAATTTTTAAAAGAGAGCGGGAGATCTCTCTCATACTAATAGTGTAAACTGTACCAGGAACTATTAGAGGATAAAATTAACAACAAAGCTCAAAATATTTTCAACTGCTTTTCTTTTTGTGCTATAACTTGCATTAAAGTGGAAGAAAAGTCTCGTGCGGTCACTTGAACTGATGCGCTACATCAATCTGTCACGTCGCGTCAAAACGCTATTTATTTTTGGACTATGTGATAAAAATGTAGGGATGTTCGATAATGCCAAAAAAAAATCATAATTATTTTCCTCATTATTTAACACGATTACTGGAGGGTGATATGATCAGTTTTATTTCGTGATACGAGTAATTTTAAGTGTCAGTGAAATTTCACAATAGTCGACAACAGAAATAGAATAAAGTACTCAAATATAAAATAATAATATTAATATATACACATTAAATATTGACAGTGACATGCTAATCATTTTATGATCTTGTTTTCATAACCATTGGAAGCCAAAATCAATTACGATTAACTGCACAGCCGGAACTTCTCTGATTTGAACTACAGGTGTTTCTTAGAGAACAAATAAAGCCTGCTTTAACGACTTTTTTTTTTTTTTTTTTTACTGTTAATGCATTGTTACATCAACTAGCCCTGAATTCAACAAGATTCCTCCTGGACATCCTTCCGATCTTGAACATTGACTGTGTTTAAACAATTGGCCAATAATGAAAAAATTGTGACAATACATTGATGCATCCCGGGTTAATAACTATATTAAATGGCTGGCTGTGGTTTGACATGGAGACAAAAACAGATGCGTACATGTTGTTGAATTAGGAAATGTAAGTATTCAGGTAGTCACAACTTGACTCTTCTTTTGGGAAGTACTGCAATCATCATTCCCAGCCATTCAAAAGAAGAAAAAACGAGCAGAGGGTGTATTTCCCAACATACTTGTGCAGTTTATTGAGATGTACAGCATTGTCTCATCTAACAAATCAGGTGAAAATGGTGAATTTGCTCATGAAATTGTGCTGGTCTTAAAATGAAGTGCAGAAGCTTTAATAGGGACCAGACATTCACCCCACAGACAAAACAATTTGATGCCAACCATAAAGAGTATGAAAAACGTTAGACTCTGATACATTTGCAGTTATTCAACTCAAACTCCAGAACCAGTGTCAGAACCAGATCAAACTAGAGTTTGAACAAAGGTTGAAAACATGAGAGACATCAACAAAGGAACGTAGTTCGCTTTTGATGATACGTGCAAGTATAATAACTCGAAGATTTAACATTTCATAAGAAACGACAGAACACCAACATGCTGATAATTTGAAGGCTTAGCGTTAAATGCTTCGTGATTTGGTTTTAACAGACAGGTTCGTCAGTTTTGTTACGACTGAACAATGGAAATCAAGATCCGAAGAAAATGACCGACGCACGAAGCTATGAGCCAGCAAGCGAACTCACCCAAACCCAACACAAGTACATTTATATCCTCCAAATCACACAAACGTGCAGTCAACTCAAAGCCCATAAACGAGCTCATTTATTCATCTAAGCCCCAGGACCTTAAAATAATGTGAATAATGTTGATATGCATCTAGCTAACAATGGCAGGGAGTTGTTGTGCGGGCCTTCAGCATCAGTCTGTTATTAGCTGTCCAGCTAGCCAACCGATATTAATCACATTTATTAACGTTAAACAGAACAGAAGAATGTGCTGAGGAAAACAATGATTTTTGCTCGTTGCACAAGGGCCGTTCATGACAACAACGGTGTTCGAGAGCAGTCAGAAAGTTTTGAAGTTGATTGACTCACAGTTTAGCAAGCTAACTCACGTTTAGCACTGTCGATTATTAGTAAATGATGGCGCCTAGATGAAATGTCAAGACACGGCTTTCAGAAGCTATTTGTAGAACTCGAATTAACGTGACATATTTTATATACACCTTTATGCTTTATAACTGTAATTGAACAACTGTTTCCAAACTCTTTGCAAGTGAGAGCCAAACCGAAACAGGCATTTAAACGAAAAACAAATCCCGCTGGTATCATTGGCGGTGTGAAACTATTATGTTTTTGATTGCACTCGCCACTTTTACATTTGCACCGGCTGAAACGAAGCACAGAGGCTGGCTAAGAGAGAGAGCAGCATGTGTGCAGGTCTGCCGCTGCGAGTGAATCCCAACAGCGACGAGAGAAGCGCTAATGCTAACCTAGCTGGAATAACAAGCTAAAGCTAGTCTCGTGCGGATACGACGTCGTTAGCTTTCCAAACTAGCCTGAGCTTGCTAGCCCGTGACAACTAAAAGGAAGCAGAAAAACATCCCCCGCTTAAAAGACTCGAGCGTGCGACGGTATATACAAAACAAGCATTAGATGATTCAAATATCTCGGTATCGTAAAAATGAAACAAAATAAATATTTACCGTTTCCATCGCTGGCTGAGGCAGAGAGTGCCGGGGAGGACAGTTTAGGCCTCTTGGCTGAAGGCGGGCCAGAGTCCAGAACGTTCTCGGCCATATTTTTTAACGAATTAAAATATATATCCTCGGAGATAGGCGCGTAAGCCTATTCGTAATCCTCGATTTTAAAAATATCGCTTTTAAAAATATGACATTTCCCCCTCCTTTTTAGGGACGAAGGGGGGGAAAGTCCCGTGTACAAAATACTCCTCTTTCCTGGGTTCGCCTCTCGATTTCAGCTTCAGCGTATCAACCCCCCTCCCCTGTCCGATTTTTGTTCTTTATACAATTCTGCAAGCGGAGGAGGAGGTAGGGGGAGTCGGCTCGGCACGAAAGGATAAAAAAGACACTCGCAGCGGCTCTACGACAACTCATCCAGTCCCGTCAAGAGTTGCAGAAGTGAGCGGTGGTGTACCGTATTTGAAATCATTTTGCTCGTCTGCCATATCTGTTCGCAACAGAGGTGTGTTTTGTAGACTTGAGTCGTATGGGGTTGTCGGTATCAAATGGAAGTTAAATTGTCAGTAAATGAATTTGATTTTTCACAAATGTTAGTTTGTTGTTTAGTTCCTGGAAATGTTTTCATAACAGACTTATTAGCTTATTACAATAAATATGTTATGAAAATACACCTTTCACATTTTAATGGGAAATTTTCCAAATTCACTGAAATCTTAACAGCTATACTACACTTGCATTGTTGATCTTAACATGATTTAATTAGTAGATTCAATCGATTGAAAGTAAGCTACTTATTTACAAGGAGGAACGAGTAACATACGGAAACCAAATAACCATTGCTATTGAACTTTTATGAGTGTTTTAACTTATTAGGCAATGTGCAAAAATTGGCCTACATTTTGATTTGATTCATCGAATGTCAAACATTCTTGATTGGTCAAGAATGCCATTAACATATTGAAAAAAATATATAATTTACCTTATTCTTTAGCAACATTCATCAATCTAGCATTCCAACAATTTGTTAAATTTTTTTGTCATTGCACAATATATTAAAAATGGCAATTAAATATTAAACCTTTATATATTATAGGCCTACTCAGCCTTTTAAATAAAGGTTGTTGTCCCTTTTGGATGACAGCTATATGATACCTAAATTGTGTTAAATAATTTGAATGAATATGATTAGTAACACATACTGCCATCTTTAATTACTATCTAATTTATTTTAGTGGTACTGTATTAGAAAATCACTTTTTATATCAGCCTTTATAGGAACTGAATGTCACTTTGCTTTTGATTTATTATTGGCTAGCTGTAATGCAACAGCATATTTTATCTTCTTAGTATTTTTCTATACTTTAACAAAGGATTGAAAGTGTTTTGGAGTGAAAATTCTCTCTGATGCTTTATTTTTTATTCATGTAAATTGCTGTTTAAAAATGTTTTAAGATATTTTGTAAGTAATGCTAATTTGGCAAAATGAAGCAAATTCAATCAGTCAAGAGCAATCACATTTTTTATAAATATTAGATGAACAAAGTTTTTGTGTATGTATGTGTATATAATGTACGGTAATACCTCGGTTTACGAGTTTAATTCGTTCCAAGAGCGAGATCGTAAACCAAAATGCTCACACACCAAAACAAATTTCCCCATGAGAATGCACTAAAAATCAATTAATTCGTTCCACATGACCATAAATGCCCATTTTAAATATTTTTTTGGTTTTACCCTATTAATTACAGTTAAAATTATAACCATTAAGATCTCATATAAATACTAATTAATAATTGACAATTAAACTCTAAAAATACTTGACAATTTACTGTAATGCACTTCAGCTTTCAGCAGTGGGGGGGAGCGGGGAAACCAAGGATTCAAGTGCAAATGAGTGAATTTATTATAATAGTGCAGAAAACAAACAAAGTGATAATCCAGAGGTGTATCACACACTGGAGCCACGAACGAGCGCGCAGGAGCCGCGAACGAAGGACTTGACAAGAGTGGAGAGAAGTGAACTAAATAGGTAGATGATTTGAGAATCAGGTGTGTCAGTGCTCTCTCACACACACACACACACACACACACACACAGGCAGAACTAGGAGACAATTCATGAACAGTGACAGTTACTGCTTAGAGGTACTGTACGTGTATATTTCACTACATGAACAATGCGATAACAATTAATGTTAACAACATGAGGTAAAACCGCTTTAAATCACTTATAAAAGTTTCACTGTGGTGAATGATCCAAGCAAAGCTGAGAGAATGAATGAGTTAAGGAGTGATAAAGGGGTTGGAACCGCGTGACTGTTTTATGAGAGGCTGTCATTAGGATATTTCCTGTAAAAATGCGTGCGACGATGATGAGCGTTAGGTCTTTTCCACACAAAACATGTGCATGGGTGAGGGAAACATTTTCTCGAACACCAATACAATGCTCGTACACCGATTTGACCCTCCATGCTCGTACACCGATTTACTCGTATATCAAGTCGCTCGTTAACTGAGGTATTACTATATGTATATATATAGGCCTAAGAATCATCATTACTGAAGGAATTGTCATTGCCTCTGAGGTTGGTTGGATAAAATCATATTTTTTTATTTACTCTACTGTTTTCATGACCCAACTTGACTGCATCTTGCTCTTTTACTAAGGTTTCTTTTCAAGGTTATGGTTACCTTAAACTGCACACCCACAGCTGACCCACTGGCCATTCGCTGGCTATACCGCACACAAAAATGGCAAGAAATTTAATTAATGTGATTGGCTGGTGCAATACACCTTCTGGGAGTCATAAAATTCAAATTCAAAAGTGTTTATTGTCATATGCACAGACAGAAAGCATGTTTTCCTGCACAATGAAATTCTTTATTCTTTTGAAATACTTTGCAGTCCATAATAAATGTCATACAATAAGTAAAATAATAATAATAAATAAATAATACAAATAAAGGCACTAAAGTGAGACTGTAGATTAACAATTATGTCCATGTTATGTTTTGATTGTAAACTCCTATTGTGATTGTAAAATCAGATGTTTAGGAGTCTGATAGCAGAGGGGAAGAAGGAGTTCTTCAGTCTTGAAGTCCTGCATTTCACACTTCTGTACCTCCGTCGTGAGGGTAAAAGTGTGAACAGTCTGTGCTGGGGGTGGGAGGGGTCTTTGAGGATGTAAGCAGCTCTCCTGTGTGGTGGTATATGCTCTGCAGAGAGGGCAGTGGAGTCCTGGTTATCTTCTGCGCAGTCTTCACCACTCTCTGCAGGCGTTTGCGGTCCATGACAGTAGTGCTGCCGTACCACACAGTGATGCAGCTGTATAAGTTGCTGAGGATCTTAGGCGACATGCCAAACTTCCTTAGCCTCCTCAGAAAATGCAGCTGCTGTTGGGCCTTTTTGACCAGCTGCTTGATGTGAGGTATCCAAGTGAGGTCCTCACTGATTTGGACACCAAGGTATTTGAAGTTGCTCACCCTCTCCACTTCAAGCTCCCGGATGAACAGTGGCTGATACACCAGTGTTCAGGGCCAGTGCTAAAATTCATGGGGTCTGGGACAAAATTATATGAATGGGGCCCCTCTGCACCATGGTATTGAGTGTGCTCTATATATATATACTGTATATAAATTTTTATTTTTTTATGGAATTCTGCAGTATTTATAAGATCCTATATGTACACACAATTTTTTTTAGTTCATGAGCCCTCATAGTCATCAATCAAAATGACTTCCCCTTCCCTCCAACTGGTGTACTTTAGTTCCTACTTTTTTTTTCTTGTTCGAGAAGCTGTTTCACAGGATGTACGTCATTCACAATAGAAAAGAAAAAACTTTTGCAACTTCCTTTTAATGCTGACTCAAACATAGTCACATGACCTTTATTTATATATCGCTTTACAACAAAGTTTCAAAGCAGCTTTACAGACATAACAGGAAAATGATTAAATGATGCAAACAGTTCATTTTGACTGTACAGCAGCTCTAAAAGAAAATTGTGTTCAATGTTAAATTGTCAAGAAAATGTATTGTTCGGCTGAAGTTAGTTCAGTGTTGATTCAGTTCTATTGTTTAAAAAATTAGTTATTAAATTAGATTTCATCTGTAAAGAAAGCAATGATGTCTTCTTCCAGTGACTGGAAACAGTGTCAGTACAGTCTAATCAATATTTAGTGTTGAATATTAAGTGTCACAGACTAAGCAAGCCAGAGGTGACAAGGGCAAGGAACCCAAACTCTATTCTTGTCACACTTAATCTAAATATTTATTTATTTTTAAAACTTGGGAGAAACCAGGTTCAATCAGGAGGTTAATCTTCTCTGGCCAATGAACAAACACGTTGTGATTATGATTCAGGCTGCACCAGAAATCAGATTGTAGATCGGTAGCATTCCAATATTTAATCCATTTTCTTTTGCTTGAAGATCGGATTCATCACACCAGTATGGAGGCTAAACTGGTCATAGGTCTGTGCACTGGTTCTTGCAATCTTTGTGGAGGATCTGTGCCAATGGCTGTCATGTCGTCAGGATTTCTACTTACAAAGGAAACATTCTAGCTAGTTAATTTCCTGTCATTTCAAGTCAAGTCACCTTTATTCATATGGCGCTTTTTACAATACAGATTGTTTCAAAGCAGCTTTACAGTGGTCACATGAAAACAAATAAAAACAAAGTTTGTTCTGGCTGAACAACAGCTCTAAAAGAGCAGGCGAATCAATAAAATTTAAGAATATTAAGTGTGTTATTGTCTTTTCATCTAATATATTGATAACTTTCAATTACTTGTGTGAGCATATAGATGTGAATGAACTGCAATAGATTGTATAGGATGAATTGTATATTTTCACTTTTAGAAAGTGTTAGTAATGTTAACCTTAATCAGTTTGACTGAGCAGAAAGGAAGGTGTTTAGGTATGGTTGGGGGATGCTGGTGGGTTTTTAGCTGTGTAGGTAATTTGACTATGTATGCATTTAATGTAAAAGAGTAAACAAAAAACATTATATCTGTACAAAACATGAAACTATGCATTGTGAAACGCATTACCTAACCAAACTCCCTTGGTTTGTCTCGCTGAATTTACCTTTATATACCTCGCTGAGAAAAAAAAAATCAGGTTCCACCGAGATTTGAACTCGGATCGCTGGATTCAGAGTCCAGAGTGCTAACCATTACACCATGGAACCTATATTACAACAAAGTGTGCCGATAACAATTTCAACACTATAATGTACACTTATATTATAGTTTGTTATATAGTTACGAGTTTTTTATATAGTTACGAAACATATCGTATAACAAACAACAAATTTGTAAGAATAGACCTGTATAATGAAACCATTTTGAACTGTAACGTTTGGTTCTCCAGTCCGGATGATGGCGCTAATGCGCTGTTCACTATGAGCAAACCACGGCACGCTAGATTTTCTGAAAGGGACAGCAGGTAAGAAATGTTTCTTTTTCACATAATGCAATGCAACATCGTTTCTTTGAACCTCCCTCTGTTTGTCGTAGTTTAACATGTATACAGTTATCTCTATTGTTCTTCAAATCTTTGTTTATATGCATTTATACTGAATGAGTGCAAGTAACAGTAAACCAGTGTGGTGTAATAGTGGAAATATTTAATTAAGTATAGTATTGCTTCTGAAACATAATTCGCAGGCGACCTGTGGAGCCAGTCGCAGACTACATTCCTGAAGACACTGGGGGCATTTATATATCACCTATAATAAAAATAACAAATGCCTTACAAATGCGTTGCTTATGGCTGCGGGAAGATCAGCGGGCAGAATGTTTCAATGTTCCGATTTCCCAAAGACTCGGTGGAGTTCCGAAAATGGGAGAAACAGGTCCAGAAGACCCGCAAAACTTGGATCGCCAAGGCGTACTCTCATTTATGCTCCGAGCACTTCAGCAGGGACTGCTTTGAACCGAAGTCTTATGCCAGTGCAAAGACAACGGGATACAAAGGGCTGAGACTGAAGGAAGGAGCAGTCCCGACTGTTTTTATCCGACCACCGTGCAGCAAATGCGGAGGTATAGGCGTCTCCTGTTCCTTCTGCACGAAAAGGAAACGTGGAGTGACCACGGAACCTCGACAGTTTGCGTCAGTGAGTATCTGATACCTCTTGTTTCGTTGTAGACTCGTTGAAAGGAGGCATAGATGGTACATTAAAACAGTATTGTTTTCAATATTTCAAAAGTTTGGAAAACAATAAAATTATATTAGTGTATAAAAAAATTTTTTTTTCTCACTTTGAAACTTTTATATATTTACAGACGCGCACACACACACTATATATATATATATATATATATATATATATATATATATATGTATATGTATGCATGTATGCATGTATGCATGTATGTATGTATGTGTGTGTGTGTGTATATATATATATATAATTACAATAAAATGAAAACTGTGACATGCATAACAGCAAGAATAATAGAAATCAAGAGATGTCAGGAACACAATCCAAATAGAACAACTAAACTACATGCCAGAGGGTAAAACATAAACGCATATATTTTTTATTATATATATATATATATATATATATATATATATATATATATATATATATATATATATATATATAAAATGCAAGTTATGCAAGGGTAAAAATTGAAAGCAATCTTTGACTTTTAAAATATTCTTTGCTTTTTATGCCCATGAAAGGTACAATATAAAAATTATTTTTTTTTTAATTATAGTGGGGTTTTTTTTCCAAGTATCAAGAGCAAATTAACAATATATTGGATGTGAAGATTTGAGTTGTGATAAAGGAAAATAATATTAAAGGCGTTAATAGCCTGTGATTTGGGATGCAGCACAAGTTGTTCCACTCAATGTTAATGGCTTTAAACAGTTCACGAGTAGTTAAAAATGTATCCCATTTCGTTTGAGTTTAATGTGAGTCTAAATGTTCTTTATAGGCTTCAAATCTATATAACTTGTTCTCAAGCCACATCTTGGCTGTCATTTTCAGTGTGGACTGGAGCATTGTCTTGTTGAAAGATCTGATCATTCCTCTTTAGATAACAACTTTTCATTTGTGGGAAGCAAGCCATTCAGCAATATTCTTCTGTACTCCAAAGCTTTAAATTACTTTTCATAGTGACACAGCTCACCAGTACCAGAAGATGAAAAGGCCCCCTCCCCCCATCATGATACACCTTCCTATTCATTATTGCATAATGCATTCATTATTGTATTTCTCACCATGCAACTCTTGTTTCATTGTGTTTCATCACTCTACACAATTTTGCTGAACCACCGTGAATCAAACTTCCCAAATTCTGCCTAAAAAATAATTCTGTCTTTGAAGTTTTTTCTGAGACGACAATGGCTTTTTAAGGAGTGTACTTGCTTAGTTCTTGCTACTTTCCTTACTCAATTTGACCATTAAAAGCGTGATTAAAAGTGTTTAGCCATTGGAATGTAAAATGTTTTTACTTGCTTCAAACTTTTGAATGGTGTAATGCCTCTTAATATTTTCTTAACACATTGTTTTGGTGAATAACTGCTTTTTCAAAAGGATGAACAGGAAGAGACTTTTATGAATGACAATCATAATGATGGGGAAGAACAAATATTTGATGGAGCAGACCACAATCAGCAGAATTCCAGTGATGACCGTGTTGATAATCCTGTGACAACTTCGTCCCGGGCAGAAAATGATGGAATAGGTGAATTTAGGAATCCTTATAGTAATGACTCTACACAAGCAGATGGAAAGGTATTTGTAAACCCCACCCAATTTCATGTCTCTGCAGTTAAATGTGAAATGTGTGGAACCAGTGGCACTACAGGCACCTTCTTCTCCAAGTCTAAGCGCTTCTGCAGTGTCTCCTGCTCACGTTCATACTCATCCAACTCCAAAAAATCCTCAATTCTTGCACGACTCCAGGTGGGACTGTCTGGCAATTAATTATATACATATTTATTCAAACAGTGTTTTATCTTTGTGTTTCTTTCTATTTAGGGAAGGCCACCCATAAGGAGATCATCAACACACAAGCTGTGTCTGAATTCACAGACTGAGGCTCCCCAGTCAAAGACCAATGAGCAGCATCAGGGGAGCAGAGCATTTGGACAAGATGGTGAGAGGAAAAATCAAATCCCTCTCACTTTTCTCTGCAGTGAGCTTTACAAATGTAGTTATGGCTGTTTGAATGTTTAAATTGTCCCGTCTTCTTCCAAGCTACTTTGGCTGGATTTGACTGGGGTAGTTACCTTGAGAAAAGTGGCTTCCTCGCTGCTCCTGTGTCCTGCTTCAGACATGTGAGTGATTTCTGTCCACCGAGCTTCTCCTTTTGAAAATGTACCTGTGAAAAATAAATGTGGTGGATGTAATGACCATTACTTTTATGTGTAAATGTCCTTCACATTATTTTTGCCATTGCATTTTACATTATTGACACATTCATAGGCACCACTCTGCCCTCAATGGGAAGACGTATATGTGGGGTTAAAAGTGGAGGTTCTGAACACCCAAACAGCCGTGACTAGTAAAGTGTACTGGATCGCCACTGTTGTAAAGCTGACAGGTACTCTTGTGTTTCTTCCACCACTGCTGAATATAGCATTATGGCAAATAAATATAAATGGATATTTAATTTGTTTTTATTTCTATTAAAGTATTATTCTACCGTTTCAAAGTTTGGGGTCAACACAATTTTTTGAAAGAAGTCTCTTATGTTCACCAAGACTGCTTTTAATCAAAAATGCAGTAAAAACATAATATTGTGAAAATGTTAAAATTTAAAATAAATATTTTAATGTATTTTCAGCAGACATTCTACCAGTCTTCAGTGTCACATGATCCTTCAGAAATCAATCTGATATTTTGATTGGTTGCTTAAGACACATTTACTGTTATTATCAACGTTAACAAAAACTGTATTTTTATGGAAACAATGTTAACACATTTTTAGGATTATGTGGACTAGAATGGATTTTTATGTGGTGGTGTCCTGGGCAGAAATTAGGCCTAGTCCTAGAATAAAATGGCTTTTTAGACCAGATTTACAGAAATCTGCTTTATCTGTCATGGTTTTAAATACACCTAGACTTAATCTAGTCCAGAGTTTAATAAGCTGATTTCCTGGAGGAAGACTAGAGCTACTCCAGGACTAAATTGAGGTTGATTGGGACACTTTTTCCCAGTTATCTCAGTGGCAAAAAGTGTCCCAATCAACCTGAATACACCCTATATATACGTTTGTAGTCAAAAGTTTACATACCCTTTGCAGAATCTGTAAAATGTATGTTATTTTATATTTAGTATTGTAAATTGTATTGTACAATTGTTCAAATTGTACTGATCTCAAACCTTCAAACAGAAGTATATTCTATGTATATTCTATTTGTACTTTATAGTTTTTTGTCTTACAGTTTTAATAGAATGTAATGATTTAAACAGAACAGTAGCCACAAATGAATAGACAAAGTTAATAAAGAAACCATACTCAACAATACAATACTTTTTCTAGTTTAAAATGGTGTAGTGTGATTCATAAACGGATGACTGGACAGGTGACAAAGGAAACTTAGTAAAGTTATTAGTAAATTTATTACAAGTTTTTAAAGTTCCATGTTCAGAGTAGTTTGGAATTTCAATTACATTAAAATGTTATTTTAATAAAACATTAGATTTAATTATGGGGACTATTATGTGATATTGTGTGATAAATTGATTCATTCTTTGTGATATATATTGTTATGTGATGTTTCTTTCAGGCTATAAGGCTCTTCTGCGCTATGAGGGTTTTGAGGATGATGACAGCCATGACCTGTGGTGTAACTTAGGCACGGCTGATGTTCATCCTATAGGCTGGTGTGCCGTGAATAGCAAGCTCCTGGTCCCTCCTCAAGGTGAATGTTTACACCATAGGTTCTTGGGCTTAAATGCCATTAATTAATCTTGTCCATTTTCTTTCCTACAGAGGTCCACCAGCATATAAGTGACTGGAAAGCCTACCTGATGGAGAGACTAGTTGGCGCACACACGCTTCCTGTTGACTTTCACGTCAAGGTGACGGCAATGGCAAATAAGTAACTATTGATGCCCTCTGATTTTTTCATTTTTGCATGACTGCCATCCTCTGTTTCCCATCTGTGTGTTTCAGATGGCAGACAGT